>JAVUPR010000414.1:652500-1252500 GCA_036785695.1 Gentiana straminea | reverse complement strand
TCGGAATCGTCGAGATAGGTCACCCGAGCCGACATACAGGGAGAACCGTCGGGATGACCATCGGGAAGATCAGAATCGGGACCCTCATCGAGATAATCGCGTCGGATACGACGTTAACACAATCGTTGCGGAGCACGAGTCGGGTCGACCTCGATCCAGTCGGCAATCATCGGATAGATCGAGAGAGCCTAAGAAGATCAGGTTTACGACTAAAGTGGGTTATGGACCCAAGGATGACGTTCCGAGTTCCCACAGTCATAGCGAGGGATTGGTGATCGAGGCGGTGATAAGTCGAGGTCGCATAAAAAGAGTTTGTGTCGACAGTGGAAGCACCGTTAATATCCTCTACTATTCCGCCCTTAAAGCCATGAGGTTGAAAGATGAAGACATCATTCCGTTATCTACCCCTCTGTTTGGGTTTACAGGGCAGGCCATCCATCCTGTCGGGTCGATCAGTTTGTTGACTACAGTTGGAGACGGAGAGAAAGGGCGGACAATGGAAATGACTTATGTCGTGGTAAAGGCCCCTTCAGGGTACAATGCGATATTAGGATGACCAGCCTTATACGATCTCAGAGCCATCATCTCGACATTCCACAACAGCATGAAGTTCCCCACTTGGTACGGTACCCATGAAGTCAAAGGAGACGTCGAGGTAGCCAGGAATTGTAGTCTGGTTACGATTAAAGGAAAAGGAGTTGGGCAAGTGCTAGTAGAGGAATTGATACCTGAGGAAGAAGAGGATCGGAGCTGGGTCTCCGCTGTTTAGGGTCAAATTGTATGATTTTTATATATATATTTTATATCAATTTTCCCCATATTCTTATGATTTGTATAGAAATCGAGCCTTATATTGAAATATTGAGCAAATGAGTTTTAAAGATAATAAATTCCAAAAGTGGCTGATTTATGTGTTTTTATCGTTGGTTTTATGTTTATTTGGATGTTGTTACACTTTGCAATATTTTGGATATCTTGTAGATGCATATCTTCGGTCTAAAAGAGGTGTTTAGAGGGTTAGAAGAAGATGCCACAAGTTTACGAGTTCAACGGAGCAAATTTTCCTAAGTACTTAAATCGTTATATATTTTCGACGGAGATTTGACCCGGCTTAGAGGCATTTTCGGGGGAGGACTTCTTCATGAAAATTGTAGATCTTTGAAAGAGCTTTCCAACGCACTTTGAATTACGTCAATCGAACTTCTACAACTCAAATGGTGGTCAAGTGGGTAATCAATTTGGGTAAGTGGAAAATCCCGAAATATACTCGTAATACGACGGGCTAATCAAAAAGGCGTTTTCTGAAGAAGAGTCCTTAATGAAAGTTGTAGAGTTTTCCGAGAACTTTTTTATGACATTCGGATCATAATTTTTGGAGGTCTACAACTCAAGATATGAATTTTAGAAGTTTTATTCCAATAAATATTCCAGCAGAAGCAATACAGAGAGTTCAGACTGCCTTCAAACGAACGTCCAGCCTCCGTCCACCACCGCCTTTTGCTGGAACCGACCTACGCAGCTATAAATACAGCGTTTCCCTAACCCTAAGATAAATCATATATACACGGCAGCAGCATTTTTCTAAAACCCTAGGCGATCTAAGCAGCGGCAGCAGCCGGCCGGCTGAGCTCCATGCTTGGCCGGCCGGTGGTTAGATTAGGTTTTCTTTTTCGTTTTCTTTTCTTTTCGTTTCTCCATTAGTGAGGAAGGTTGGATCAGCCATGGATGAACTTTGTGAGGCTTTTTCCAGCTGCAACTTGATTTTCAATTCATGGATGATAGTGTAAGTTTTAATTATAATTGTTTCGTTTCCTATGATTATTTGTTTTCGTGCATATAAATCGGAAGATGATTGCATGATTTGATGCTACCGTATGACGGAAGTCGGTGTAGTTTAGATCACCATAGGAAAGAGTAGATCTTTAATCTAACGAAAGTTCGTAGGTTAAACATCTAGATTTACGAGAGGATCACAATTTGATTAATTCATTGCAAGATTATCTTAGATTGGAATTGAAGGATATCACCGTTACCGGAAAGATGAGATTTTTCATGTGTTTATTTCATTGCGTTGTTCTTGTTCTCTTTAATGTTTTGTAGAAAACGGATTATAATAAATAAAACGATCAAAACAAGTTATAAAAATTTATAATCCGGTCGTGGCCTCAAGTGCAAGGTCGTAGCAAAATGGTATACTAATTGCGAAACAATGAACAGTAAAAACGAAAGTGAACAGTGCGATGAACAGTAAATTTGCAGAAAAAATAATAATTAACAACTAGGGTGAAGGCTTGAACAATTATCCAAATGCAGTGATATAAAAAGCAAGCAAACAAGGTTTCACGAGTCAAACGAATACCGGTTTCAAATTATTGATCGTATGATTCTACCCAAGGTTATGATTATTACACCTAACCGAATGCACAAATCTCTACTGGCTTAGATGATTTTATTCACAATCTTTTATCAAAGATTGATCCTTTAACGTTCTTAGGTGGGGATATTTATCAATATCCAAAAATCTAAACCGTTTAAACCACAACTTTCGTTATAATTTGGCTTAAAAGATTCAAACTTTCGTATAGTGACCTAGGGTTCCGTTAATTATCATCAACGGATTGTCGAATCATACAAATAATCTATCGATCGAAATGTAAAAACGATATGAAAACGATACAAAAGTTCTAACCCTTTTGGTGATAGAAATCAATCAATACAATAATCTGAAACCAAAATCCGTTTGAAACGCTTCCCCTAGTTTGCTTGATGAAGGAATTAGCTCCTCATGGTTGAGAAATTCATGCCCTAATTTTGTGTTTTTGAATGAAAATATAAAGGAAATAAAAGTGGAAAAAGTCGGCCTTCTCTGTTGAAATTGCGGCTCTGTAAAGTTCTGTACTTAGGGTTCCAATGACTGCTGCTATTTATAGATAAAAGTAGGTCGGTTGCTACAGTAAAAATCCGGACGCTCGTTTACTTCTAAAATTCATATCTTGAGTTGTAGACCTCCAAAAATTATGATCCGAATGTCATAAAAAAGCTCTCGGAAAACTCTACAACTTTCATTAAGGACTCTTCTTCAGAAAACGCCTTTTTGATTAGCCCGTCGTGTTTCGAGTATATTTCGGGATTTTTTCACTCGAATTCATCTCTTGATCATTGTTTAAGCTCATTCCATCACTTCACATGACGTATTTAGGTACCTACAATCACAATAAAGACGTGCAAAATGTAATATCGCAAATACAACGATATTTATCGATGAAGTCACATAATTAGCTCGGTTTTGCATTTAAACGCTTTCCAAACACATGTGCTCAATATTTCCGTTTAAACCTTTATTTTACTATAAATAGTAATGAAATACATGAGAAGTTGTTATAAAATAAAGCGTTAAAAACCACAAAATTCACCTTTAACAACTCCCCCACACTTAAACCTTGCTCGTCCCGAGCAAAACAAAACAAAACCTAGCTCGGAATTAAAGAACAGGTGGGTACCAAATATAGTGCATAGTAACTAAGTAGAAATTCACCCAAGTGTTTGTGTGCAAGGTCCGTATCAAACTTCCACTAGATCCCAACTTTAGTTGAATTCAAGCAAAACTAGCTAGTATCACACTTAAGTTAAGCATAGATGACGCTCAAATGTGCACGCGAAAAGATAATAGAAAGTGATCAAACCATTTCCGACATACTTAGAGGATGATTCCTGCAACATATCAGAAGAGTTTATACTGGGTATAAAGTCATCATTGGCCAAGTCTTGAATTTTTTCGATTTTTTTTTTCTTATATTCACTTTTTAACACACATCAAAAATGAGCTCTTGCCCGTCATAGTAGAATAGGACATTTTGAGATATGCCCTAACTACCCAAATCATAAGGCAGCTTTTCTGACTGTCGTGAGCTATTGGTCGTCATAGTGGTATAGGACGTTCGTGATACGCCCTACTTCACTCAAATCATAAACCAGCTTCCGACACACACATTTATTATTAATTAGCATTACTTATACGAGATTTCTCGGTGGCAGTTGGTTCTAAGCCATGGGCTATACAAACCTGCGAGCATAATGCCTCAAGTAATGAATTATTTATTATTACTACTTCAAGACTTTGGCAATGACTTACTTATCACATTCAAACTCTATGATATTCACAATATGTCATACTTTGAATTTAAATCCAAACTATTATGAAATATAGCACTGAGCACATAGTATAAGCTAATCAAGGAATGCTTAACCTATATGGATCTAACTTTTAAAAATTAGCTCGTCATCTGATAAGGCACGTGAAATAAGGGTCAGGTGAACATCTAACTCATCTAGCATACATAATCTCAGGCATCCATTAAGTTTAAACATCGAACATAGGCATGTAGTTGTTCACTCGGGATAAAACAAATTTTTCAAATTTTTGTGCATTTTGCATTGAACTTATCATGATATGAGCGAAGGTATATAGGTACACACTTTATCCCCTCCCCCACACTTAAAACACAACATGTCCTCAAGTTGTGCAGAAATAAGGTAGAGTAAAGTACTTAGCTGATTTATAAAGGTCGGATCGTTGAGCAGGCTGCAGCCTGAAAAAGGGCAATGACCCCCGTATGTAGAAAGCTAGTATCAACTAAATAGCTCAAAGTAACCTGCAGTACTTGATAGACACAATAAAATATCTGGGGGGCATCGGGGAAACATGCACGAGATAGATGTAGAGAAAGGAAAACACAGTGCATAGTAAAACAGGCGTTCGACTAAAACAGCATGCAACCCAAACAGAAATTTCTTGATTAAAACCCAAAATGAATACAACTTCACATCAAAACATCACAAAAACTTAAAAACAAAAAGAAAAACAAAGAAATGGTGGGTTGCCTCCCACCGAGCGCTTTTGTTTAACGTCGAGGGCTCGACGATTAGTGAAAGTTCAACCTGGATCGGGCCACTTGATCTTTCGGCCGCTCACTCTATCAAAAGAGCTCTTGTCGGCAATGTGACCGAAAAAAAACAACAATGCATGCGGGGAATCCCGTTCTTCAAACTCTCCCGGTGCTCCTTTGATCTTTTTAGCTGTTGACTTCCTCCTCCTTCCCCTCTTCTTCAGATGCATTTCCTTCCAATACTGTTCCATATCCCAACTTCCAGCGAAGACTTCAGCTGGTGATTCGGTACCGGCCTCGGTGAATAAATCTGGTACAAACTCCTTAAAGTCATCGACTTCAGGATTCACACATTCAAAAATGTCGAGGAACCGAACAATTAAAGGTGCCTCCTTTGGTAGACCAATGTAATGTTTGCACCTTTGACCGTTTACCTTAAACGGTCGATCACCAATTCCTTTTAGCTCCAACACTCCGCTTGGAAAGACTTGCAAAATCTCGAACGGGCTGGACCACCGTGTCCGGAGCTTTCCAGGAAACGGATGTAACCTAGAATTGTATAGCAAGACTTGCTCTCCCGCATGAAACTCTCTTTGCTTAATTTTCTTATCATGGAGCGACTTCGTTCTCCGTCCTTACTCACTCGGGCGCTCTCGTAGGCTTGGAGTCCGAACTCATCTAGCTCGTGCATCTGTCGAAGTCCGTGCTCACCACAAGCTTTGGAATCAAAATTCAAGAACTTCGTCGCCCAGTAAGCTTTATGCTCAAGTTCGATCGGCAAATGACATGGCTTTCCATAAACCATTTGATATGGAGATGTACCCATAGGTGTCTTGTAAGTCGTCTGTAAGCCCACAGTACATCATCCAATTTCAGACTCCAGTCCGTCCGATGACTGTTAACTGTCTTTTCTAAGATCTTCTTGAGGCTCTGGTTACTACGCTCCACCTGACCACTTGTCATAGGATGGTATGGTGTACCGGATTTATGCCGAACACCATATTTCTCTAATACTTTGTCCAGTGGTCGATTACAAAAGTGCGTCCCCTCGTCGCTGATTAAGGCTCTCGGGCAGCCAAACCTCACGAAAATATTTTTCTTTAAGAATTTCATGACCGTTTTATGGTCATTGTGAGGGGTGGCGATAGCCTCCACCCATTTAGACACATAGTCTACACGGACTAGGATGTATCTATTCCCGCACGAGGATGGGAATGGACCCATAAAGTCAATCCCCCGTACATCGAACACCTCACACTCTAGAATGGGTTTTAACGGCATATCATATCTCCTTGTCAAAGCACCGGTTCTTTGGCACCTATCACGACCTTTACAAAAGGCTTCGGTATCCTTAAAAATCGAGGGCCGGTAAAAAACCGATTGGAATATCTTCGCAACGGTCTTCCAGGGGACCGAAGTGGCCGCCAGTGGGACCACTATGACATTGTTCAATTATGTCCCGTTGCTCGGATTCGGGGACACACCGGCGAAGTAACCCATCTTTACAGAGTTTAAAAAGATACGGTTCTTCCCAGACATAATACTTGAGATCAAGAGAAGAATTTCTTCTTCTCCGGATACGAAAACTTGGGATTCAGATACTGGGAATGGAGGTAATTAACGATTGAAGAATACCACGGAGGATCAGACGTGCCACTATTCACAGACATAACACTCTCAAAGGGGCAATATAAATCGATGTCTTGTGGATTTTCTTCTACTACGGGCAACACTCTTGATATGTGGTATGCTACTGTGTTTTCACTACCCTTGATATCTTTAATATGAACATCAAACTCCTGAAGGGTAAGAATCCAACGCAGTAGTCTCGGTTTAGCGTCCTTTTTATTCATCAGATATCGCAGAGCCGTGTGATCGGTCCAGACAACCACCTTGGCACCCAAAGAAATAACTTCGGAACTTGTCCATGAGAAGACAACGGCTAAAAGTTCCTTTTCAGTGGTAGTGTAGTTTGCTTGTGCCGGATTCAGGGTATGGCTTGCGTAGTAGATAGGTTGGAATTTACCATTAAGTCTTTGCCCCAAAACCGCACCAACGGCGTAGTTGGAAGCATCACACATTAATTCGAATGGTAAGTTCCAATCCGGAGAGATAAGAATTGGAGCGGAGATCAGGCGATGTTTAAGCTCTTTGAAGGCACACTTGCAATCATTGTCGAAGTTGAAAATGACGTCCTCTTTAAGTAAAGTTGAGAGGGGTTTTGAGATCTTGGAGAAATATTGAATAAATCTCCTATAGAAGCCGACGTGACCAAGAAAACTCCTCACTTCTTTCACGTTCTTAGGGTAGTTCATCTTTTCTATGGCCTCTATTTTGGCCCTATCAACTTCTATGCCCTTAGCTGAAATCTTATGGCCAAGAACAATCCCTTCATCCACCATAAGGTGGCATTTTTCCCAATTGAGGATTAGGTTCTTCTCCACACATCTGTTAAGCACCATGTCCAGATTAGCAAGACAATCATCGAACGATTGACCAAACACTGAGAAGTCATCCATAAAGAGCTCCACGCACTTCTCAACTAGCCCGTCAAAAATTGCTAACATGCATCTTTGAAAAGTGGCCGGGGCATTACAAAGGCCGAACGGCATTCGCCTATAAGCGAAAGTACCATATGGGCAGGTGAAGGTCGTCTTTTCCTGATCAACTGGATCTATAGGGATCTGGAAGTACCCGGAGTATCCGTCCAGGAAACAGTAAAAGGGGTGTCCTGCCAAACGCTCGAGCATTTGGTCAATGAAGGGGAGAGGGAAGTGGTCCTTCATGGTTACTTCATTCAGTTTTCTGTAGTCGATACACACACGGTAACCGGTGACTAATCTCAAAGCGACTTCTTCTCCCTTGTCATTCTTTTCAACGGTGAAATGTGTGTGGGTAAATAATAAATGAGGCTTAAAAAAAATTAAAAATAAATGAGGCCTAGAAGAAGAAAAATGTATTAAATGCTTGGTTTTTTAAATGGATTTACTTTATGGAACAATACAAAAAAAAACAATAAATGGACTAGTGAGTTCCAAATACCGGAGACTTAAAGCCAAAAAAAAAAAAAACTAAATTCAACGGAATAGTAATAAGGGGGGAGGGGCTAGAAGGACAAAAAAAAATCAAAAATGAGTCTAGAAGGACGTTACTACATGTTTTGTGATTAGAAAGGACAAATTCATAATAAATGGACAAAAATACCCTTTTACACATTAAACACGCAGTAACACTGAGAAAATGTAGTAACATCCACGAAAACATACAGTAACACCCAAGAAATAAGAAGTAATAGTCCATAAAATGTCGTAACATCCAATGAAAATGTAGTAACACCCTAAAACCAAGTAGTAACGAATAAAATAAAAACAAGTAGTAACACTCTTGTAAAATGTCGTAACATCCAATAAAAAACAGTAACAACCCATAAAAAGGTCGTAACATTCATAATCAAAGAGTAACAACCCGTAAAATTTACAACAAAAAATGTAGTAACTTCTGCAACTTAATAGTAACATTACTAAACCCTAAAGTTTCTAAAAAATAAAAAAAAAACCAAATTGCTGCAAATCCACCTTCCGCCGCCGTCACCTCCTTCTCCGCCGTCACGCTCCTTCTCCGCCCTCCTCCTCCTCCGCCCTCGTATAAATCGTCACCACTCCTCCTGCTGCAACACAATCGTCACCACTGCTGGCAAAAAAAATAACAGTCTGCTTCAATCTTCCATGTTACTATTTGATTATGAATAACAGTTTGCAAAAAAAAAATAACAGAGCACTGGTTCAAGTCGACACAAGCAGCCGATCACCGCCCCATCTATGGCAGCCACTCAGCCGGCCATCAATTATTGCCGCCGCCATCTGGGTCATAAAAAAGAAGAGCAATAGCTTCTGAAATTGCAGCCATGTCCGCCTCCTCCACCATCACTTCTCCCACCGCCACCGCCGTTGATGCCGTCGCCGCCGCTTGCCATAGTAATAAACAGTAAATACTATCCTAAAAAATAAATAAATCCAGACTCTTTTTTCTGAACCGGGTTCATTTAGAAAAACCGGGTTCATGCCCTGTTTCCTGGAACCCTACCTCGTTTCTTCCCGCCGCAGAGCTAGGTTTTACTACCACCTGGTCCACCTCTCGATCCCCAAAATAAATAAATAAATAAATAAATCTGTACTCACTGCTTAGAAAAACCGGGTTCATTATCGGTTTCCTATAAGTAACCCTACCTCGTTTCTCCCCGCCGCAGAACTGGGTTTTACTACCACCTCTCGATCCCTTTACTCACAACTCAAAATCTTCATCGATGCTTTCTTCCTGTCTGATTATTTCCGTTTCACAACCAACCAACACAACGACGTGGTGAACATTGTTAGGAAGAGGGGAGGTGGACGAGGAGGTAGCGGCGGTGTGGTGGAGTTTATTATAGTTCGGATCCGTCCGTTGGAAACAACAACGGAGAATGTATGAATAAGTTGCACTCTCTTGCCCTTCTGTGTGCGGAGAATGTATGAATAAGTTGCCTTCCCTAAAATTGAGAGAAGGTTTGTTGGTTGTTGTTTGTTTGTTTGTTTAATGTTAAAACTTTATGCTGCTCAAGTATTGATTACACGTTTAAAAAGAACTAAAATCTGTTTTATTGGTTTGTGAGGTTTTGTATGATCGATTCATCCCTTCATGCATCAGTAGAAGTTCATCAAAGAGCAGGAAGTGTTAAACGCACCATCTTTGAACGTTAATGCTTTCACATATGCTTATGTTTCCATTTATAATAATCACGTATGCTTTGTCCATTCATTGCTCATAAACCGTTTGACAAAATGCTTTTATAATTATATGTTGCTATTAAGAACTTGTAATTCATATTTCATTTGGGTTACACGTTTTCTTCCATCCTAATTAAATTATCTAATGCTATAATCTAATAGGTTAGAAAGAACGAGGTTGTGCTATGTTAGTACGCTTTTTTGCATTCCAACTTTTTTTAAATAGGAAATTATTTGATGACTGAAGAGTATTTTGCATTTTGCTTCTTAGATTCCTTGAAGTTTTTTATCTTCAGGACATGGAAAATGTGGCAAGGTTATATGTGTAACATCTGCTTGTTCTAGCTCAATCCACTTGATATAGTAACATTCTACGTGGGTGTTTTATTTTTGAAATTTGTAGCTTTTCATTATAGAGTGCTTAACTACCTTGAGAATGGTTTGTGACTTACCTTTGATTCCCCATTACCTTTTTTGTATCTTGTTCTTGTCAAGAGGTCTACTTTCCACCTGACTTTTAAGCATGCTTGAATTTGTTGAAAGCTTAGGTAACTTCATAAAGTGTGTAAATTGTAACGCATTATATTTATTCAGTTGACACTAGCTTTAAATTGCCTACATACTTGATGTTTAAACTTTTACAAATCAACCTAAGCTTGGTTGCTCCATTGATTTTGCTAATGGTGAAGATACACTTGAATGGCAGAACTTTGCAAACAAAAAATGGGGAATGGCTAGCTATTATAGTTTTTTTCAGAGTTGTGTGCAAAGGTTTGGTGAAAGTTGTTTGTTCCACGATGATAGAGTGACTATTCAAGTACTGTGTTACTTAAGTGCACATCAGATTATGGGAAAACTTCATTGCTGATCTTGACCTTTTCAAATTATTTGGTTGCCCAGCATACACCTGCGATGATGCGTCTTGCAGGTATGCTTAGTCTTAAGTCCATAGTAATTATGTTTGATTATTTGCTTGCCGTATGACGATTTATTTTAATCTTCCAGTGAAGATGGTAGTGTGAGCTTGATAAAGATTGGTGATGCGTACCCCTTTGGTGTCCTGTATGGCATGGTACACGTAGTGAGTTGACATTCCTCAACTCATTAAAAATGAAAATGTTTACTCTTCTTCTGGTGGCCTAGATGAACCTCGGATCATATTGAGCTTCTTCAATGCTAAATTCTTTAGGAACAACGTAAACATATGGTATCTTCCATGCACACTTCCATTTCAATTTTTTTTAAGTTGTTGCTATGGGGAAAATTGACGTGTTGATTTGATTTGTTAAATTCAGGTGCCAGTTTGTTCCTGAGATTATAATTTTGAACGGTCTATTTGGCTGCCTATCTGTGCTTATCATTATAAATTGGTGCAACAACTGATCTATATCATGTCATGATCTATATGTTTCTCAGTCCCACCGACAAGCTTGGTGAAAACAAGCTCTTCCCTAGGCAGAAGACGCCTCAGGTCATATGATTGTTCTTTTTCCATGATTAAATGGCTATTGGATTTCTTTCATCTTTGAGTTGTGTAATGTAAAATATAGCATTTCTTGAAAGTGTCTGTATCTCATGTTATTCTTGACACACAATTTATTTAATTTATATTGCAGACATTGCAAAAGTTCCCAAGAGAGGATCTTGAACACAGCTCAAAGTTATTCGAACTAGTCAGTCAAATGGCTGCTAAAAATGGCAGCACCTAATTAGCTTTAGCCTGGGTTCATCAAGGTGATTATGTCTATCACATTCCAAGAACTACAAAGATCGAAAATCTGTAAGGTTCTACCCTTTATACTCACTAACAACATTTAGGTTTCTTGTTTTTAGGTTACTTTTTTTTATATTATTCTGTTAATTATTCAGGATACTGCGAGATAGAGCATTGTACAAAGTGACCATTGACTTAGTTGATGCAGCATTCAATGGGGAAGTTTTGCCTAGTATCTCTATATGCACTGGAGTGACGGGAGGAATGATTTAGACTACATAGTTTGAATCCATTTTAAAAACAGATAGTCCTTGTGATGCCACACGTGTCTCCACACCGTGGAGGCACCACCTAAAAAATCTCATGTTAGAGTCATTAGTAGATGTCTTGATAAACAACATCTTCTAGAATATTTAATTATATATTTATGAACTTTATAATTGATATGTAGACGGGACATCATCTATTGTGAAAATACTTCTCCGTGAACTCAGACTGATCATCTATTGTGAAAATGTTTTTCCGTGACATCAAACGACGACTAAGATTTAAGCTGATGAAATTTTCAAATTTTTGTATAAACATATCATCTGTAGCATACGGATGATACTTTAGTATAAAAGTATTCAATATGTCCCACCTTAGAGGTTAGTCGTCGTTTCATGCCACGGGTAAGTATTTTCACAATAGGTCGTCGTTTGATATCACGGGTGAGTATTTTTACAATAGGTGGTGTCCCGTCTACCAATCAATTATGAAGTTGATAAATAGATCAAATATTTTAGAACATGTTGTTTATCACCAAGTAAAAATGCCGTTTTGGCTTCACGTCATGACGTCATGTTCTACAAACTTGAAAATGGAATATATCTTTGTAAAAAGGATTGTGACAGGAATCTAACTATTGCTCTCCTATGAATAAAGTTGTTTGTAGAATTGTGAACAAAAATCTAACTTTGTTAAATGGTTGAGGCTATTGCTGTTCTACGAATAAAGTTGTTTGTAGAATTGTGAACAAGCAAGTTTGAGGCTATTGCTGTTCTACGAATAAAAGTTGTTTGCAGAATTGTGAACAAGAATGTGTAGGGCTAATTATTATTAATTAGTGATCGTTTGTTTGTTTAGCTTGACGAGTAGGACTCAAATATGATTGTGTGTTTGTTAGTTAAACGAATGAAAACGAGTTTGGTTTGCCAACGTTTGATTGTGTCCATGAATATGCTTATATAAATAAGCAATTTAAAAATAATAAATGATTTATTATCCAATAGAGATTATAAATTGATTTTGTATAATATTTAGAAATTCTTCTAATAACCTTATCTTTATCAGAAATAATATTTGATTTATTAATCCAATAGAGATTATAAATTGATTTTGTATAATATTTAGAAATTCTTCTAATATTTATTGTTGTATGGTGTGTAATATTGATTTATAATTTGTTACTTTTTTTAACAAATTGCAATTCATATTTTGTACCTTAAGAAGCCGAGTTCGAGTCGAAAAACAAAAATATATATAACGAACAGAGATCGAGCATAATTTTTTTTTTGTTTAACGGACGAAGGATCACGAAGTATCCCTGAAGGCCATTGTAAATTTATTTTTCACTTTATTTACATCATCTATCTCTTAAAAAGCTAACACTCACAAGGTCTTTTTAAAAGGTATTACATCTGTCTCATATTATGCACACAGATTAAGAAACTCAATAAATGTTTCAACTTTGGCAGTTTTGGACTAAAATATCCGTAGCTTATTAGGATAATGTAAAGCTTTTAGAATAAGAAATGATGGTAAAACAAGAAAAAGACATTAATTATTGCATTGAAATGTAAGAATGACGTATATTATAGAACGTATGAAAAAATGTAAGAATGACGTATATTATAGAACGTAAGAGAACAATGAAAAAAGATCGTTGGATGAAAAAAACTTCGCGATAAAATTGGTATTTTTTGTCTCGGTGGTATGAAGATCCCCTTATTAAAATGAATATGCTTATTATATTGTGGGACGGATGTCATGCCATATTTTGTATACTCTTTTTTTTTTTAAGTTTTTTTAATAAATAAACATGCTCCTTTGCTACGTGCTGAATCTTTTCTTATAGAAACATTGGTTGGAAAAGTGGAGTGGTTATTGATATAAGCAAACATGGCAAAAGTTGCTATAAAACTCTCGTCTTTCATCACTTTCAAAAAGTTAGCTGCTGAAATGCAGGTCAGAATTATGTATGTAAATAACTAAAAGGCTACACTTTGAAAATGGAGAATAAAAATAAAAAACGAATATCCTCTCTTTGTATGAAAGCGAAAACAGACTGATATTGCACACACACACGTTCTGTCATGTCTATCTTCCGGTAACAATTTATAGACGAGGATGATCTATAGCCTCCTCCTACACTTGGATAAATCAGGAATTATTACTACTTTTTCAAACACTACGAATCGGTTTGTGCAGATGATGATGATGCAACTGCATCTTTTGCTAACCCTTGCTTTGCATACCGTTCCTCAAAATTCTTGAGCTGATTCTGTAAAACCTGTTGAAAATGGACCAGTCAGTAAAATATAAGGTCCTCGATCAAGCCTGTTAAAGAAACAATTAACTACAACGGCGTCGCTAGCCAGGTTGACAATAAGGCCACTAATGTTCTATCTACATACATGACATACATGTGGTGCAACTGCATGCGTGTACAACAGTGTACACTCGTGTAAACATTCATTATCTCCGTTTTTTCCCCTTTTTTACAACATCAGTACAGAATGAACCAAGAATTAAGCATTAAGCAGCCAAGTGAATTCCAAATATTAGTCATTTTGAAGAATTGAAGCTAATTAAAACTTTATAATAAACACAGCTAATTCAAGTGATACCAGCTTAGCAGCAAAGCTTCCTTACCTCGATCTTACGCTCCAAAATATTCTTTTGATCCTCCAATTGCTTAACTGCCATTGAAATATCGCTCGCCGATACCTCAGCAGAAGGAATATTGCCACCAGTCACTGGCATGGGAACATAGGTGAACTGTGAGGAAAAGGGCATACTGGGAAACTGATTATGTTGTGTATGTCCAGCAAAAGATTGTTCACCGTTTGAACCTGAACTCGCACTACCGGAAGGTCTACATGCTTGAAGGTTTGAAATATTCACAACAGAACTGCAAAGTAAATAGATTTTATTACACTTTCTTTTTATTTTCATCAACTTTTGGCTCTAGGCGACCATAAATCTGAGTTCATGGAAAATAAATTTGTACATTCAGGATGCACAATATTCCGTAACACCCTCAATCCTTTTCGTACTATAAACCATGTCGGTTATATATATACTACAAATCTTTCGCAGGAAGAATATGTAGCAAATACTGGAGTTGCTACCACACCATTTTTGTTTTTACGATGATAAATAAACGCCAGTTTCTTACTATTTCATATACTAGCTTTTTCTTTTTCTTCAAAGAAAAGAGAGAGGTTCAGGGGAATCAAAAACAGTTAACAGTATGATGACCACAATGATTACCCGTGTGGAGTATTCACAGAAGGATAAACGAAGGATTTCCCATATATTGAGGTAGCAGCGGCTACCGCCTGTAATCTTGCTTGATGGAGGCTAATATTACCATCAACTGGATCATCTCGACCGGAACCATGAGAAGATGAACCACCGTTGTTTGTTCCTGCTTTGTCAGCAAAAGGGAAAGAGAAACAGTGATGTTGATTTTCATCAACCGAACAAAATCCCATGCCACAACTACTCACATAACACAAGATAATTATCTATCAGACCAGTCATAACTGAAAAGCCTGGTGTAATATATGGCTTTTGTCTTTTAGAAATAAATGAGAACGACAACATCCAAATCTGAGAATTTGTCACCTTGCTGATTAATATCACCCTGTGATCCTGCCACAGTGCTGCCATTATCGGATGGTATGACAAGGGCTCTGCAAGTAGGGCATGTATGTTGCCTTTCCAACCATGATCGCAGGCAATGTACGTGAAAAATATGTCCACAGAGAAGCTTCTTTGCTGTGGTCATCTCCTCACGACAAATGATGCAGGTGGCGTCACTCCTGGATATGCAAAAATATAATTTAATATTATCACAAAAGAGTATCACTCGAGTGCATGCATAAAATAACTTGAATTCGGACAGTAACTTACGAGCTGAGCTCTTCGGGAGTTGCATCTGGGAAACGGTCATTCATATTTGAAGTGATCCTCCTATACCGAAGATAGTCTGCAATTCTTGCCTTAAAGTTGCGGAATGTCTCATAAAGCTCCCGAATCAAGTGCAGGGGCACACCATAGTTCCTAGGAATACAAAGATAACAATTTATAGACGAGGATGATCTATAGCCTCCTCCTACACTTGGATAAATCAGGAATTATTACTACTTTTTCAAACACTACGAATCGGTTTGTGCAGATGATGATGATGCAACTGCATCTTTTGCTAACCCTTGCTTTGCATACCGTTCCTCAAAATTCTTGAGCTGATTCTGTAAAACCTGTTGAAAATGGACCAGTCAGTAAAATATAAGGTCCTCGATCAAGCCTGTTAAAGAAACAATTAACTACAACGGCGTCGCTAGCCAGGTTGACAATAAGGCCACTAATGTTCTATCTACATACATGACATACATGTGGTGCAACCGCATGCGTGTACAACAGTGTACACTCGTGTAAACATTCATTATCTCCGCTTTTTCCCCTTTTTTACAACATCAGTACAGAATGAACAAGAATTAAGCATCAAGTAGCCAAGTGAATTCCAAATATTAGTCATTTTGAAGAATTGAAGCTAATGAAAACTTTATAATAAACACAGCTGATTCAACTGATACCAGCTTAGCAGCAAAGATTCCCTACCTCGATCTTACGCTCCAAAATATTCTTTTGATCCTCCAATTGCTTAACTGCCATTGAAATATCGCTCGCCGATACCTCAGCAGAAGGAATATTGCCACCAGTCACTGGCATGGGAACATAGGTGAACTGTGAGGAAAAGGGCATACTGGGAAACTGATTATGTTGTGTATGTCCAGCAAAAGATTGTTCACCGTTTGAACCTGAACTCGCACTACCGTTTGGCTCTAGGCGACCATAAATCTGAGTTCATGGAAACTAAATTTGTACATTCAGGATGCACCATATTCCGTAACACCCTCAATCCTTTTCGTACTATAAACCATGTCGGTTATATATATACTACAAATCTTTCGCAGGAAGAAAATGTAGCAAATACTGGAGTTGCTCCCACACCATTTTTGTTTTTACGATGATAAACAAACGCCAGTTTCTTAATATTCATATACTCGTCAACGGTGCAGACTGAATCTTGTATCGCCAACCGTTATGTCTCGACGAGGGATACAACCGTCATCTACAATATTGATAGTAATTATAGATCATAATCTATCTATATTGCTCGCTATATTCTTTTTATTATTATTCCTCTTGTATTTACTAGCCGTTTACATATTATAAGTTAACTGTTGGTAGTTAGTTGTTTAGGGGCTGCATTTAATGCTCTGTCTCTCACTTATTCCCTAGAGCTGTATTATCAGAAGATGGAAAGACTAATTCCGCTTCTATTTAGCTTTGTAACTTTTGTTTGTAAAGTAAGAAGAGAGTTAATAAAACTAATCTTCAATTCTTTCTCTCTCTCAAAAATCTACATGGTAGCAGAGCCATAATTGGTTCTCGTATTTTCTTCTTCTTCTTCAAACTTCATTTATTCTCTTCGAAATGTCTGGAACTCTTTCTGAAGCTACCTGCTCTTCTGCCCCATCTTCTTTTCGATCTGGGAATGGACTTAACAATCCATCCCTGCAAATTACTACAGTGAAACTGAACGGTCTACTTCCCACTCCAGGGGGAGAACCATCACCGTGATGTCACTCCAAACTAAAATTGGCTTATATGGGAACTCAAAGGGTTTTCAAGTGAAAGACCAAAAAACCATTTGGTGTGACCATTGTAAAAGGAAAGGTCATACCGAAAAGACATGTTGGGGAATCCATGGCGGACCAAACAAATCAATCAAATGGCCCGGATCCAAAAAGGACTAATACTTGGAATAATCAGAAGCATGCTCTTGTTGCCACTGAAAACTCTGCACCTTTTTCAAGAGAACATCTTGAGCATTGAGTCAATTGCTGGATATGAAGTTGAACCTAAAATCAGAAGCTTTAATTGGAGCTGCTGTAAAAGAAGGTAACACTTCTTGGATCATAGATTCAGGAGCCTCTAATCACATGACAGGTGATAAAACCCTTTTCTCAACTTATTTTCCTTCTAATGGTCAACATAAGGTAAGGATAGCTGATGGATCCTTATCCACTTTGGCTGGAACTGGAAAGGTCCGAATTTCTGACAATATGTCTCTAGAATCTGTTCTACATGTCCCTAATATAACTTGTAATTTGTTTTCTATTAGTAGAGTTACTAAAGATAAACATAGTGTTGCTGAATTCTATCCCTCTCACTGTGAATTTTAGGATATGAAATCACTAATGAGGATTGGCAATGCTAGAATGAGTGATGGCTATATATACCTGTTCAAGAAAGAGGAAAAGAATGAAACTGCTTTTTCTAGTAGAACTATTTATGATGATGTTACTCTGTTACATTATCAACTAGGACATCCTAGTTTCTTTTATCTACAAAAATTGTTTCCAAACTTATTTTTAAACAAAAGGCTGAATGTTATCAATGTGAAACATGTGAACTTGCTAAGCATTGTAGAATATCTTATAAACCTAAACCTTATAGAAGTTCTGCTTTTTTCTCATTAATCCACACTGATGTATGGGGACCATCAAAGGTACCAAACTTAACCAATAACATGTGGTTTGTTACCTTTATTGATGACCATACAAGGGTCTGTTGGTTATATTTAATGAAAAACAAGTCGATGTGGCTCATATTTTAGAAACTTTGATCTGATGATTAAAAACCAATTTCAGTGTGATATTAAGATTCTAAGGTCTGATAATGGTACTGAATACCTAAATTCAGTCCTAAGTCCCAATCTCGTTGAAAGAGGAATTATTCATCAGACATCTTGCACCAATACACCCCAGCAAAATTGTATAGCAGAGAGAAAGAACAGACACCTACTGGAAGTTGCTAGAGCTATTCTATTCACTATTAAAATGCCTATCTTTTACTAGGGTGAAGCCATTCTTACTACTGCTCTTTTTGATAAAAAGAATGCCCTCTAGGGTTCTCAATTTTAAAACACCTATCAGTATGATGTCCTCATGTTTTCCTGACAGGTAGCTGATGTCCAATATATCCCTAAAAGTGTTTGGATGTACAACTTTTGTACATATTTGATAAAAGTCAAATTGGCTATCATTTTCTATGTTATTAGACCCCATTTATAACTCGTTTTATGTGTTTTCAGAGACATTTGGTTGTATTTTTTGATGTATTTACACCTTGGTTATCATTTCGAGACCTAAGACGTAAAGTCCGGGATTCTCGGTCTTTTTCAGTGTATTTACTATACTCTCGGTCACCCTAGTGCCCTGTAGGGATTACGTGTGGTATTTGTTGTGATTTTGTACGTGACTTAGGTGTTCAAGATGTCCAGAAGGCGAGATATGAGGATAGGAGCGTGTGCCCTAAGCTTAAACGTTCAAACGGATCAAAACGCGTTGGTACTACAACCATACCTTCCATTGATCTGAATTTTGATCCACATTAAAGGAATTTTCTGGGATGGACATCTTCATGAAAGTTGTATACAATTGAATTAGCTTTCCATAGGATTTTGAATCACTTGATTTGGAGGTCTACACACAAAGTTATGGCCGTTTTACTTAAGGTGTGTCAGCTTGGCGCGCGCTTGAGAAATGCTAGGCGCACGCCTGTGAGTTGATTTGGTCCAGAAAGTTTCAGTCCGTGTTTTCAGCATGCTAGGCGTACGCCTAGCGTCCAGATCTGACAAAACACTATAAAAACCCCTATTTTGGATCTAATAACACTTTTCTTCTTCCACAACTCGTTTTTCACCTTTTTTCTACACTTTTCCTTAGTTTAGATTAGTTTGTTTTAGATTAGTTTAGTTTTATATTGTTGTAATCCGGAGGATCTCGAAGATAACTAGACGTGTTATTGACGGGATTTCGACCGGAGATTCGATTTTCTACAACTATATATATATATTTGGTATTTCGTTTTCCTTTCTTGTTCTTGCTTTCGATCTTTATTTTTGTTAACTATTATTGTTGATTTCTTGTATTTTGTTGTTAGAATGAGTAGGTAATCTTTATTTAGTCGAGTTGTGTGATAGTCTTCGAAATCGAACCTTAGCTTTGTTCATGTGGTGTTCTTGATGTTTGACTTGTTGATTCTCGATGTTACCGTAGTTCTAGAACTTATTCTTATCATGTTTGTTGAATTGATCACTCGATAATCGTATCACATGTATCATCTTTATAGATGTATTTTGCGTGAGGATACGGGAACCGGGGTTCTAGGATCACCTTGTAAAACAAGCGAGTTGTTCGGATTCGGTTTCGTGTGTGAGGTTTGTATTGACTTGTTGAGCGTTTCATTGATCGTAGACCGTGTGAGGTCGGTTAAATCCGGTCGGTGATTGTTGAACACATGAGGGTAGATTATTGAAATATTGTCTATTCTCAAAGCCGACACCCTTTGTGACATCGAGAACGTTTAGGTGAATCAAGAATACCTCGGTACTTAGCTAGGGTTTGTGAGTATTAGATTGGATCATAGCTCGGCTATCTCTATTATATAGTTTTAAATCTTTGTTTTGATTATATTTAGTTTGTAGAACCGGTGATCTTACAAATCACCACGTTTAATTATTGTGTTGACTTAAACTAGGAACGAGACCGGCTTTGGTACTCGACCAGATTCCCTGTGGGATACGACCTTGACTCACCAATTCTAAGCTACAATTGACCCGGTACACTGCCGGTAAGATTGGACACTTAGAAAAGGGGGATCAAGCTTTCTGGCGCCGTTGCCGGGGAATCGGGTTGATATCTTGTAAGTTAGTTAAGTTCTTAGGATTAGGTCATTTTTCTTATTTGTTTTTTTATGTATAGTTTGTTTTATTTTGTTGTTGTTGAAGTGTCACACTATTTACTTCGGTAGTGGTAGTGACAAGATACCGTGTAACGCCCCGTTCCCGGACACCGAGTCCTTATCCGGAAAGAGCACTCGGCACAAATATTATCAAATAAATTCTATAATATATGTAAGCCTTACGTCATACATCAGAACTAAAACGACACGGAAGGTAAAACGACTCGGGAAAACAAAAGATCGAACACACGGTTTTCAATGCTGTAAAACTAAATCCAATAAAGAGAAGTAAAACATCCAACATTAAATCCAAAAGAATTCAAACGGAACTAATCCAAAAGAAAGACAACATTGTTTGAACTTGAATCAACAACATTATCAAAAGAAAACAAAGCTAAAGAAACTAAGTCTTCGAGAGCTCCATCTCACACGTCATCGTCAAGGAACTCATCAACATTAGCAACCTGTTCATCTTCTTTGGGGAAAAGAAAGACAAACAAAAAGTAACGGGGTAAGTACATAAGTACTTAGTAACGCGTAGAAGATCCTATAACGTCGGTCTCATAAAGAAATAAAAGCAACGCCGTATTTTATTAATTCATTCCGTTATTAACCCTAGCTAACTATCATATTATGTTCATAGCATAACATGAGGTTCCAAAGGTATCTAGCTTAGCTCAAGTTTGTTACATCATGAATAAAAATGGCACTATGCCTAGTAATAGGATGTACTAGGACAACTGGGTGCAACCTACTTAGAGACACGCTCTAGTAGCCCCGGGAATATCTGAGTCCCGATAGTGTGATGACCGGCAGAGTGCACCAGACGCTTTATCTATCCAATCGATTGACCGGCGTGGGTACAATCTACTTTGTCTGGTCAGAGAACACATCGCGATATTGTACTATGCCTTACCAAGCATTGCATGATGTTTAAGATTATTAATCTAGCACATACGTTTGATTAGATGTTTAACTAGCCATCTAAGTTGTTCACATAAAAGGCTCACCTATCAGTCTACCCCCTCTTCTTAATACCACTAGACTCTACAACACCTAGCACATACACAGACATCGATAAACCCTAGCTTATCGAAGCACAAGGCAAATCCAAAGCTTTCGACGGTCCCACACTTCATCTTTTTAGGGAATCCATATGGTGCCGGAACTAAACGCATCAAAAGCTAATTCAAGGCTTTGTCACATAAGGTTAAGCAGTAAAGACATGATTATAAAGCCTGAAACCAAGCTGACACGATAAAACAGTGAAAAACGGAATAAACAGGTCAAACGCACGTTTGACACCCTGTGAACGCGCGTTTGCCCTGAACGCACGTTTACTACACCCTAAACGCCCGTTCGTGAAAATCAACCACATCTTGTATCAACTGCCAAACCCTCAAACGCCCGTCCAAAATACCCAAACGCTCGGTTGAGCTGCAACGATCGCAAACGCCCGTTTGCCCTTGTGCAAACGCTCGTTTGCCTGGGTTTTTCCCCAGAAATCTGCAACTGTCTAAACGCGATTTCCAACCCAAATCCGCCCCAAACTCCAACATAAACAGATTACAAACAACGAAAGTAACATACAAATTGCTCTATAACCTTACGACACCTTAGTCATACGATAAGAACACCACGTTACCTTAAATTGCGTGGTACAACGATCCAAAGCTTCAACCCATCAAAAGTTTAACCTTTAACTCCAAACCTATAAACGATCAATCCAAAGACGATCACTACGATGTTTATACTCAGAAAAACGCAACTAGCAACAATGATGAACAAACCCTAATGACAAGAACAAGGAGGGAAAAAATTACGTTAACGGATTTAGGGATTGTTGATATCAAAACGATCCTCGTCTCGTGGTGATCCTTTCTCTCTTGAGATGTCTGCATTTTTTATCAATGGATTAGCCTTGAGATTCAAAAGCCTCTTCTCTTTTTTTTCTCAAAACTTGCGCCCTCCAGATGATTTTACGTAAAACAACTAGGTTAATTTAGGATTAGTTTTCCTTTTATAATCCCAATTAATTAATTAAATACTTAAATATAATCACTCCTTTAATTTACTTCCTTTTCTTTAATTCCATTAATTAAATAACATAATATTCTGTTTTTTGCTAAAAGACCGAATTGCCCTCTTTCAAAAATCGAGATATTACATACCGTGATTGTGTTCGTGTTGTTTCGTTGATTTGCAGATAATGAATCCATACTACAATTACGGCTCCTATCCTTACCCATTCGGATACTACAACTACGGTGCTATGGGTTATCAAACACAACCATTTTATCAGTTCAACCCATACACCGCATCTTACGAAAATGAGTGGGATAATGCCCCAAGTTACTATGATCAACAACTCGATACTTCTCCACCTCCGGAATCAGAAACCTTAACGGACGAACAGATGGCACTTGAACAGTTGAGTAAGGTAGTTTACGACAACTATAGAGAGTTTCAAGAGCTCCGTGATGGCATGGCTACGATGCAAACAGACATACGGAACTTGGAGCTAACCATACGGAACTTGGCTCTTCAAGTAGATCAACTGGTCGAGAGAAAGGAGGATGAGAGAAGAGAACGTGAAACTTTGGAAGAAGTCACCCCTGAGGAATGCTACGAAGAGGGTATGAATCTTGTTATTATTGAACCATCTATTCCTTTTTCGTCTAGCATTACTGTTATACCTACGGGGGTGCACCCTATTGAGTTTGTTGTTGATATTGAGCCTAAATGTGCATACTTGGTGCTGAAGTCTTTGTTAGTTGGACTATGTTTTAGTTCGGGGAAAGTGAGTTCGTTGTTCTATGCAATGGACTCATCGAACAAATCATGGTGGTGGGGATTGAGCCCCTTATTTTTTGTATTTCACTTTCGGGGGGTGCTCAATTCCTACGATTTTGCTAGGGAGAAGCAACGGTTGCTCTCTTTTGGTATAGCTATCCTTGACATAGTTCGGGGTAGACGAGTGAGGACTTCAAACTCGGAATGTGCTTTTATTGCTTTTCTTTCCTCTCGTGTTTCACTGTGTTTCTTTAGTTTATATTTTGATACTTTGGGTAAGTTTTGTTGTAATATAACCCGAAGAAGTGTGTTTTGGGGGGTTAGTGTGGTGTTTTTGGTTTTGATGAGTTGTGGTAATCCGGGTAGTTTCATTGTGTTATAATCCATACTTGTACACCTTTGGTGTTGGTTGTGTATATTTTATAAGTACGGGTACCCTGGGAGTTCATTTTATGGATGCCACGTGATCGTACTCGCGTTTTTTCCGGTTGTAAGCTAAGTTTTCTACCATTATCATTCGTGTTTGGTTTATAAGTAGGGGTTTGGTTTAGCTTCAATGTTTCATTTTCATGTGGAACGAGTTATACTTAGTAATTGTTATCCCTATGGTGTAAATGAGTCGGTTTTCAAGAATTTTGATGCCTTTGATATTGGTTTTGATACATTGAGCCTTCAGTATTGTTTTGTTAAACATATAGTGATTATTTGAATGCATTTCATTTGAGTTGGGATCATGTATTGAGAATGGAATAGTTTTATCACGTTAGCTTCGACTTCACGAATCACCTCGACTAGTGGACGATTATGGTAGTTCTTAATGACCCGGTTACCTAGAACTTATATTAGCAACTTCGAGGCGAAATAGAAAGGTCGTCGTTGTTAGGTATTGACGTGGCCTTTTCTAGTGCTAATACCAGTCCTTAACCGACAGTGTATCGGGTCAAACTGTAGTGCTAGTATGGTGAGTCAGAGTGTCGAATCCTCAGGGAACTTGGTAATTCTTCTAAGTGTGGTTAAACACCAAAGAGCATTATTAACTCGATCTAAACCGCAATTTTATAACACGGATCACTACTATTCTACTTAACATAAAATAAATGCGTAATTTAAAAGTTATTCTAATATAATATATATAGATATATAAATATATATAGATGTACATAAATTGCAAAATATATATATAGATATAAATATATAGATACCAATATATAGAACTAGCCAAAGTTTATATAATTGATTTATACGATCTTTTCAGTAGACGGAATGTGCTCGATCTTTCCTTACATATTAAGTCCAATTGAGTAAATGAAACGGTGTACTCCTGAGGTTAACAATTCCTTCTCACACGAGCGTATGAAATTGTCATATGTCATTGTCATCAGTTCAATCTCCACAACTGTCCCATGCTAATCTCAGTTAGTCTGAACAGTACCGAGTACAAATCTACCCCGGATAAAAGAGGTTATTCCATTTGTCAGACGGCCGATGTTATTCAAAAGGCTCCGGTTGTCAGGCGGATCGATTTAACTTTCCGGTGTTAGTTTCAATTAAACTGTTGATTTTAACATTATTACGATCTTGAGCACAATTTTAACAAGATCCATCTTTCCCAAGACAAATCTGCCCCCGGGTAGGAAATAGGATTCCGTAGTCACGCTTTCGCACGGCCAATTTTACCCTCCGGTTTTTCTATCTTTTATCTCATATCCTAACTTCTCTGGTCAGTTCATCGTTAGGTTATATGGTGCGATTCATCTTGGTTAATTACGTCAATCCGAATATTATCAATACGTTACAGAATAGAAAAAGATTCAATTAACTCAATTTTAATCAATTTTACTTAGACAGCATTCCTTTACCGAAAAGATCGAAATAAAACAATTACATAACTTTGGCTAGTTATTAGATCTAGCCTAATAACATTATAAAAAGATAAAAAAAAAACATAACAAACATAAATACTTAAGAAATTTTACCCGATTACAACTGTTGAATCGGAAAATTTGTATTCTTCCGGATATTACAACGACTTCAACAACACCGATCTTCTGATAATTTCTCGAGCATTATAACGATACTACTTTATTTATGGCATAAGGCCTATATACATACTACTACTACTTAAGAAAAAGAGGTTAAGAAAAATATATTGGTACTCCCCCATGTGTCTGCAAAGCTGCTCTTCTTATAGGCAAGATTTCCGGGGCCGGATCGATCCGAGAAAGGGCCGGATCGATCCGGGAATAAAAAAATCTTATCCCCGGATTATTCTCTGCGGGACCACATGCTTTGGATAATCATTATGTTTCCTCGGATCGATCCGAGGTAAATCCGGATTGATCCGGGTAGCTTTTTATTCCATAACTTGATCTGAAACTTGATAAAATCATAACTTGAGCTCTGGATCTCCAAATGACATAATTCAAAAAGCGTTGGAAAGTTCTTGAAAAGATCTATAACTTCCATGAAGGACTCTTCTTCAGAAAATGCCTTTTTGATGGGCCATTTGTTCGTCGAAAATATAATTCGATAATGGTGTCACGAACCATTGATCCACTTGAATTTTAAATCTCGTGGCACTTCCTTACTTCCTTCAAAAGATACGATCTTACTTCAAAAAGTGTCGTCACTCGGGGTCTTGGTTTACCTAAAATCTGCAAATAAAATACCAAAAATACCCACGTAAATCTGACACGACACTCCGGTTATTAACCCGGTACAAAATTTATAACTTTTTATCACTTTTACTAGATTTTTATAGTATTTAGATTTATTCATAATTATTAATATTTTATAAGATTATCATTATAATTTCTTATATTTTATATAAAAAGAGTCGATAACGTATATAAAATATCGTAATTTTTATCATATAAATGTTATACATCAACTACTCCCCACTTAGCTCTTTGATCGTCCTCGAGCAAAATAAGCGGTAATATATAAAAATTACAATAAAAATGATATACTTGGTAGATTAAATTTCAAGTTAGTAAAATATCATTTCAATATTATAAATATATTAATTATATCCTTCTTAGAAATTAACAAGATAAAAAGTGTATATAACTTAGATAAATTATCTATCAAATATCATTCAAATGAAATTTCACATAATCTACTCAATAAATATAATTAAAATTCTAGAATTATTATCCTATCTCAACTTATATGAAATATTTGGAATCAAAGACTAAGTCAAGTAGTTGACAAAATGGCTTATACTTTTTAGGCTCAGGGTGTTGGTTAATCGGAAGGATAGAAAAGAAAATCAAAAGAGAAAGAAGCAAGTCGTACGTACTTACACCTTCATAATTTTGATCAAAAATACCTCGATTAATAACATTCTGATATTATTTCACCCTTTTTTTTTTTTTTTTTTTTTTCCAGATTTTCTCTCTTTTTTTTTTTTTATAAGATTTAAGAACTAAAAGCGTGCGTGTGTGTAGAAAATCAAATTTACAAGCATTGCTTCATCAAGATTGATCGGAGTAATACTCTTTCGATCGAAAATTACAAGTCCGGTTTCCTTAAACTTGTAATCATTCTTGAGATCTTATGATTCGACTTTTTATCGGGAGCTTTTAAACCTCAAAGTGATATAGGACATTTCGAGATAACACCCTACTTGCACTCAAATCATTGGTAGCTACAACCGATATTTTTATTTTTAATTTGTCGATCACAGATAAGAAAGATACCTGGTATTTGATTAATTCTGTGTAAATATGGTGCTTCGTTCTTAATTCTTTTATAGAATATTAACATATCCGAACTTATTTCCAAAATCGACTATCTTGCAAGCGTCATGAGGTAAGATCGAATATACTAATACTTATCTAATTTTTCCAATCTCAGCATACATCATTCTTAGCTTTTGTGTCATCATCTCCTCTCATAAGTACGTACAAACTCGTGGGATTTTTAGGACATGTAGACCAAAATAGGCTAAGGGTCGGTTATAATCAAAATGGCTATTTCGAGTGAGGTCTTGATCACTCTAATCAAGGCTGAGGTAGGGACAAAAATTAGAAATTTATTTAGGTAGGCTATTTGGCTATAGTTTATATTTTTGTGGTGCCAAAAAAAATCGTCATCCCTAGTCCAATTCCAAACTCATAATTTGTTTTGAAAAGAAAATTATTCTAACATTTTATTATAGATATAAGTATATTTACTAAATTTCATAAGAAAGTTACTTGATAATATTTATGTATAGTTACATATACTTAAAATCTTATAAAAATCTAAAATTGACATACATAATATAATTATAATATATCTAATTTACTTCACTTAATTAAAATCTATTCTTACCAATTTATATTATTTTTATTCATATTTATTATATACTATCTACTTATTTTTATTCAAGAAAAATTAACTAAGTATTAAGCACTTAAGTATAAATTTATATGAGAAAATTTTAATTTTTTATTTACTAACTTACCTCTACTCCCCACTTACGAAGTGGCATCGTCCCGATGATCAGTAAGTAATAAAAAGTAGGTTCGAAAGAAAAAATTAAAATTTTATACGATTTTGATTTTTATTGTTTTTCTCAACATATATTATGTTAATTAAAGAAAATGACATATATATTAAACATTAAGAAAACTATTACAAACTTTAAAGAAAACTTAATTAAAAAGCGATTAAAAGACTAACTTACGACTACCAACTTAACAACAACTTCTAATTGATTTCCAACAACTCATCAAACCGTAGATGAACATCCGGGAATATCTAACGGAAGTAATCCCAACTGAGAATCACGAGATGGAAGGATCTCGTCAGTAGTAAACTCAGGCACTTGATTCATTTGGACACAAAGTTGAGAGATAACCCAGGCAAACGGTAGTGGTCTTCCCCTATTACGCCTCTCTACTGCAAAATTAATTGCCGTTTTGAACATCAAAATCCCCCAATCAATGTATGCCCCCACAGTCAATGCATACAACAGCAGCATCTCATCATCCGTAACCCCAAAGAAATCTCTAGTTGGATAGATCCGGGAGTTAATGAAGCGTTTCCACGCCCTCAGATGAGGGGGTAAAGCCAAAGTTGAAGAATCATAGTTATGATCAAACAGTGGAAATACATATTGAAAGGCTTCTGCAGTACGATTTACAACATTATAAGAATTTCCGAGTTCCCAAAGAAACTCGAAGTGTGGGTTTTGTTCAAAGGTACATGGTGGAATTTGAAAGATTTGATTTATGATGGCTGGCGAAAATGATATAACGATGCCCCTAACAGTAATGAGATGAGACGAGGCTGCTGTCGTTATATCAGTAAGGGATGCATAAAAATCTCTGACAATTGAAATGTTAATTCTACCTCTGGGAGTCCTAATCAGCTTTTTCCATCCGCAACCTCGGATTAGATTTCGTCCCCACTGATCGATTTTTTCTGTATTCAATCCTTTTTCCATCAGAATAGGAGAATGGACGAAATTTAGACGTCTCGGAACTTCATTATGAAAACACGAGGCATGGCTTTCGGGAACCACACCATCAGGCGTATGTGGTTCGTAACTATTAACCGAGGGAGAGGAGTGGTTCGACATTTTTATCAGATACAGAAAATAAAGACAAATAGAGGTAAAGAAGGAATGAGCAAAGATGAAGGCTGCAGCTCTTTCCTTTTATAGAAATGTATCCATCAAGTAAAAGTAGGAAAGATCTCCTTTTTGGCGTTTTTGTACTTCCCGGATCGATCTGAAAAGTGCCGGATCGATCCGGATCGATCCGGGAAAGGGCCGGATCTATTCACGGACGAGTTGTTTTGGCTTGTAAAATGCCTAGATTTTTTCTAGGTGATATGTTCTCTTCCTAACTTCGGTACATTTTTATTATGTTATAATGATAAACTTTACTACATGGTGTGTAATAACATAAAATCAAACGAAAGTAAAATAACATAAAATCGTAATGAAATAAAATCCTACTAAAATAAAATCAAAATAACCTAAAATTGTACGAAAAATAAATTGTTTTCAATGTCAATAATCATAAAATGGTTGAAAATTAATCCTCCTCATCCCCCATCTCGACGTGGCTCGAACTAGGCATGGCTCGAGAACTGGCCGGATCATAAGTCGATTCTTGGAATGGATCTTGAAAATGTGTCGACATCCGAACCGAGCTATCTAATCCCATCGAGCTCATCTCTCTCGTAACATTAGAAAAAGTGCTTCCCCATCCCGTCGTGGTATGGCCAAATGATCCAAATCCTGCCCAATCAGATGTCGCAGCTGCCGTAATACCTGTCGAAAAATCCCCTACACCACTAGTTTGAAATCCGAAAGAATGTGGCATTTGTTGGAAATCTGAGCGAGGTGGCATTGGTGGAATAAAGTCGGGCAAGGTATATGGCTGGGATTGGCAATGCGGAATATCCATCTCGGCATAGGTAGGGTTTTGCAGTATATTCATTTGATATATACCTCGCATGCCTTGACGTAAATCTTCAGACCACTGCATATTCCTTTGCGCAAAAACGACCATATTGGCATTGGCACGATGAACATCATAAGCCATGGATTGAAACATGTCGTATGTGATGGTATTTGGAAGTTGAGTTTGAGTTTGATTTGGATGAAGGAGGGACGGTAGTGGATGGAGTAGGTTGAGGTCGTTGGCGGTTAGGGTCCATAAAATCTATTCTTCCCGCCGGCCTAAGTGGTAAACTAGGACCTATAAGTGTGTCATCCACCATCATCAAATTATCATTTGGGAGCTCGGGGACACCTATCGGCGACATAAGGAAGAAATAAAACATGGAAAAGGCATGTGATTTGCCTGGTTTGGCGATTGAGACAAATTCCTTAGCCCTTCATACATTACCACACACCTACGTCCACGGGTATATCATTGACCATAGCCCAAGCAATACACGGATCCTCTTTACCAAAAGATGTAAAATGACGAGTAGGGTAAAGAGTGTGGCTAATAAAACGTTTAATAGCTCTCAAATCCCGTATACATTTTCCATAGGAAAACTTTGTTTTCATGCCAGACGGCAGTGGGATCTAACTCATTCTGGGCTAGTGAAACAATATAGTCAAAGTCTGCAGGCTCATCTAAATTCCATACAGTATAATAATCTTCATTTTCTGGTATATCAGGGATACCATAAATAGCATTTATAATCGAGGATCAAACGGTACCGTCCTAGTTCTTAGGTTGACGAGAAGTTAACTCACCATTTTACGTAGCATTATGAGTTGCTACCGAGAGAATAAAATTCGGCTACTAAGGTTGTGTTAATTTCACCCTCCCTTAAACTAGCTAACTCCAACCACTTGTCGTTTTTCAAAAATTTCCTTCACCTCCCTTTCCCAATTCTTTGAAATCTAAGCCCCTCTCTATTGCAACTAAACACTTTCCAAACTTATTTTTCAACGCTTTCTTAGGCTTGCAGCGACGCGGTTCTTTCAAAACTAACATTCAACTCTTGCTTCCGTTAAAGGCCTAGTCTCTATAACTGGGATTTGGGTTGGGATATTAGGTTTACGTTTTTTAGTGACTTTCGACGATTCGGCCATTCTACGATAGTGACATAATAACAAAAGAACAAAAACAACAAAAAAAACAACACAAATGAGTAACAAAAATAGTGAAATTAAATAAAAAAATTGCTAAAAAAAACGAAATTAACAAAATAAATGACTACAATGTTACCTTTTAAAGCTTAAAAGGTTGAAATTTGGCCGGAAAAGATGATAATTCGCCGGAATGAAAGTTGAAGCTTTCCCTTGAAAATTCTTCAATTTAATTGAACATTTGAAGAGAAGAGAGGAAAATGAGAAGAGTATAAGGATTGGGGTAGTTTAATAGTAATGTTATGTGATGATTTGAAGAAAAAATTTCGAATGGGGGAGAGGGGAGGGGCGGCTGTTTGAAGAAAAATGAAAGAAGAAGAAGAAGGAGGAACCCCGTTCCTTTTTTTTTAGGTTTTTCAGTCTCCGGATCGATCCGGAGTTAGGTCGGATCGATCCGACCAAATTTTTTTTTTTTTTTTTTTTTTTTTCCCAAAAACTATTTAAAACTTAATAAAATTTTTATAAAACCTTAATAATACTTCTACAAATGTTTAATTAAAACCTTTTATAAAAACTTTTAATAATTTCATAAAGATCCTTTATATAAAATTTTCAAAAGTTATATAAAAATTTTATAAATATTACAAAACTCATAAGGGTCCTAATTCCATTATTTCTAAATCTTCCGGGGTTCTAACATAACGTTCTATCAACCTAACCTTAAGAAATGAGGCGTTCGAATTTTCTCTTTGATCTCCATCGGGATTTTCGGATAACCACCTAATCGTTCCCTTCTTAACAACATTCAAACACTCATCCTGGGATTTGGTTGTGCTTTCCCTGCATTTCCCATCATGCTCACTTTTTCCACAAATTCTGCATCTCCTTAAAAACTTTGCCCTTCTCTTTATCGAACTTCTCGATTTTCCATTACATACTTCGTTAAATCTGATCTCTCTCAACAATTGCTTGTTTTTCTCAAAAAGCGAAGCTTATTTTAAACGCGACATCTTTATCCGGCCTAATTTCAAAAGCAAAATAAAAACTCTTATTCTATCTAAAAAAGACATCCGGTTCTTTTACGTCTATCCGGTAAAAGACGAAACTAGTTCAAACATATAAAACACGAGAAAAGTAGAGTAAAGATAAATAGCACACGATATTCGGTGATTTTAGTTCCTCTCGCTTTTCAAAATTTGATTTTTCTGCTTTTTCAATTTGTCGGGGGATCAGTCAGTAGCATTACTTCCCCTTTTAGTGTGATTCCTTCTCCCTCCACAAATAACTTCACTCTGTGGCCAGTGGCTATAAAAGTCGTATTTCCATCGGTTAGTTCAACGACTCCGGATTTGTAAACCCTTGTTACTTTAAATGGACTGTCCATCTTGATTTAAGCTTTCCTGGAAATAACTTTAAACGTGAATTGTACAAGAGCACTCGATCACCTACATGGAACTCACGACTATAGATTCTCTTATCGTGAAAAGATTTCGTGCGTTCTTGTAGATTCGAGCGTTTTCATAAGAATCGAGACGAAATTCTTCTAGTTCTCAATTGCGAAGCAATCTATGATCACCGACGACCTTAGGATCGAAATTCGAAAATTTAATAGCCCGAAGGCTCGGTGTTCTAACTCAAGCGGGAGATGACAAGACTTACCAAAGACTAACTTATAGGGAGAACAACCAATTGGTGTTTTAAAAGGCTTTCTATATGCCCGTAATGCATCGTCCAATTTAACGCGCCGATTTTACGATTTGAATCAAGCTGTTTTTTCCACGATTCTTTTGATTTCTCTATTCGACACCTCTGCATCCCTTTGGTTTGTGGATGATAGGGCGTTCCTAACTTATGTGTTACACCATATTTTTCAACTATCTTGGTAAATGGTCTATTACAAAAGTGTGACCCTCATCACTTAATGATAGCCCTCGGAATGCCATAACGGGTAAATATATTCTTTTTAAGGAATCGTATGACAACTTTGGTATCATTAGTGGGAAGAGCTTCAGCTTCTACCCATTTTGAAACATAATCTACCATTACAAGAATAAATCTTTTTCCAAAAGATATAAGGAAAGGTCCCATGAAATCTATACCCCAAACATCAAATAATTCACATTCTAAAATAGGTTGCATAGGCATTTCATGTTTTTTAGATACATTTCCCCATTTTTGACAAGACTCACAAGATTTAACATACTTATAAGCATCTTTATATAGTGTAGGCCAATAAAAACCACATTGTAAAACTTTAAAAGCGAGTTTTCCAACCTCCGCTGATGACCTCTGCCTCACGATCATGACAAAATGATAAAACACTTAAAAATTCATTATCAGGCACACATTTTCTGATTATCCCATCCGAACATTTACGGAAAAGTCTGGTTTCTCCCAGTAATAAAATTTCAAGTCATAAAAGAATTTCTTTTTACTTTGCCAAGTCCAATGAGACGGAATATAATCACAGGTTAAGTAATTAATGATATCTCCAAACCAAGGTGATATTTCCTTAGAAGGAATTCTATTCTTTAATAACTGCATGGTTGAAGGAGTATCTATTTTAAATAATTGTTCATCAGGAAATGAATCTTTAATTTCAATTCCTATTTCTTCATCATTTTCCATTCTACTTAGATGATCTGCTACTACATTCTCACTTCCTTTATTATCTTTAATTTCAATATCGAATTCTTGAAGTAAGAGAATCCATCTAAGAAGACGTGGTTTAGCATCTTTCTTACTTAGTAAATACTTCAAGGCTGAATGGTACGTATAAATTATTACCTTAGATCCAACAATATACGATCTAAACTTATCTAAGGCAAAAATTACGACCAACAATTCTTTTTACGTAGTTGCATAATTAAGTTGAGCTGCGTTTAGTGTGTGAGATGCATAGTAAATAGCTTTGAGAATTTTGTTATATCTTTGACCTAAAACGGCTCCTACGGCTAAATCACTCGCATCACACATAATCTCAAACGGCAAACTCCAATGCGGTGCTACTAGCAACCGGTGCGATAGTCAACCTCGCTTTTAAGGTCTGAAAGGCTTCCATACATTTACTATCAAAGTTAAAAGATACTTCCTTTTCAAGTAAATGACTTAGAGGCTTTGCTATTTTCGAGAAATCGGCAATGAACCTTCTATAAAATCCTGCATGTCCGAGAAATCCTCTTAGGGTTCTTAAATTAACTGGTGGAGGTAACTTTTCAATTACCTCAACTTTAGCTTTATCAACTTCAATACCTTCTTCAGAGATTCTGTGACCTAAAACAATTCCTTCTGATACCATTAAATGACATTTTTCCCAGTTTAGTACTAAATTGGTATCTTCACAGCGTTGTAACACTCGTTCTAAGTGTAACACACAAACATCAAATGAATCTCCGTAAACACTAAAGTCATCCATAAAAATTTCTAAGAATTTCTCAACCATATCAGCAAAAATAGCCATCATACATCTTTGAAACGTAGCTGATGCATTACATAAACCAAACGGCATTCTTTTATAAGCAAAAGTTCCATAAGGACAAGTGAAAGTAGTTTTTTCTCTATCTCCTGCTGCAATGAATATCTGTAAATATCCTGAATAACCATCTAAGAAACGATAATACTTATGTCCACTTAAACGTTCCAACATCGAACTATGAATGGAAGTGGATGATGATCTTTCTTAGTATGATCATTTAGTTTTCTAAAATCAATGCACATTCGATAACACAGTAATCTCTCTTGTCGGAATCCATTCATTCCTTTCATTTTCTTTCAACTTGTGAAACCTCCTTTCTTTGGTACCACTTGAGTTGGACTAACCCATTCACTATCTGATATGGGAAAAATTATCCCCATTTCTAATAGCTTAATGACCTCTTTCTTAACAATTAACTGCAAATTTGGGTTGAGGCGGCGTTGCGGTTGAATACAAGGTTTAGCATCTTCCTTCAGAATTATCTTATGAACGCAAATCTCAGGGCTAATACCTCGGATATCGGCAACTGTCCATCCAAAAGCTTTCTTATGCTTTTTCAACATTCGAAGTAATTGATCTTCTTGTTGCTCAATTAAAGATGATGAAATAATAGCGGTAATAGATTATCGGTTTCAAGAAAAGCATACTTGATTTAAAGGTAGCGGTTTCAATTCCGGATTCTTAGGTGGATCTTCCGGTGACGGTTTAAGAGCGGTCCTTCAAGTTCTAATTCCAAATACTTATGCCATGATGGTTTAAAAGTAAAACTTCCTTTATCTAGAGAAAGAATTATCTCTTTCATTTCGGTGTCTTTCTCATCTTCCTTATAGATAGATAGAGTTAAGCATTCTTCTAATCTTTGTCTTCAAAAGTTGGTAACTGATTATCATAGACAGAATGAATATCTTCTATAAAAGAACATGATTCTGGTGATTTGTATGGATGGTTCATAGCTTTGAAAATATTGAAAGTAACTTCATCTTCATTGACTCTCAAAATTAACTCTCCTTTCTGGACATCTATTAAAGTTCTTCCTGTAGCTAGAAACGGTCGACCTAAGATAAGTGGCGCTGAATATCCTTCTTCCATTTCCATAACTACAAAATCTACTGGAAAATAGAACTTGTCTACTTTAACCAATACGTCTTCAATAATTCCTTTAGGGTATTTAATCGATCTATCTGCCATTTGCAGAGTCATCTCAGTCTTCGTAAGATTTCCTATGCCTAGCTTCTTATAATCCTCATAAGACATGAGATTTATACTAGCTCCAAGATCACATAAGACCTTCTTAAACGAAAATCCTCCAATTTCACATGGAATGGTAAAACTTCCGGGATCTTTTAGTTTAGGTGGTAACTTATCTTTGCAAAACTATGAGAACATTCTTCATTTAGGCATATATTCTCATATTCCTCTAGTTTTTTCTTGTTTGACAGAATATCTTTCAGAAACTTTCCATAAGCAGGCATACTAATGAGAGCTTCGATAACAGGGATATTAACATGAATATGACGAAAAGTATCAAGGAAACGAGCATACTTTTTATCAGTTTTAACCCTTTTAATTTGATCTTTAGGTGGGTAAGGTAAAGATTCTAAATCTACAACCTTTGATCCCAAAGTCATTTTCTCTTTTCCTTTCTCCTTAAACCTTTGAGTATTACTTGATCGCCAAGTATCATGATCTTGAGTTTTTTCTTTTAAAACATTCCCTGAATCTACTTCAAATTCCTTCAGTTCTTCTTGTTTCTCATCCTTGTTTTCATTATCCTCTATTCTAACATGTTCTTTGAATAAATTCCTTAAATCTTTATCCATGGGATCCTTCAAAATCCTAGGGATTTTTACCCATTTTTCACCTTCATTCTCAGGTTCCAAACTTCTATTCCTTTTCAAGAAATTCTTTATGATTTCTTCTTCCTCACCAGTGAATTCAATTTCATCTTTAGTTTCATCATTTTTTCCATCTAAATCATTTTCTACTTCATTATTACCGAAGTTTTCTATTTCATTATTACCATAAAGTTTTCTACTTCTCGTAACTACAACATTTACCTCTCTCGGGTTTCTTTCAGTGTTACTTGGTAATCCTCCGGGGTCTCTTGTTGTTACGTTCACCTTCCTACTCAAATGATCTTCCATATTCCTCAATGAGGCTTCTATCGTTCTCATTCTGGTATCATGTCCACTCATAGATGTTTTCATTGTATTCATATCTTTAGTGACTGTACCAATAGAAGTCATCATTGTTTCTATATTCTTAGCTTGAGTAGATACTACACCCATCATATTTTCCATTAGTTTTTCCCATTTTTCAACTCCTTCAGGGTTGAGTTGAACTTTGAGTTCTTGGTATACTTTGAGTGGTATGTTGAGGATATGATCTAGGTAATGATTGTAAATTCGATTAGATGTGTTTTCTTGATAGACTTGATTATTATGCATATTCCTATATGGGGTGGATATGGCGGTTGTCCTTGCTTACTAGGGTTTTCGGACCATCGATAAGTAGGGTGATCTCTTCTAATAGCATTAAACGAGTTTGAGTATGCATTGTTCAAATTCTATCTTTCTTGAAGAAAACTCACCTCCTCTCTTGAATATCTGTTGGTTCTTCAATCCCTAATGGCATATTATCTGATTTGAGTATTCGGTTGGTGTACTATTTTACGAACTTTGGTTTTTGTTTGATTGTAGGCCATCAAATTTCCTACTCAAATTTTCTAAATGTGCTAGAACTTCCGTATTAGATGTACATTCTCCTGCAAAAGCTACTTTTACGGTGCTAGAACCGGTTTCCCACATTACTGTTATTTTTGGAAATCTTTTTTATGGCATCGTAAACTATTTGGGCTTCACTCGTCATTAAAGAACCACCACATGCATGATCTACATCCGCACGTGAATCTTTTCTTAATTTACGACGAGAAAAGCTGAATTTGCATATCTAAGGAATAACCATGATCGGGACAAGCTCTTAATAATTTTTTAATTCTTTCCCAGGCATTCCCGAGCGTTTCTTCGGATCCTTGTCTAAAGTTAGCAACCTCGACTTTTAATTCCAAATTTCGTCCAGGAGTGAAATATTGTTTCAGAAATTCAGTTTGAATCTCCTCCCAACTTGTAAGTGAATGATGTGGAAGAGACATAAACCAATCTCGGGCTCGTCCTTTTAAAGAAAAAGGAAACATAGTCATCCTCGTTAATTCCTTATGAGCACCTTGACTTTTGGTTTGTATTGCACGAGTTCTTCAAAAAGATAGAGATGATGATGTGGATCTTCATCATCCTCTCCTAGGAATTGGGCTCTTGCGTCAATTAAACCAAAAAGATGAGATTTAATCTCGAAATTATTCGCTCCTTCATTAGGTAAAAGTATGGGATTATTAGTCGGTTTCTTCTTATGGTTTGATCACGAGATAGGTCTCGGGTTTGGTGGGTTATTACGATTATTACGGTTCCGATTCGATTATTTCTATTATTATTATTTTGATTATTAGGGTTAACGGGGTTTTGTCCATGCCACTAGAGCATGTTCCGGCCATTGTTCGGGTGTTTCATCACTGATTTCAGCCATTCTCGTATTTTTGTTTGAAGATGATTCGTCAGGATTTCCCTGAATAGTATGACCACGTTTATTCTCTACTCTTAACTGCCTTTCGTATGTGTTTATGTCAGGCTTATAAGGAGTGAGCGGGGCCTTACCACTTCTGGTCATCAACTAACGAAAATAGAAAATACACGACTTTTGTAAAAGAAGAAAATTGGTAACTAAAAGAAAGTAGATACCAACGAAAAATAAAATAGAAATGAGATAAGAAAAGTGTTGACTTATTCTCGAGAATTTTGAGCTAATACAAGTAGTAACCATAGACACAAAGAAAGAAATTAGCGACGTCCCCGGCAACGGCGCCAGAAAGCTGACGTGGCCTTTTCTAGTGCTAATACCAGTCCTTAACCGACAGTGTATCGGGTCAAAATGTAGTGCTAGTATGGTGAGTCAGAGTGTCGAATCCTCAGGGAACTTGGTAATTCTTCTAAGTGTGGTTAAACACCAAAGAGCATTATTAACTCGATCTAAACCGCAATTTTATAACACGGATCACTACTTATTCTACTTAACATAAAATAAATGCGTAATTTAAAAGTTATTCTAATATAATATATATAGATATATAAATATATATAGATGTACATAAATTGCAAAATATATATATAGATATAAATATATAGATACCAATATATAGAACTAGCCAAAGTTTATATAATTGATTTATACGATCTTTTCAGTAGACGGAATGTGCTCGATCTTTCCTTACATATTAAGTCCAATTGAGTAAATGAAACGGTGTACTCCTGAGGTTAACAATTCCTTCTCACACGAGCGTATGAAATTGTCATATGTCATTGTCATCGGTTCAATCTCCACAAGCTTGTCCCATGCTAATCTCGGTTAGTACGAGCAGTGCCGAGTACAAATCTACCCCGGATAAAAGAGGTTATTCCATTTATCAGACGGCCGATGTTATTCAAAAGGCTCCGGTTGTCAGGCGGATCGATTTAACTTTCCGGTGTTAGTTTCAATTAAACTGTTGATTTTAACATTATTACGATCTTGAGCACAATTTTAACAAGATCCATCTTTTCCAAGACAAATCTGCCCCCGGGTAGGAAATAGGATTCCGTAGTCACGCTTTCGCACGGCCAATTTTACCCTCCGGTTTTTCTATCTTTTATCTCATATCCTAACTTCTCTGGTCAGTTCATCGTTAGGTTATATGGTTTTATTCATCTTGGTTAATTACGTCAATCCGAATATTATCAATACGTTACAGAATAGAAAAAGATTCAATTAACTCAATTTTAATCAATTTTACTTAGACAGCATTCCTTTACCGAAAAGATCGAAATAAAACAATTACATAACTTTGGCTAGTTATTAGATCTAGCCTAATAACATTATAAAAAGATAAAAAAAAAACAAACATAACAAACATAAATACTTAAGAAATTTTACCCGATTACAAGCTTGTTGAATCGGAAAATTTGTATTCTTCCGGATATTACAACGACTTCAACAACACCGATCTTCGATAATTTCTCGAGCATTATAACGATACTACTTTATTTATGGCATAAGGCCTATATACATACTACTACTACTTAAGAAAAAGAGGTTAAGAAAAATATATTGGTACTCCCCCATGTGTCTGCAAAGTTGCTCTTCTTATAGGCAAGATTTCCAGGGCCGGATCGATCCGAGAAAGGGCCGGATCGATCCGGGAATAAAAAAATCTTATCCCCAGGATTATTCTCTGCAAGACCACATGCTGGATAATCATTATGTTTCCTCGGATCGATCCGAGGTAAATCCGGATTGATCCGGGTAGCTTTTTATTCCATAACTTGATCTGAAACTTGATAAAATCATAACTTGAGCTCTGGATCTCCAAATGACATAATTCAAAAAGCGTTGGAAAGTTCTTGAAAAGATCTATAACTTCAATGAAGGACTCTTCTTCAGAAAATGCCTTTTTGATGGGCCATTTGTTCGTCGAAAATATAATTCGATAATGGTGTCACGAACCATTGATCCACTTGAATTTTAAATCTCGTGGCACTTCCTTACTTCCTTCAAAAGATACGATCTTACTTCAAAAAGTGTCGTCACTCGGGGTCTTGGTTTACCTAAAATGCGCAAATAAAATACCAAAAATACCCACGTAAATCTGACACGACACTCCGGTTATTAACCCGGTACAAAATTTATAACTTTTTATCACTTTTACTAGATTTTTATAGTATTTAGATTTATTCATAATTATTAATATTTTATAAGATTATCGTTATAATTTCTTATATTTTATATAAAAAGAGTCGATAACGTATATAAAATATCGTAATTTTTATCATATAAATGTTATACATCAGGTATGGGATGACGGTTTTGGCATTTATTTTGACCCGATCAGAGCCAAAAGCCATCCTTATATGTATATCCACAGTTACCCCTCTCAGCCTTTGTAGGGTGGCCAGACCGCCACCCAAACTAGCCTTTCGTGTTACGAACCCGTAATTTCTGATGCCCTGAGCTTTGTTTCGGTCTACGTACCCTTGATCACCTTGCATTTGAGCTTTTAGTTCCGCACATTTCTTATATGATGTTGCTAGGTATCATTGAGACATGGATTATGATACGGTGTCATGAGTTACGAGTTGTTTGGAAAGAGGAATGTAACAATGTGCCGGTTGTGGCTATTGATTAAATTTTTGATGTATAGTATCTATTTTCATACTTTGATCCTTTAAAAAAAATAGAAAAGAGAAGAAAAGAAGAAAAAAAAACATAGTGTATGTTTTTATAGTTTGTTATAAGTCCAAAAATGGACTAAAGTGTTGTATATTGAAGGAATGTGAAGTTGAAGTTAGGGTTTGGATTTTGGATTTTTTTATAGTCGGAAGATTGAACACGAAGTTAGAACCGAGTATGTGTTTATATTTTTCGGTAATAGCTCACTTGCACTTTCTTCTTTCTATTTTTATCGTAAATATTCTTTCGTTAGCCCCGACCACTAGCTTAACATTATAACCCTTCAAGTCTGCTTGACCTACTAGACTTTGATTGACCTTGATTAGTGGAGATGTTTACGACGTATAAGCCTATGGTGTAACCTCGGTACATTAAACGTCTATAATCTAAACCGGTCGTAGGTGACAAATGTCGAAGAAGCTTTACACACACACATTCTTTTTCTCAATACAAGGTTGAACTTAAATCCTATGCATTTGTGTCAATTACTTGTGTTTTACCATTCAATTCTTTTAGACTAAATGTATGATAGCAATGTTGACTCCATCTTTATTTTTGAATCGCTCATCTTTGCTCGAGGGCGAGCAAAAGCTAAGTAGGGGGTAGTTGATGAGAGTCAAATTGGCTATCATTTTCTATGTGATTAGACCCGCTTTTATACCTCGTTTTATGTATTTTCAGAGACATGTGGCTGTATTTTGATGTATTTACATCTTGGTTATCATTTCGAGACCTAGGACGTAAAGTCCGGGATTCTCGGTCTTTTTCGCTGTATTTACTATACTCTCGGTCACCCTAGTGTCCTGTAGGGATTGCGTGTGGTATTTGTTGTGATTTTGTACAGGACTTAGGTGTTCGAGATGTCCAGAAGGTGAGATACGAGGAGTGGAGCATGTGCCTTAAGCTTAAATGTTCAAACGGATCAAAATGCGTTGGTACTACAACCATACCTTCCATTGATCTGAATTTGGATCCACCTTAAAGGAATTTTATGGGATGGACATCTTCATTAAAGTTGTAGACAATTGAATCAGATTTCCATAGGATTGTGAATCACTTGATTTGGAGGTCTACACACAAAGTTATGGCTGTTTTACTGAAGGTGTGTCAACTAGGCGCGCGCCTGATAAATGCTAGGCGCACGCCTGCCTGTTGATTTGGTCTGGAAGTTTCAGTCCATGTTTTCAGCATGCTAGGCGTACGCCTAGCAAAGCCTAGGCGCACGCCTAGCGTCCAGACCTGGCAAAACACTATAAAAACCCCTATTTTGGATCTAATAACACTCTTCTTCTTCCCCAACTCGTTTTTCACCATTTTTCTGCACTTTTCCTTAGTTTAGATTAGTTTGTGGGTAGATTAGATTAGTTTAGTTGTAGATTGTTGTAATCTGGTGGATCTCGAAGATAGCTTGATGCGTTATTGACGGGATTTTTCGATCGGAGATTCGATTTTCTACAGCTATATATATTTGGTATTTCTTTTCCTTTCTTGTTCTTGCTTTCGATCTTTATTTTTTATAACTATTATTGTTGATTTCTTGTATTTTGTTGTTAGAATGAGTAGGTAATCGTTATATAGTCGAGTTATGTGATAGTCTTCGAAATCGAACCTTAGCTTTGTTCATGTGGTGTTCTTGATGTTTCTTGTTGATTCTCGATGTTACCGTAGTTCTAGAACTTATTCTTATCACTTTTGTTGAATTGATCACTCGATAATCGTATCACATGTATCGTCTTTATAGATGTATTTTGCGAGAGTATACGGGAACCGGGGTTCTAGGATCACCCTGTAAAACCGACTGAGTTGTTCAGATTCGGTTTCATGTGTGAGGTTTGTATTGACTTGTCAAGCGTTTCATTGATCGTAGACTGTGTGAGGTCAGTTAAATCTGGTCAGCGGACTGTTGAACCTGACATAGGAGGGTAGATTATTGAAATAATGTCTATTCTCAGAGCCATGAAACGACACCCTTTGTGACATCGAAAACGTTTAGGTGAATCAAGAATACCTTGGTACTTAGCTAGGGTTTGTGAGTATTAGATTGGATCATAGCTCGGCTATCTCTTTTATATAGTTTTAAATCTTTGTTTTGTATATATTTAGTTTGTAGAACCGGTGATCTGAGAAATCACCATGTTTAATTATTGTGTTGACCTAAACTAGGAACGAGACCGGCTTTGGTACTCGACCAGATTCCTTGTGGGAGACGACCTTGACTCACCAATTTTAGGCTACAATTAACCCGGTACACTACCGGTAAGATTGGACACTTAGAAAAGGCCGATCAATATTCATACACAAAACAAAGGTAAACCGGAACCACGGGCTGTCAAGACTATTTTTATTGGCTATTCCTCCACTAAAAAAGGATATAAATGCTATGATCCTTCGTCTAAAAGAATAATATATATATATATATATATATATATATATATATATATATATATATATATATATATATCTGCCGATGTCTCCTTTTTTGAGAAACAACCTTTTTATCTGATAAATTTGAGTCTAACGATGACAAGTACAACTTTCTTGTCCTACCCAAAGTATCTTGTTTTGACACCGGTGATGATCTAAATCTTACAATGCGGAAATCCCGAGAAAGACCTTATCAACAAAGAATCCTAAGATATCATTGTTTACACCGAAAAGGGAAAGGATAAAGTGCAAAAGAAGGTAAACTCTGAGCCCTGTCAGAACTCCTTGGACAACAATGAGGAAGATGCATTGGAAGAGGTGCCTCAAGACATTACCAATAATGACTCCACTAATATTGAAGTCAGTGAACCAGGTGATATATGTCCTACCCCTGTACGAAATGAATTGCCTAATGCTCTTTGAAAAGGTACTAGAAAATGCTTTTCTCATCCCATCCAAAGGTTTGTTTCCTATGGAGCTCTTTCTAGTGATTACACTTCATTTATTTCAAATCTGGACAGCAATACCGTACCTAAGAACATCTGTCAGACACTACAACATCCCAAATGGAAAAAAATTGTTTTAGAAGAGCTCAGAGCTCTCAAGGAAAACAGAACTTAGGAAATTGTTGAAAGACCAGACAATGTCAGACCTGTTGGAAGTAAGTGGGTATTTATAATTAAATATAATCCTGGTGGCTCTGAGAGCTAATATAAAGCTAGGTTGGCTGCCAAAATATACACCCAAACCTTTTGTATAGATTTTAATGAGACTTTTGCACCTGTGGCTAAACTTAACATTGTTAGAATTCTCATTGCCATAGTTGCTACCAATAATTGACGTGTTTCAAATGGATGTAAAAGATGCTTTTTTAAATGGTAATCTTAAAGAATATGTTTTTATGTTACCCCCACTTTGGACTTGAATTTTTTTAAGAAAAACCAAGTTTGCAGATTGCTCAAATCTCTTTATGGATTGAAGCAATCTTCAAGGGCTTGGTTTGAAAGATTCTCTAAGGTTATAAAGATGGGAGAATACACTCAGGGTCATAGTGATCATACATTGTTTTATAAACATACTGGAAATGGTGAGATCACCATTCTTCTTGTTATGTTGGTGACTGATGAGATCAACTCTCCTACACATTTCACACTTAATTCACTCAAATTTATAGCATTTCGGGGCATGATTTTTACCATTTAGATGCTATCTCACGCTACTTTCACCACTCACGTGTCCACATCGTACTTAACCGAAAATCTCATTTTTATCGTTGATATGTGGACCTTTTTATAGCACACACGGGGTACACGATACCCTAGGAAAATTACGTTTGTATCTCGTGTTGTGTATTTTCAGATGATAGATGATAAAGAGTTGTGTTGAGATCAATTTTGGTGATTATGGCACTTTAGGTGTGGTTCTACCCAAAGCAGAAGTACTTCTGGTCAGTTTTTTAGGATCAGCAAAGGCAGGCCCACGCCTACCCCTTGTAGGCATGGTTCTGAGCTCTCGTCATATTCAGGATGCTCAGGACCACTTCTACCTGCTGCAAGCCCGCTCATGACGCCCCAGTATATCAGGCAGAATGTTTTATATGCTCAGGACCACTTCAACCTGCTTGCAAGCCTACTCCTGCGGCACCGAATTTCTGCATTATAAAAACCTTTTTGCAGCTAGAAGAGAGAGATACACCATATATTTTCTAGATTAGAATTGGATTAGAAAAAACCCATGAACTTTTCTCTTCACTTTCTTCATTCCTTTAGCTTAAAAGTAGAATCTTAGGTCTTAAACCTCTAAATTAGTGTGTAATTAAGCTTGGGCTTTCTTCTAAAATGGTGAATTCATCATTCCCTTGGTGAATCTCCATGGGATTTAGCTAAGTTCATAGTTCTTACTTGATTGAGGTATAATTTCGAATTTACTTCTAATTTTCTATTTCATGGCCTGCTTTAGTTTAATCTCGTCTTTTCTTTGTGTTTTCGTTGAAATCATGAGTAGCTAAGTTCCTTGTGGCTTGGGTGATGATAAAATGAGCTAGAAATCTTGTAATTGCTTGGATTCAAGTTGGGTTGTCTTGTATGTTCTTAATTGGTTCAAGTTATGGTGATTGATCTTTATGGGTGTGATTAATTCAAACTAATTGCATAATCTAAGTGTTAATTCGAGGCCTAATCGTAAGAATTGACATGGAACTAGTCACCATGAACACATAGTAAAATCATCTAGAGATAGAATTGATTTCTAGTGTGTGTGTTGCCTAATCTTGAATTAGGAAATTCATAGTCCTTTAATGCATAACTATTCATCCTAATCTAGTCTAGACGATAGGTTTGGTGTTTGGTTATAGTTCGTTGATGCGAGAGATCGATTGACGTTAATATAGTGAATTACACCTTGAATGTGTTGAGAATTCGTTAGTGAAGCTTGATTCCGAGTAGTTACGAGAGTTCATATCTAGTTATTTGGAACATCACCCGAGCCACCTCATTTCATATCATTTCACCTTCGTTCGAGTCATTGTAGTTTTAGTTAATCGCACTTTTAGTTCGTCTTTCATTAGTTGTTTCGTAGTTGTTTCACACTTTCTTCTTGATTAATGGATACACCTAGACTAATTGTTTGGGCCGCTTTGGTATTCAACTAGATTTCTCCCTGTGGATACGACCTTGCTCACCAATCTAGACTACAGTCGACCCGGTACTCTGCCGGTTAGATTGGAAACCTAGATAGGCCGATCAAGCATTATTAGTGACATCATTATAACTGGAAATTGTGAGACTGAAATTAACAAGCTCAAATCCTTCCTAAAAGACAAATTTGATATTAAAGATCTAGGTCACCTCGGTACTTCCTTGGTGTGGAAGTTGCAAGAATTAAACAAGGAAATCCATGTCACTCAAAGGAGGTATACTCTTGATCTCTAAGTGACTATGGACTCCTTAGATGCAAACCTGTGGACACACCTATGGATAACACTGTAAAACTATAGGATTATGAGAATAGTGAGCGTGTTAATCAAGAACTATTTCAGACCTGATGTTTCTTTTGCAGTGAGTCAAATTAGTCAATTTATGCACAAACCAAGGAAAATCCATCAAGATGCTGCATTCATAGTGTTGAGATTCCTAAAGAAAAGTCCAGGAAGTGACCTATTTTTTAAAGCTGAAGGAAATGTTCAAGTAAAAGGGTATGTTGATGCTAACTGGGCAGGTTCCATCACAGATAGAAAGTCCACTTCAGGATGGTGTATATTTATTGGAGATAATAGGGTTTTATGGAGAAGTAAAAGGCAAGCAAAGGTTGCAAGAAGTAGTGCAGAAGTTGAATTCAGAGTTGTTGCATTAGGTATCTATGAGTTGATACGGATCAAAAGAGTCCTAATTGAGCTCAAAATCAAGACTAATGGGCCTATGACACTCCTAAGTGACAGTAAATCAGCTATAGAGATTTCAAACAATCCGGTTCAACATGATAGAACAAAACATGTTGAAATTGACAAGCACTTTATCAAAGAAAAATTGGGAAATGAAGTCATTGATCTATGCTACATTCCTAAAAAACTCCAGGCGGCAGACATGTTTACAAAGGGATTACCCAGAGTTCCTTTCCAGTATTGCGTTAGCAAGCTTGGTTTATTTGACATTTATAAACCACCTTGAGGGGGAGTATTGATAGTAATTATAGATCATAATATATCTATATTGCACTCTATATTCTTTTTATTATTATTCCTCTTGTATTTATTATGAGTAAACTGTTGGTAGTTAGTTGTTTGGGGGTTGCATTTAATGCTCTGTCTCCCACGAAACAGCGGAGCATCCATCAGCAAATCAGTGTTCCCTTTCTATTTCTAGTTTCTGAAAGTCAGCGTCGATCCGGAGAGACTACCTCTCGACGCATTGAGACATCTTTTTCAATGTAGAAATAGAGTTTAGCTTTCCACCGGTTATCATGTTTCGAAAAAGAGCCCGTACATCCCGATGCCCAGGTGGACAACATGTTGTGAGCGGAGATGGCATCCCCTCATAAACGGGATGGATCATTTCAGCTTTTTGGCGATATACGAGTCATTTCGTACTGATTGGAATGGCAGGCCTGTGGCCCGAGAGGGAGGCATTGACTTGGATGCCTGCGTCAAGTACATCACCGACATCCTGACATAATATGACTGGTTGGGTATGACGGAGGTTCTGCCTAGGTTCAACGACACTATTGTCCGTGAGTTCTATGCTAATGTGTCAGCCAACCCAAACACCACGTTCGTTTTCTCTCAGGAGGCGATCGATGAGTACTACAGCTAGGATGATGTCCCGGTGTGGGAGGACGAGTTCTGCTATGCTACTGATGAGCCTGATGATGAGAGGTTGAGGATTGTTCCTGACTGCTTTAGTGTTGTGTGGGAGCGTGACACTATAAAGTTCTCGTCGATCTTCAAGAAGAATGACCTGGGCAGGGATTGAAAGGTGCTGCATCGGTTCATGTGTGCCTGTCTACTCCCGGTTGACCATGTAACTTCAATGACCCCGAAGGAGATGGAGTTGATAATATGGGGAGAACGAGAGCCTAATTAATGTGGGTTTGCGCATCGCTACATTTGCGTTGTCTCTCTCACTACTGGTCGGGATTTGTTGCCGTACGGGGTTATGATTGATTTGATTGCTATAGCAGCTCAGTGCCCTGTTTTGGCTGGTGATGTTTGGGAGGAGCCCAAACATATTTTAAGCACCAACACATTGTCTGGTTACTCCGGAGCACCCTGACCTCCTCGAGCGGATAGAATCAAGCGCACCTTGGTTCATAGGAGCGGCATTGGTGCTGTGAGATCTCAGCAGCAGATCAACGAGCACTTCGAGATGGAGTTTCCTATGGACATCTAGTCCTAGACATTCTAATTGAGCTACCTAGCACGTTGTAAAATAATCATTTACTACTAAATCAATGTCCTAAAAAGCCTAAACAATCGTCTTCCGATGCTCCCACATTTTTCCTCAGTCAAAGTGTCTCATTACGAATTAACATGAATGCCGTCGAGATAAAACTACGTGGCATCACGAAGTCTTAGTTAGACATTGGCTAATTAACATATAATGCCGACATGGTCGGGAAGCACAACGCATGAGTAATGTCCGCGAGAAGCGTACAAGCTCGAATTCTCGAGTCGAATATCGGCAACACGAAGCTATAAAGCGATGCGGCAGTGTAAAAAGCCCATTATCTCGCAGCTAGTTTAACTTGGAGAAGAAGCAAGGCCCAGTAAGGGCAAATGTGACAATAACCTCAGCCGACCCATAATTAGGGTTAGGGCACAAATAGCCCCTATAAATACTAGTTAAGATGAACTACGAAGGGGGCTTGATTCCTGAATAATCAACGGGATACGTAGGCAACTTGAGAGAGACTCTCAAGCTCGGTCCAAAATATACAACAAACACACACCTTTTCTTTGAAGATTTTAGGGTTCTTATCATTATCACATAGAAGAACGACCCGATATTATCAAATGACGAAACCCGGCATCGTCATTTGGCGGCTAGGGAGGGCCTTCTACGATAATCGATTGAATCCGTCAAGAACACCCTAAAAAGAATTATGGCACCACCCAAGAATGCGGGAAAAGGGCCGCGGATCCCAGGATGCGTCCCGGCAAGTGCCGCAACGTCAACCATCCAAAGGGATGTTCAAAGAAACGCGGCCGCGGCGGAGGAAGAACCTAATCTTGTCCTTCAAGATCCAACCAATCAAGCAACTTTGGTGGAATCCTTGAAAAATCGGATAACGCCACGATTAAAGCGATCTTGGATGAAACTCTCAAGGGGAGAAACCCCCGAAATCCCGGATACAAATATCCAACCGAAGCTCCAAAACGGGCGGAATTGGTAGAATCAAGTGTCCATACGGAACATGTACCGCACCGGGACACGGCCAAAGGCGAACTCGATATCATTCTCGGAAAGCGATCGGACGAGTCGATCTCGCATCACCCTTCACTTGCGCGTATCGACAACTACCCTCGACCCGCGGGATTTAAGATTCCTAAGGTTAGTGCCTATGACGGGTCCAAGGATCCTTACGATCATATGCACCAATACATCTCGCATATGAACTTGTACAATGCTTCGGACGAAATGAAGTGCAAGGCTTTCCCCGCACTTCTAACAGGAAGAGCTAGGGAGTGGTTCAGCAAAATCCCTCCCAGGTCGATCTCCGATTTTGGGACCTTGACTAGGAAGTTCGTTCATGCTTTTATCGCTGCTCGACCATTTCAAAGAAACCAGACTCATCTTTTGACTTTGAAGCAGAAGCCGGATGAGACGGTGCTACAATTTATAAGACGCTTCAATGAAGAGTCCGTCCAAGTACGCGACACGGACGATCGGTTCTTGGTTGCATCCTTCGTGTCGGGTACGCGAGAAGGGCGGCTACATGCCAAACTTAACGATAAGCTCCCTCGTACGATGGAGGAGTGTTTAGATGTCGCCTACAAGCACGCCGGGGGAAGAAGCCAATAGGATCAAGAGAGAGATGGAAAAGGGCGAGAACAAGAGGAACAAGCCTGAAGACGGTTCATATAAGAAAAGAAAGTCGAGTTGGGATCGGGTTACGGGATCCGTCTCGGATCGATTCGGGGAGAAGAAACCCCCACAGGAGAAGGACTTCATCCCATTAAACGCGGCCTCGTGAACGGGTCTTAACAATCATGCAAAGGAAGGGATTGGCCGAAATCCCCCACCAATGAGGGGACCCGGGGAGAGTAGAAACCCCAACAAGTACGCAAGTACCACCAAGATATTGGGCACGAATCGGAATATTGCCGAGATCGATACGAGACATAGATACGAGTTTGTGATGGAAGGGAAGCTTGACGAGGTCGTAGATCGATCACGGCGGTCGAGCCGAGGGGAAGGCATGGATTCAAACGCTACAATAGTGGCAATAGAGAGCGACGGGATGATTACCGCGAAGAGACCGTTCCCGGAGACGGCGGATTACCTAGATAACCGCCCCGTGAATACGATCCCATGACTTCCGGGGGGTCGATCGACTCAAATGAAAAGCCTCTAGCTCGAGGAAATTTTATTTTCGGGGCAAATCCTGTGCCCTCAATGTTTTATTCAACTTTGATACTACTGTGGAATCTTTACTATTAGATAAATGTTTTAACTATATTATTTATTATGATCACTCACAAGTGACTTGCAGATCGAATTAACAAAGTTTACAAAAGACGAACTCAAAATAGTCTATGAAATCAGACCTAACGACTTGATCTGAAAGTCGGATTCACACGCTCAACAAAGTCCGGGAAGTCGATACGATCGGCGCGGCTCGGCAAAAAATATATGCGGGAAGTCGATACGGTCGGCGCGGCTCGCTCAACAAAGTCCGGGAAGTCGATACGATCGGCGCGGCTCGGCAAAAAATATATGCGGGAAGTCGATACGGTCGGCGCGCACTCGCTCAACAAAGTCCGGGAAGTCGATACGATCGGCGCGGCTCGGCAAAAAATAAATGCGGGAAGTCGATACGGTCGGCGCGGCTCGCTCAACAAAGTCCGGGAAGTCGATACGGTCGGCGCGGCTCGGCAAAAATAAAATGCGGGAAGGCGATAAAGCGGCGCGGTTCGCTAATCATCAAAGGATCGACATCAAACCTCAATATTCGAGCTCCACGAGCTCAATCTAAAACTCGTATCGACTCCTTATTTGAGGATGCGCGTGTCGACCGCTTTCAATGTCGACGAGGTTAACGATTATAAGTCTTAAAGGGACAAAAACGATACGACATCGAAGTCGGCATCAACTTAACCGCACATTATAAGGCCAAGGGTTGACAAAAGCCGAGGTACACGTTTGGCGAGATCGGACCCGACCTCAAGAGCTCGATTGATGCGGGGGCTTATGACGATACCGTATCGAACACCTCCACGTGGCATCACGAGATGAGACTCTTAGATTAGAGCGAGTGGTGGCTAAAGGACCGACTCGATAACTTACGACATCGACATGGTCAGGAAGCCTAGGCAGCAATCCCATACGACATCGACGATCCACATCGACATGAGTAATGTCCGCGAGAAGCGTACAAGCTCGAATTCTCGAGTCGAATATCGGCAACACGAAGCTATAAAGCGGTGCGAGTTTAAAAAGCCCATTATCTCGCGACTAGTTTAACTTGGAGAAGAAGCAAGGCCCGGTAAGGGCAAATGTGACAATAACCTCGGCCGACCCATAATTAGGGTTAGGGCACAAATAGCCCCTATAAATACTAGTTAAGATGAACTACGAAGGGGGCTTGATTCCTGAATAATCAACAGGATACGTAGGCAACTTGAAGAGACTCTCAAGCTCAGTCCAAAATATACAACAAACACACACCTTTTCTTTGAAGATTTTAGGGTTCTTATCATTATCACATAGAAGAACAGCCCGATATTATCAAATGACGAAACCCAGCATCGTCACCGTCAAAGCATTACATACAAAGCCAAAAAGAACAACATATCAAAACATTCTTAAACATTGCTTTTAGGAAGTGGCCTATGTTCATAGGACCTTTACATATCGATTAGCAATCAAAATTAGCCCAAAAGGTGCTTATGGGAGTTAGGCCACGCCTACGGGTCCTCAGGCGCATGCAGCATACCTGGTAACTCCCAAAACTCTCTGAATCGGTAGGCGCACGCCTAACAAAAGGCCAGACGCTCACCTACAAGAATAGAGACTTTATTGCCCAAATTTCATCATAGGCGCACGCCTAACAAGGCAATAGGCGCACGCCTATCAACTTGCGTCATGTTTTCCTGCGTTTTCTCCCTTGTACGATTTCCAGATCGGATTTTAGGATTTTTTTACCCAAAAGCAGTATTTAGGTACTAAAACAACTTCGTACCCGCACTAAACATTTATATGCAATCCAACAACAATAATAACACAAAACACAAACTTGAAAACCCGATTCAAAACACTCTCTTACCTTTAATTCGTTAAGAAAGTGATTCAAAGCGATTCAAATGACTCTCTTTCTCCGCTTCACCTCCTCATATGCGTCGCATGTCTTCTTTTTTCTTCGAGAATTTGCGAGATGTTCAACTAATGGGATTACACGGGATTATTTATAGGATAAATTATTATTTATTGCTAAAATAATAATTTTCCATAATCTTACTTAAATCCTTTTAATTAATCAATTAAATAAGATAAATAATAATTAGATTATACTCAATTACAATTTTACCCTTACTGAAATTTTGTGGTGTTACAGTACTTTTTAACGAGTCGAACTTAGTTACCTTAAATATTAATATTTTTCCGAGCTGCTTGAGTTTGAGCTTGAGTTCGTGTTTGAAAGTACCCAAAATTGTGCCAAGCATAATTAACCCATAGTCGAGCATAATCAAAACTCAATCAACCGATCTCGAACATTTTTTTCCTTGTAGAAACGACCTCAAACCGAGTCTGACCATAACTATTTCAAAAAATAGCTCGACTCGATAAATAAATATTTGATGCGGATCGAATAATTTACAACCTAATCATGATTTTTTAATGCCTTTTTTTGGAGTGGAATTTTTTAATGCTTTTCTGACAACTACTACATCCGTCCCAAAATGTAATTCTATTTGGGGCTTTTTACAAAAATTAAGAAAGTTGGTTAAACTAGATATTGGTTATTAATTTTGATGAAAAAGACTAAAATGACATTTGACTGTCATTAATGTAAAGTAGTGAAATGTGTGTGGGTAAATAATAAATGAGTGGTAAAAAAAGAAAAATATAATAAATGCGTCATTGGTTTTTTAAATGGATTTACATTATGAAACAAAACAAAAAAACAAATGGACCAGTGGATTTCAGATACCGAAGACTTTGAACAAAAAAAAACTAAATTAACTTATATTTTAGGACAGAATAGTAATAAACAGTAAATTCTATCCTAAAAATAAATAAAAAAATCCGTACTTACTGGTTAGAAAAACGAGAGACACGCAACCACGCACTTTCGTTACGTATTTAAACTTTGTAGTTACGATCGTTTCAAATCCGTCACTTCATCCCGAATTCCCCTCACCACACATAATTTCCTTAGAAAAACCGGGTTCATTATCGGTTTCATGGAACCCTACCTCGTTTCTTCCCGCCGCAGAGCTAGGTTTTACTACAACCTCTCGATGAATTGGGATCGTCTGCTTTAAAGGGGTGTCTATTGTGGCAGTTGTGATGTGAAACGGCGTCGTTTCGACGCCAAACGACGCCACTTTGCTGTGATGTTTTTTTTTATATTTTAAATTAGCGATCAAAACGGCGTCGCGTTGCGTCAAAACGACGCCGTTTTGACGTCACAGCACCGTGTGCGGTAAATGACCTACGGCAGAGGATCCGACCTCCCTCTCGATCCCCAAAATAAATAAATAAATCCGTACTCACTGCGTAGAGAAAAACCGGGTTTCCTATAAGTAACCCTACCTCGTATCTCCCCGCCGCAGAGCTAGGTTTTACTACCACCTCTCGATCCCCTTACTCACCACTCAAAATCTTCATCGATGCTTTCTTCCTGTCTGATTATTTCCGTTTCACAACCAACCAACACAACGACGTGGTGAACATTGTTGGAAGAGGGTAGCGGCGGTGTGGTGGAGTTTATTATAGGTCGGATCCGTCCGTTGGAAACAACAACGGAGAATGTATGAATAAGTTGCACTCTCTTGCCCTTCTGTGCGGAGAATGTATGAATAAGTTGCCTTCCCTAAATTCGAGAGAAGTTTGTTGTTTGTTTGTTGTTGTTGTTTGTTTTCCTTTCTTTTTATTTGTTTAATATTAAAAGTTTATGCTGCTCAAGTATTGATTACACGTTTAAAAAGAACTAAAATCTGTTTTATTGGTTTGTGAGGTTTTGTATGATCGATTCATCCCTTGATGCATCAGTAGAAGTTCATTACAAAGAGCAGGAAGTGTTAAACGCACCATCTTTGCACGTTAATGCTTTCACATATGCTTATGTTTCCATTTATAATAATCACAGATTTTGTCCATTCATTGCTCATAAACCGTTTTATTGGTATGTGAGGTTTTGTATCTTGTTCTTGTCAAGAGGTCTTCTTTCCACCTGACTTTTAAGCATGCTTAAATATGTTGAAAGCTTAGGTAACTTCATAAAGTGTGTAAATTACAAACTTGAGGTTAAAACTATTACAAATCAACCTAAGCTTGGTTGCTCCAATTGATTTTGCTAATGGTGAAGATACATTTGAATGGCAGAACTTTGCAAACAAAAAATCGGGAACGGCTAGCTATTATAGTTTTTTTCAGAGTTGTACACAAAGGTTTTGGTGAAAGTTGTTTGTTCCACGGTGATAGAGTGACTATTCAAGTACTGTGTTAGTTAAGTGCACATCAGATTATGGGAAAACTTCATTGCTGATCTTGACCTTTTCAAATTATTTGGTTGCCCAGCATACACCTGCAGTGATGCTTCTTGCAGGTATGCTTAGACTCAAGTCCATAGTAATTATGTTTGATTATTTGCTTGCCGAATGACGACTTATTTTAATCTTCCAGTGAAGCTGGTAGTGTGAGCTTGATAAAGATTGGTGATGCGTACCCCTTTGGTGTCCTGTATGGCATGGTACACGTAGTGAGTTGACATTCCTCAACTCATTAAAAATGAAAATGTCTACTCTTCTTGTGGTGGCCTAGACGAACCTGGGATCATATTGAGCTTCTTCAATGCTAAATTCTTTAGGAACAACGTAAACATATGGTATCTTCCATGCACACTTCCATTTCAATTTTTTTAAGTAGTTGCTCTGGGGAAAATTGACGTGTTGATTTGATTTGTTAAATTCAGGTGCCTAATTTTGAGCAGTCTATTTTTGGCTGCCTATCTGTGCTTATCATTATAAAGTGGTGCCCTGGTTCAACAACTGATCTGTACCATGTCATGATCTATATGTTTCTCAGTCCTACCGACGAGCTTGGTGAAAACAAGCTCTTCCCTAGGCAGAAGACGACTCAGGTCATATGATTGTTCTTTTTCCATCATTAAATGCCAATTGGATTTCTTTCATCTTTGAGTTATGTACTTGTGTAATTTAAAATATAGCATTTCTGGAAGGTGTCTGTATCTCATGTTATTCTTGATACACAATTTATTTAATTTATATTGCAGACATTGCAAAAATTCCCGGGCGAGAATCTTGAACACAACTCAAAGTTATTCGAACAAGTCAGTCAAATGGCTGCTAAAAATGGCAGCACCTAATTAGCTTTAGCCTGGGTTCATCAAGGAGATTATGTCTGTCACATTCCAAGAACTGCAAAGATCGAAAATCTGTAAGGTTCTACCCTTTATACTCACTAACAATATTTAGGTTTCTTTTTGTTAGGTTACTTTTTCTTATATTGTTCTGTTAATTATGCAGGATACTGCGAGATAGAGCATTGTACAAAGTGACTGTTGAGTCAATGGGGAAGTTTTTGCGTAGTATCTCTATATGCACTATGAAGTGTATCTCTATATGCACTATGAAGTGACGGGGGAATGATCCAGTTTGCCAATGGGCTTTTGGAGTCATTAGTAGATATCTTTTGATAAACAACATCTTCTAGAATATTTAATTATATATTTATGAACTTCATAATTGATTTGTAGACGGGGCACAACCAATTGTGAAAATACTTTCCCGTGACATCAAACTTCGACTAACATCGAAGGTGAGTCATAAATTTCACCTTCGATGTTAGTCGTCGTTTGATGTCACGGGAAAATATGACTCACCTTCGATGTTAGTCGAAGTTTGATGTCACGGGAAAGTATTTTCACAATTGGTGGTGTCCCGTCTACAAATCAATTATGAAGTTAATAAATAGATCAAATATTCTAGAACATGTTGTTTATCATATCAAATCTAATGTGTAGATGTATAATTACCCACAAGTAAAAAAGCGTTTTGGCTTCATATCACGTTCTTCAAACTTGAAAATGGAATCTAATTTTGTAATAGAACGTTTTGGCTTCATATCACGTTCTACAAACTTGAAAATGGAATCTAATTTTGTAAAAGTTCAGTTTGTCACGATCATCCTGCAAAATGAAAAAGGTCGAGGTTATTGCTGTTGCGAATAAACTAAAGGTTGAGGATATTGCTGTTACGAATAAACTTGAGGCTATTGTTGTTACGAATAAATTTGTTTGTAGAATAAAGTTTGTGAACAAGCATGTGTAGGACTAATTATTATTAATTTAATGATCGTTTGTTTGTTTAGTTTGACGAGCAGGACTTGAATATGATTGTGAGTTTGTTTGCTAAACGAATGAATGCGAGCTTGGTTTGCCAACGTTTGATTATGTTCATGAATATGCTTATATAAATATGCAATTTTCTCAAAAAATATAAATACGCAATTTAAAATTACCATATCTCGATCAAAAATAATAAATGATATATTAATGCAATAGAGATTACAAATTGATTTTGTATAATATTTAGAAATTCTTCTAATATTTATTGTTGTACTAGTAGGAAACCCGTACGATGCACGGAGAACGTTATATTTAAAAAGTCGATCTGTGTATGTAGAAATTTATAGATACTGTCGTAATTGAAAAACTATTTAAGTCAAACCAAAAACAAAATGGCATTAATGAAATATTTATAATGATATATGCGTATATAGAAATTTGTAGATATTGTAGTAAATTGAAGCGCTATGTAAGGGAAACAAAAATAATATCGGTGAGGAGAAGGGGAGGAATACCAAGTTTGTTTTTATGTTTATTGTTGGTCCTATGTTGCTTCTTAATTTGGTTAGGATCGTTTATAATTAAAGTTTGAGTGCATACATCAAACCAATTAACTTTCAAAACAGAAGCAACATGTAGTGGTGATGTAAACCGTGGCGCTGATTTATAATTTGTTACTTTTTAAGCAAATTGAACTTTATATTTTGTACCTTAACAAGCCGAGCTCGAGTTGAAAAACAAAAAGATATATAACGAACAGACATCGAGCATATTTTTTTTCTTCGTTTAACAGACGAAGGATCATCAACTATCCCTGTAGGCTGTAAATTTATTTTTCACTTTAATTACATCGTCTATCTCTTAAAAACCTAACAGTGTGCTTTTAAGATAGGAATTACTTAGAGTATCCACAATTGGTCCTTCATTTTACCCTCTAAAGCATATTTTACAGACCTTTACTCACCCAATGTCTACGATGGAAGCATTTAACCTCCCTTGTCTTTATATTTTGCTAAGCCATTCCCTTTACATAGGGAGCCTCTTAGTGTAAACAGTATTCAATTTTCAGCCACACAAAATAATTTCTTCTCTCTTGCCCTTCTCTTTCCATTTCCATAATTTTCATTAAACCACAACACCAACATATATAAATAAATAATAACAAATATAAGAACAATATGAATTTATCTAGCCCAAAAGATACAATTAATCCATCTGAAACACAAAAAAAAATCTTGCGGTATTTTTTTTTTTTTTTTGGTTGGTTTCTGAAGCTTTCTTTTGTGTTTATGAAACTTCTTGCGGTACTTTTTTGGTTTCTGAAGCTTTCTTTAGGTGGATTGGAATTTAATCGGATAGTTTTCTCCACATATTTCATCAATACTTTAATGGGGTGGTAGAGGTAATTGGTGGTGTTGATGAGATAAGAGAAAATGACGGTGTTGAAAAAGTGTAACCGAAACGGAAAACTAGGTGTTAAAAGAGTGGTATAGGGTGTTATTGTTGTGGACAGCCTTAGAAAGGAGTTTGGCTGTAAACCCTATTGAAATCCCCGTCATGGGGCTTCTCCTCCGGTGATCCGGCCTACCTCCCTCCGGTAAGGGCTCCCCCTCCCTCTTTAGGGTTCTTCCCCGATCGTATCGGTTCTTTCCCCGTAGCTCTCTTAAAAGGTGATTACACAAAATTGTACGCCGATCTCAATTTTGGTTTTCTTGAATTTTTGCTGCTTGTTTTCAACCCTAGTTTCTTCATTATTTGCTTGAATGACATAATGAGAATATTATCTTGGAATTGTCGGGGATTGGGAAATCCTGGAGCAAAGAAGGCTCTGAAAACGGCTAAATTACAATTTTGGTCCTCTAACTAGACACTTTTTCGATTTTGGTCCTGGTTTTTTTCCGACGACAATTTTAATCCTGTAAGTGATCTTTTTTTTGCAAAAATAGTCCTGAACGCCGGAAAGACCACTTACAAGACTAAAATTAGTCTTTTCCGGCGACAATTTTAGTGCTAAGTAAGTGGTGCTTTTCGACGACAATTTTAGTCACCCGTAAGTGGTCTTTCCGGCGTTCGGACTATTTTTGCAAAAAAAAAACCACGTAGAGGACTAAAATTATCGCCGGAGAAAAACCAGGACTAAAATCGAAAAAGTGACTAGTTAGAGGACCAAAATTGTAATTTAGCCTTCTGAAAACCCTCATAGTTGATCACAATCCTGACGTTATTTTTTTTTTTTTTATCGGAGACTACATCGAATAAGAGACGCATGGAATGGATAAAGATGCACCTAGGATTTCAATATGGAATTTATGAAGAATCGAAGGGTAGTAGCGGAGGCTTGGCACTGCTTTGGCGGTCCGACATCAAGGTCATCCTGCACTCCTCGTCCTAAGGTCATATTGATGCCCGAATAGAGCAGAACGGAGCCCTCCCGTGGCGGTTAACGGGATTTTACGGCAACCCAGAAACATCGCTTAGAAGACACTCATGGGAACTTTTAAGAAGACTCCACGATCTGCATCATCTCCCATGGTGTGTATTGGGAGATTTCAATGAAATTCTCTACTCTTACGAGCAAGATGGTCCTAACGAAAGGTCTCCTTCAGCGATGCAAGTTTCCGCTCAGCGTTGACAGACTGCAATCTTTTTGATCTCGGGTTTGTTGGTGCTTCATTCACGTGGAGAAGACGTAGTGATGATCATTCCAGTCGAGCCCGTCTCGATAGAGGGGTGGCTAGCATAGACTGGAAAATGCAGTTCCCGAAACATAAAGTTCATCACCTTGTTTCTTCTTACTCAGACCATGTGCCGCTCTTGCTTAAAGAAGAAGAAGGAACCTCGGGTTGTATAAAATGGAAGAAATTGCCTCGATTTGAACCATTTTGCCTACAAGAAAGAGAGTTTGAACAAAAAAATGCTGAGGGCTTGGCACCACACAGCAACTCCAACGGCAGAGATGCTCCAAGGAAATATTATTAATACAAGGGGGGAAATAAGGACTTGGGCTAAATCCAAATTTGGTGAATTGCCAGCTAGGCTAAAAGAGCTCCACAATTAGCTTGAAAAAGTGTACTCTGCACCTGCTTATGATGCCCAGAAGGAAAAGGAAATTGTAAAAGATACAGAGAACACTCTTTTGCTTGAAGAGGAGTATTGGCGAGTACGAGGGAAGTCGGAATGGATGGTCTCGATGGACAAAAACACTTCTTATTCCATCACAAGGCAACGCAACGGAAGGAACGAAACACCATCCACTCTCTTGTAGACGAGTTTGGTAACAGTCTCACTAAGTTATCAGAAATTCATGATGCTGCTACAAGGTACTTTACAAATATTTATTCTACTAATGGCACGAATAATTCTCTACCAGAAGATCTTGTGTTTAAAAAACTCTCGGAGGAGGATATTCTACCAGAAGATCTTGTGTTTAGAAAACTCTCGAAGGAGGATATTCTTTTTCTGTCTAGGTTTTTCACGCAGGATGAAATTAAGATTGCCCTTGCACAAATGCCGGGAAAAAAATCTCCGGGTCCGGATGGTATGCATATGGTGTTTATACAAAAATTCTGGCATATTCTTGGTCCACAAATTACAGAAGTGATTCTCGGATGTCTTAATGAAGGCAAAGACTTTGGACCCATTAACAATACTTTCATCACCCTTATACCTAAAGTTAAGGAGGCCAAGTTGATGACTGACTTTAGGCCAATAAGCCTATGTAACTCTGTTTACAAGCTTCACGTACTCTAGTTAATAGGTTGAATGAGAGTTATGAATTCTATCATTTCTTCCAGCCAATCGGCGTTTGTTAAGGGAAGGCTTATTACTGATAACGTTATAGCTGCTTTCGAGGCATTCCACTCAATGTATCTTGGAAAGTCCGGATGCAGCAATCATATGGCCCTTAAGCTCGACATGATGAAAGCTTTTGACAGGGTGGAGTGGGGTTTTCTTCTAGCCATTATGGAAAGAATGAGCTTTCCGGACACCATCATTTCGTCTATCATGGCTTGTATTTCTACGCCTAAGTACCAGATTTTAATCAACGGACACCCATCTCCAGCAGTGCATCCTTCCAGGGGGATAAGGCAGGGAGATCCTCTCTCGCCTCTTTTGTTTATTTTATGTGCAGAGGGATTTTCATCGATGATTCAGCGGGCAGTCGATTCTAATTCTCACCATGGTGTGTTTTTTGGTAGGCAGAATTCGTGTGAGCTGACACGCCTTTTATTCGCAGACGACAGCCTTCTTTTCGCAGAAGCTACACATGACTCTTGTCAAGCCATCTCTGAATTGCTAACGGAGTATGAAAGTTTATCATGCCAAAAAATAAATTTACACAAATCATCTATCTTCTTTAGCAAGCACAACAGCAGAGTAGTAAGGGCTGAGCTATCTTCTCATTTGCAAATTCCTCTCGACAGTGGTAAAAACAAATACTTGGGTCTACCTTTAATTATTGGGCGGTCGAAGAAAGAGATATTCGGGTACATTAAAGAGAGAGTTCAGAAGAAATTGAACGGGTGGAAAGGAAAGCTTTTATCCCCAGCCGGTAAGGAGATTTTAATCAAAGCTGTTATCCAGGCTCTTCCTCAATATGTGATGCAGTGCTTCGCCCTTCCAAAAGCGATCATAACGGATCTAGAGAAACTTGCTAGACAATTTTTTTGGGGCTCATCAGAGGGTAAGCACAAAATTCACTGGAAATCTTGGGAGACCTGTTGCACGAAAGGTAAATGGAGGGCTTGGATTTCGTGATTTAGAATGTTTTAATATGGCTCTCCTTGTAAAGCAAGCTTGGAGGATTATGACGGATCCAGAATCTATATCGGCTCGCGTCCTCAAAGCAAAATATTTCGAACGGGCTAATTTTATATCTTCTTCTATCACCGGCACCCTTCGGCGATTTGGCGAAGTGTCATGATTGGTAAAGAGCTTCTCCTCAAGGGTCTTCGTTGGAAAGTGGGTACATGGGAAAGTATCGATATCCTGCTGGACCCGTGGATCCCTGCTCTTCCAGATTTTCGCACACATCCTACTTTGCAGGCCCCTTCAGACCGAAAGGTAAGTAGCCTCATAAATCCCTCCACACGCCTATGGAAGAAAGACATTATTTGTGAGCAATTCAATCCTTATGAAGCAGGAAAAATCTTATCGATCCCTTTATCTCCCAGAAGACGGGAGGATACATTAATCTGGCATTATTCTATAAATGGGATTTATTCGGTCAAAACGGATACCTTCTGGCTTATGAACTGAAGCATAGTCTAACCACTACTGCAGCATCATCTTCTTCGTCATCTAGCAGCAAGATATGGCGCACCTTATGGAAGCTCAAAATTAAGCCAAGAATTATCCACTTCCTTTGGAAAATTCTTCATAATGCCCCCGCTACGGGGATTGCTTTAAAAACTAGGGGAATAGGAGATGGTTTATGTCAGATATGCCATAGTCAGGAAGAGACTACGTGGCACTGCTTTTTTGATTGTGAAATTTCGCAAGCTGTCTGGGATAATTACCACATGGGAGACTTTCTACGAAAGTTGCAGTTGCATTCTTTTACAAATTTTTTTGACGCAATTTTCCAATTGGATAATCAAGAGGAGCTTGTACGAATTATTTACCTGATGTGGAATATTTGGAAGGCACGGAATGGATGGATTTTTGAGGGAACTGCGGTACGCATCAATTCGTTCTTGACTTCTTCTAAGGTTGAAGCTGAGGAGTTCTTATCATGCATTTCGACGGATTCGGACTATGCCCCAAAAAAACCCATGGTAGAAAAATGGATTCCTCCAAGCATCGGAAACTTAAATTGAATGTTGACGCTGCTTTTGATGAAAATATGGCTGCGGTAGGAGGTATCCTCCGGGACGCTAATGGGCGGATCATACGCAGCTTTTCGAAGAAACTAAAAGGTGGGTTAGATGTGCTAACAGGTGAGGCTCTCGCTATATACCATGCTTTGGTTTTTGCTCTCACCTGGGGTTTCTTCAGTGTCATTTTTGAGGGAGACTCGCTTATGATCCATAATCGCCTGACCAACCCCTCTGAAGATCTTTCGCCGGTTGGTAGTATTATTGAAGATTGTCGCCAGCTGATGCCAACGTTTGTCCCGGTTTCTTTTTCTTTTGTTAGGAGGCAAGGAAATATTCATGCCCACCTTTTAGCTAGAGAATGTCTTCATCTTGTTGGATGTGTGGAATGGGGTTCTACCCCTCCTTCTCATGTTATTCATACTTGTATCGTGGATTTTGGTCAATAAATAAATCCCCTTAGCCCTAAAAAAAAATGAACTACTACATCCGTCTCATATTATAAGTCATCGAGGGGTGTAATCGAGCCGAGTCGAGTCGATACTCTCTAGGGCTAAAGATTTAGAATAAGGAATGAGGGTAAAACAAGAAAGAAAAAAAACATTAATTATTGCATTGAAATGTAAAGAATGACTTATACTGTAGGACTGATGAAAAATACTATGATGACTTACAAAATGAGGTTCATGAATACACTTATATATATATATATATATATATATATATATATATATATATATATATATATATATTGTGGGACGGATGCCATGCCATGTTTTGTTTAATTCTTTTTTTAATAAATAAACATGCTCCTTTGCTACGTGCTGAATCTTTTCTTATAGAAACATTGGTTGGAAAAGTGGAGTGGTTATTGATATAAGCAAACATGGCAAAAGTTGCTATAAAACTCTCGTCTTTCATCACTTTCAAAAAGTTAGCTGCTGAAATGCAGGTCAGAATTATGTATGTAAATAACTAAAAGGCTACACTTTGAAAATGGAGAATAAAAATAAAAAACGAATATCCTCTCTTTGTATGAAAGCGAAAACAGACTGATATTGCACACACACACGTTCTGTCATGTCTATCTTCCGGTAACAATTTATAGACGAGGATGATCCATAGCCTCCTCCTACACTTGGATAAATCAGGAATTATTACTACTTTTTCAAACACTACGAATCGGTTTGTGCAGATGATGATGATGCAACTGCATCTTTTGCTAACCCTTGCTTTGCATACCGTTCCTCAAAATTCTTGAGCTGATTCTGTAAAACCTGTTGAAAATGGACCAGTCAGTAAAATATAAGGTCCTCGATCAAGCCTGTTAAAGAAACAATTAACTACAACGGCGTCGCTAGCCAGGTTGACAATAAGGCCACTAATGTTCTATCTACATACATGACATACATGTGGTGCAACTGCATGCGTGTACAACAGTGTACACTCGTGTAAACATTCATTATCTCCGTTTTTTCCCCTTTTTTACAACATCAGTACAGAATGAACAAGAATTAAGCATTAAGCAGCCAAGTGAATTCCAAATATTAGTCATTTTGAAGAATTGAAGCTAATTAAAACTTTATAATAAACACAGCTAATTCAAGTGATACCAGCTTAGCAGCAAAGCTTCCTTACCTCGATCTTACGCTCCAAAATATTCTTTTGATCCTCCAATTGCTTAACTGCCATTGAAATATCGCTCGCCGATACCTCAGCAGAAGGAATATTGCCACCAGTCACTGGCATGGGAACATAGGTTAACTGTGAGGAAAAGGGCATACTGGGAAACTGATTATGTTGTGTATGTCCAGCAAAAGATTGTTCACCGTTTGAACCTGAACTCGCACTACCGGAAGGTCTACATGCTTGAAGGTTTGAAATATTCACAACAGAACTGCAAAGTAAATAGATTTTATTACACTTTCTTTTTATTTTCATCAACTTTTGGCTCTAGGCGACCATAAATCTGAGTTCATGGAAAATAAATTTGTACATTCAGGATGCACAATATTCCGTAACACCCTCAATCCTTTTCGTACTATAAACCATGTCGGTTATATATATACTACAAATCTTTCGCAGGAAGAATATGTAGCAAATACTGGAGTTGCTACCACACCATTTTTGTTTTTACGATGATAAATAAACGCCAGTTTCTTACTATTTCATATACTAGCTTTTTCTTTTTCTTCAAAGAAAAGAGAGAGGTTCAGGGGAATCAAAAACAGTTAACAGTATGATGACCACAATGATTACCCGTGTGGAGTATTCACAGAAGGATAAACGAAGGATTTCCCATATATTGAGGTAGCAGCGGCTACCGCCTGTAATCTTGCTTGATGGAGGCTAATATTACCATCAACTGGATCATCTCGACCGGAACCATGAGAAGATGAACCACCGTTGTTTGTTCCTGCTTTGTCAGCAAAAGGGAAAGAGAAACAGTGATGTTGATTTTCATCAACCGAACAAAATCCCATGCCACAACTACTCACATAACACAAGATAATTATCTATCGGACCGGTCATAACTGAAAAGCCTGGTGTAATATATGGCTTTTGTCTTTTAGAAATAAATGAGAACGACAACATCCAAATCTGAGAATTTGTCACCTTGCTGATTAATATCACCCTGTGATCCTGCCACAGTGCTGCCATTATCGGATGGTATGACAAGGGCTCTGCAAGTAGGGCATGTATGTTGCCTTTCCAACCATGATCGCAGGCAATGTACGTGAAAAATATGTCCACAGAGAAGCTTCTTTGCTGTGGTCATCTCCTCACGACAAATGATGCAGGTGGCGTCACTCCTGGATATGCAAAAATATAATTTAATATTATCACAAAAGAGTATCACTCGAGTGCATGCATAAAATAACTTGAATTCGGACAAGTAACTTACGAGCTGAGCTCTTCGGGAGTTGCATCTGGGAAACGGTCATTCATATTTGAAGTGATCCTCCTATACCGAAGATAGTCTGCAATTCTTGCCTTAAAGTTGCGGAATGTCTCATAAAGCTCCCGAATCAAGTGCAGGGGCACGCCATAGTTCCTAGGAATACAAAGATAACAATTTATAGACGAGGATGATCTATAGCCTCCTCCTACACTTGGATAAATCAGGAATTATTACTACTTTTTCAAACACTACGAATCGGTTTGTGCAGATGATGATGATGCAACTGCATCTTTTGCTAACCCTTGCTTTGCATACCGTTCCTCAAAATTCTTGAGCTGATTCTGTAAAACCTGTTGAAAATGGACCAGTCAGTAAAATATAAGGTCCTCGATCAAGCCTGTTAAAGAAACAATTAACTACAACGGCGTCGCTAGCCAGGTTGACAATAAGGCCACTAATGTTCTATCTACATACATGACATACATGTGGTGCAACCGCATGCGTGTACAACAGTGTACACTCGTGTAAACATTCATTATCTCCGCTTTTTCCCCTTTTTTACAACATCAGTACAGAATGAACAAGAATTAAGCATCAAGTAGCCAAGTGAATTCCAAATATTAGTCATTTTGAAGAATTGAAGCTAATGAAAACTTTATAATAAACACAGCTGATTCAACTGATACCAGCTTAGCAGCAAAGATTCCCTACCTCGATCTTACGCTCCAAAATATTCTTTTGATCCTCCAATTGCTTAACTGCCATTGAAATATCGCTCGCCGATACCTCAGCAGAAGGAATATTGCCACCAGTCACTGGCATGGGAACATAGGTGAACTGTGAGGAAAAGGGCATACTGGGAAACTGATTATGTTGTGTATGTCCAGCAAAAGATTGTTCACCGTTTGAACCTGAACTCGCACTACCGTTTGGCTCTAGGCGACCATAAATCTGAGTTCATGGAAACTAAATTTGTACATTCAGGATGCACCATATTCCGTAACACCCTCAATCCTTTTCGTACTATAAACCATGTTGGTTATATATATACTACAAATCTTTCGCAGGAAGAAAATGTAGCAAATACTGGAGTTGCTCCCACACCATTTTTGTTTTTACGATGATAAACAAACGCCAGTTTCTTAATATTCATATACTCGTCAACGGTGCAGACTGAATCTTGTATCGCCAACCGTTATGTCTCGACGAGGGATACAACCGTCATCTACAATATTGATAGTAATTATAGATCATAATCTATCTATATTGCTCGCTATATTCTTTTTATTATTATTCCTCTTGTATTTACTAGCCGTTTACATATTATAAGTTAACTGTTGGTAGTTGTTTAGGGGCTGCATTTAATGCTCTGTCTCTCACTTATTCCCTAGAGCTGTATTATCAGAAGATGGAAAGACTAATTCCGCTTCTATTTAGCTTTGTAACTTTTGTTTGTAAAGTAAGAAGAGAGTTAATAAAACTAATCTTCAATTCTTTCTCTCTCTCAAAAATCTACATGGTAGCAGAGCCATAATTGGTTCTCGTATTTTCTTCTTCTTCTTCAAACTTCATTTATTCTCTTCGAAATGTCTGGAACTCTTTCTGAAGCTACCTGCTCTTCTGCCCCATCTTCTTTTCGATCTGGGAATGGACTTAACAATCCAGCCCTGCAAATTACTACAGTGAAACTGAACGGTCTACTTCCCACTCCAGGGGGAGAACCATCAGCTGTGATGTCACTCCAAACTAAAATTGGCTTATATGGGAACTCAAAGGGTTTTCAAGTGAAAGACCAGAAAAACATTTGGTGTGACCATTGTAAAAGGAAAGGTCATACCGAAAAGACATGTTGGGGAATCCATGGCAGACCAAACAGTCAATCAAATGGCCCAGATCCAAAAAGGACTAATACTTGGAATAATCAGAAGCATGCTCTTGTTGCCACTGAAAACTCTGCACCTTTTTCAAGAGAACATCTTGAGCATTGAGTCAATTGCTGGATATGAAGTTGAACCTAAAATCAGAAGCTTTAATTGGAGCTGCTGTAAAAGAAGGTAACACTTCTTGGATCATAGATTCAGGAGCCTCTAATCACATGACAGGTGATAAAACCCTTTTCTCAACTTATTTTCCTTCTAATGGTCAACATAAGGTAAGGATAGCTGATGGATCCTTATCCACTTTGGCTGGAACTGGAAAGGTCCGAATTTCTGACAATATGTCTCTAGAATCTGTTCTACATGTCCCTAATCTAACTTGTAATTTGTTTTCTATTAGTAGAGTTACTAAAGATAAACATAGTGTTGCTGAATTCTATCCCTCTCACTGTGAATTTTAGGATATGAAATCACTAATGAGGATTGGCAATGCTAGAATGAGTGATGGCTATATATACCTGTTCAAGAAAGAGGAAAAGAATGAAACTGCTTTTTCTAGTAGAACTATTTATGATGATGTTACTCTGTTACATTATCAACTAGGACATCCTAGTTTCTTTTATCTACAAAAATTGTTTCCAAACTTATTTTTAAACAAAAGGCTGAATGTTATCAATGTGAAACATGTGAACTTGCTAAGCATTGTAGAATATCTTATAAACCTAAACCTTATAGAAGTTCTGCTTTTTTCTCATTAATCCACACTGATGTATGGGGACCATCAAAGGTACCAAACTTAACCAATAACATGTGGTTTGTTACCTTTATTGATGACCATACAAGGGTCTGTTGGTTATATTTAATGAAAAACAAGTCTGATGTGGCTCATATTTTAGAAACTTTGATCTGATGATTAAAAACCAATTTCAGTGTGATATTAAGATTCTAAGGTCTGATAATGGTACTGAATACCTAAATTCAGTCCTAAGTCCCAATCTCGTTGAAAGAGGAATTATTCATCAGACATCTTGCACCAATACACCCCAACAAAATTGTATAGCAGAGAGAAAGAACAGACACCTACTGGAAGTTGCTAGAGCTATTCTATTCACTATTAAAATGCCTATCTTTTACTAGGGTGAAGCCATTCTTACTACTTGCTCTTTTTGATAAAAAGAATGCCCTCTGGGTTCTCAATTTTAAAACACCTATCAGTATGATGTCCTCATGTTTTCCTGACAGGTAGCTGATGTCCAATATATCCCTAAAAGTGTTTGGATGTACAACTTTTGTACATATTTGATAAAAGTCAAATTGGCTATCATTTTCTATGTTATTAGACCCCATTTATAACTCGTTTTATGTGTTTTCAGAGACATTTGGTTGTATTTTTTGATGTATTTACACCTTGGTTATCATTTCGAGACCTAGGACGTAAAGTCCGGGATTCTCGGTCTTTTTCAGAGTATTTACTATACTCTCGGTCACCCTAGTGCCCTGTAGGGATTACGTGTGGTATTTGTTGTGATTTTGTACGTGACTTAGGTGTTCAAGATGGCCAGAAGGCGAGATATGAGGATAGGAGCGTGTGCCCTAAGCTTAAACGTTCAAACGGATCAAAACGCGTTGGTACTACAACCATACCTTCCATTGATCTGAATTTTGATCCACATTAAAGGCATTTTCTGGGATGGACATCTTCATGAAAGTTGTATACAATTGAATTAGCTTTCCATAGGATTTTGAATCACTTGATTTGGAGGTCTACACACAAAGTTATGGCCGTTTTACTTAAGGTGTGTCAGCTTGGCGCGCGCGCGCTTGAGAAATGCTAGGAGCACGCCTGGCAGTTGATTTGGTCTAGAAAGTTTCAGTCCGTGTTTTCAGCATGCTAGGCGTACGCCTAGCGTCCAGATCTGACAAAACACTATAAAAACCCCTACTTTGGATCTAATAACACTTTTCTTCTTCCACAACTCGTTTTTCACCTTTTTTCTACACTTTTCCTTAGTTTAGATTAGTTTGTTTTAGATTAGTTTAGTTTTATATTGTTGTAATCCGGAGGATCTCGAAGATAACTAGACGTGTTATTGACGGGATTTCGACCGGAGATTCGATTTTCTACAACTATATATATATATTTGGTATTTCGTTTTCCTTTCTTGTTCTTGCTTTCGATCTTTATTTTTGTTAACTATTATTGTTGATTTCTTGTATTTTGTTGTTAGAATGAGTAGGTAATCTTTATTTAGTCGAGTTGTGTGATAGTCTTCGAAATCGAACCTTAGCCTGTTCATGTGGTGTTCTTGATGTTTGACTGTTGATTCTCGATGTTACCGTAGTTCTAGAACTTATTCTTATCATGTTTTTTGAATTGCTCACTCGATAATCGTATCACATGTATCATCTTTATAGATGTATTTTGCGAGAGGATACGGGAACCGGGGTTCTAGGATCACCTTGTAAAACAAACTGAGTTGTTCAGATTCGGTTTCGTGTGTGAGGTTTGTATTGACTTGTTGAGCGTTTCATTGATCGTAGACCGTGTGAGGTCAGTTAAATCCGGTCAGCTGATTGTTGAACACAGGAGGGTAGATTATTGAAATATTGTCTATTCTCAAAGTCGAGAACGTTTAGGTGAATCAAGAATACCTCGGTACTTAGCTAGGGTTTGTGAGTATTAGATTGGATCATAGCTCGGCTATCTCTATTATATAGTTTTAAATCTTTGTTTTGATTATATTTAGTTTGTAGAACCGGTGATCTTACAAATCACCACGTTTAATTATTGTGTTGACTTAAACTAGGAACGAGACCGGCTTTGGTACTCGACCAAATTCCCTGTGGGATACGACCTTGACTCACCAATTCTAGGCTACAATTGACCCGGTACACTGCCGGTAAGATTGGACACTTAGAAAAGGGGGATCAAGCTTTCTGGCGCCGTTGCCGGGGAATCGGGTTGATATCTTGTAAGTTAGTTAAGTTCTTAGGATTAGGTCATTTTTCTTATTTGTTTTTTTATGTATAGTTTGTTTTATTTTGTTGTTGTTGAAGTGTCACACTATTTACTTCGGTAGTGGTAGTGACAAGATACCGTGTAACGCCCCGTTCCCGGACACCGAGTCCTTATCCGGAAAGAGCACTCGGCACAAATATTATCAAATAAATTCTATAATATATGTAGGCCTTACGTCATACATCAGAACTAAAACGACACGGAAGGTAAAACGACTCGGGAAAACAAAAGATCGAACACACGGTTTTCAATGCTGTAAAACTAAATCCAATAAAGAGAACTAAAACATCCAACATTAAATCCAAAAGAATTCAAACGGAACTAATCCAAAAGAAAGACAACATTGTTTGAACTTGAATCAACAACATTATCAAAAGAAAACAAAGCTAAAGAAACTAAGTCTTCGAGAGCTCCATCTCACACGTCATCGTCAAGGAACTCATCAACATTAGCAACCTGTTCATCTTCTTTGGGGAAAAGAAAGACAAACAAAAAGTAACGGGGTAAGTACATAAGTACTTAGTAACGCGTAGAAGATCCTATAACGTCGGTCTCATAAAGAAATAAAAGCAACGCCGTCTTTTATTAATTCATTCCGTTATTAACCCTAGCTAACTATCATATTATGTTCATAGCATAACATGAGGTTCCAAAGGTATCTAGCTTAGCTCAAGTTTGTTACATCATGAATAAAAAGGGCACTATGCCTAGTAATAGGATGTACTAGGACAACTGGGTGCAACCTACTTAGAGACACGCTCTAGTAGCCCCGGGAATATCTGAGTCCCGATAGTGTGATGACCGGCAGAGTACACCAGACGCTTTATCTATCCAATCGATTGACCGGAGTGGGTACAATCTACTTTGTCTGGTCAGAGAACACATCGCGATATTGTACTATGCCTTACCAAGCATTGCATGATGTTTAAGATTATTAATCTAGCACATACGTTTGATTAGATGTTTAACTAGCCACCTAAGTTGTTCACATAAAAGGCTCACCTATCGCCTACCCCCTCTTCTTAATACCACTAGACTCTACAACACCTAGCACATACACAGACATCGATAAACCCTAGCTTATCGAAGCACAAGGCAAATCCAAAGCTTTCGACGGTCCCACACTTCATCTTTTTAGGGAATCCATATGGTGCCGGAACTAAACGCATCAAAAGCTAATTCAAGGCTTTGTCACATAAGGTTAAGCAGTAAAGACATGATTATAAAGCCTGAAACCAAGCTGACACGATAAAACAATGAAAAACGGAATAAACAGGTCAAACGCACGTTTGACACCCTGTGAACGCGCGTTTGCCCTGAACGCACGTTTACTACACCCTAAACGCCCGTTCATGAAAATCAACCACATCCTGTATCAACTGCCAAACCCTCAAATGCCCGTCCAAAATACCCAAACGCTCGGTTGAGCTGCAACGATCGCAAACGCCCGTTTGCCCTTGTGCAAACGCTCGTTTGCCTGGGTTTTTCCCCAGAAATCTGCAACTGTCTAAACGCGATTTCCAACCCAAATCCGCCCCAAACTCCAACATAAACAGATTACAAACAACGAAAGTAACATACAAATTGCTCTATAACCTTACGACACCTTAGTCATACGATAAGAACACCACGTTACCTTAAATTGCGTGGTACAACGATCCAAAGCTTCAACCCATCAAAAGTTTAACCTTTAACTCCAAACCTATAAACGATCAATCCAAAGACGATCACTACGATGTTTATACTCAGAAAAACGCAACTAGCAACGATGATGAACAAACCCTAATGACAAGAACAAGGAGGGAAAAAATTACGTTAACGGATTTAGGGATTGTTGATATCAAAACGATCCTCGTCTCGTGGTGATCCTTTCTCTCTTGAGATGTCTGCATTTTTTATCAATGGATTAGCCTTGAGATTCAAAAGCCTCTTCTCTTTTTTTTCTCAAAACTTGCGCCCTCCAGATGATTTTACGTAAAACAACTAGGTTAATTTAGGATTAGTTTTCCTTTTATAATCCCAATTAATTAATTAAATACTTAAATATAATCACTCCTTTAATTTACTTCCTTTTCTTTAATTCCATTAATTAAATAACATAATATTCTCGTTTTTTGCTAAAAGACCGAATTGCCCTCTTTCAAAAATCGAGATATTACATACCGTGATTGTGTTCGTGTTGTTTCGTTGATTTGCAGATAATGAATCCATACTACAATTACGGCTCCTATCCTTACCCATTCGGATACTACAACTACGGTGATATGGGTTATCAAACACAACCATTTATCAGTTCAACCCATACACCGCATCTTACGAAAATGAGTGGGATAATGCCCCAAGTTACTATGATCAACAACTCGATACTTCTCCACCTCCGGAATCAGAAACCTTAACGGACGAACGGATGGCACTTGAACAAATTGAGTAAGGTAGTTTACGACAACTATAGAGAGTTTCAAGAGCTCCGTGATGGCATGGCTATGATGCAAACAGACATACGGAACTTGGAGCTAACCATACGGAACTTGGCTCTTCAAGTAGATCAACTGGTCGAGAGAAAGGAGGATGAGAGAAGAGAACGTGAAACTTTGGAAGAAGTCACCCCTGAGGAATGCTACGAAGAGGGTATGAATCTTGTTATTATTGAACCATCTATTCCTTTTTCGTCTAGCATTACTGTTATACCTACGGGGGTGCACCCTATTGAGTTTGTTGTTGATATTGAGCCTAAATGTGCATACTTGGTGCTGAAGTCTTTGTTAGTTGGACTATGTTTTAGTTCGGGGAAAGTGAGTTCGTTGTTCTATGCAATGGACTCATCGAACAAATCATGGTGGTGGGGATTGAGCCCCTTATTTTTTGTATTTCACTTTCAGGGGGTGCTCAATTCCTACGATTTTGCTAGGGAGAAGCAACAGTTTGCTCTCTTTTGGTATAGCTATCCTTGACATAGTTCGGGGTAGACGAGCTGAGGACTTCAAACTCAGAATGTGCTTTTATTGCTTTTCTTTCCTCTCGTGTTTCACTGTGTTTCTTTAGTTTATATTTTGATACTTTGGGTAAGTTTTGTTGTAATATAACCCGAAGAAGTGTGTTTTGGGGGGTTAGTGTGGTGTTTTTGGTTTTGATGAGTTGTGGTAATCCGGGTAGTTTCATTGTGTTATAATCCATACTTGTACACCTTTGGTGTTGGTTGTGTATATTTTATAAGTACAGGTACCCTGGGAGTTCATTTTATGGATGCCACATGATCGTACTCGCGTTTTTTCCGGTTGTAAGCTAAGTTTTCTACCATTATCATTCGTGTTTGGTTTATAAGTAGGGGTTTGGTTTAGCTTCAATGTTTCATTTTCATGTGGAACGAGTTATACTTAGTAATTGTTATCCCTATGGTGTAAATGAGTCGGTTTTCAAGAATTTTGATGCCTTTGACATTGGTTTTGATACATTGAGCCTTCAGTATTGTTTTGTTAAACATATAGTGATTATTTGAATGCATTTCATTTGAGTTGGGATCATGTATTGAGAATGGAATAGTTTTATCACGTTAGCTTCGACTTCACGAATCACCTCGACTAGTGGACGATTATGGTAGTTCTTAATGACCCGGTTACCTAGAACTTATATTAGCAACTTCGAGGCGAAATAGAAAGGCCGTCGTTGTTAGGTATTGACGTGGCCTTTTCTAGTGCTAATACCAGTCCTTAACCGACAGTGTATCGGGTCAAACTGTAGTGCTAGTATGGTGAGTTAGAGTGTCGAATCCTCAGGGAACTTGGTAATTCTTCTAAGTGTGGTTAAACACCAAAGAGCTGTTATTAACTCGATCTAAACCGCAATTTTATAACACGGATCACTACTATTCTACTTAACATAAAATAAATGCGTAATTTAAAAGTTATTCTAATATAATATATATAGATATATAAATATATATAGATGTACATAAATTGCAAAATATATATATAGATATAAATATATAGATACCAATATATAGAACTAGCCAAAGTTTATATAATTGATTTATACGATCTTTTCAGTAGACGGAATGTGCTCGATCTTTCCTTACATATTAAGTCCAATTGAGTAAATGAAACGGTGTACTCCTGAGGTTAACAATTCCTTCTCACACGAGCGTATGAAATTGTCATATGTCATTGTCATCAGTTCAATCTCCACAACTGTCCCATGCTAATCTCAGTTAGTCTGAACAGGTACCGAGTATAAATCTACCCCGGATAAAAGAGGTTATTCCATTTGTCAGACGGCCGATGTTATTCAAAAGGCTCCGTTTGTCAGGCGGATCGATTTAACTTTCCGGTGTTAGTTTCAATTAAACTGTTGATTTTAACATTATTACGATCTTGAGCACAATTTTAACAAGATCCATCTTTCCCAAGACAAATCTGCCCCCGGGTAGGAAATAGGATTCCGTAGTCACGCTTTCGCACGGCCAATTTTACCCTCCGGTTTTTCTATCTTTTATCTCATATCCTAACTTCTCTCGGTCGGTTCATCGTTAGGTTATATGGTGCGATTCATCTTGGTTAATTACGTCAATCCGAATATTATCAATACGTTACGAATAGAAAAAGATTCAATTAACTCAATTTTAATCAATTTTACTTAGACAAAGATTCCTTTACCGAAAAGATCGAAATAAAACAATTACATAACTTTGGCTAGTTATTAGATCTAGCCTAATAACATTATAAAAAGATAAAAAAAAAACATAACAAACATAAATACTTAAGAAATTTTACCCGATTACAACCGTTGAATCGTGTCGTATTTTTCCGGATATTACAACGACTTCAACAACACCGATCTTCTGATAATTTCTCGAGCATTATAACGATACTACTTTATTTATGGCATAAGGCCTATATACATACTACTACTACTTAAGAAAAAGAGGTTAAGAAAAATATATTGGTACTCCCCGTGTGTACGCAAAGTCGCTTTCTTCTTATAGGCAAGATTTCCAGGGCCGGATCGATCCGAGAAAGGGCCGGATCGATCCGGGAATAAAAAAATCTTATCCCCGGATTATTCTCTGCAGGACCACATGCTGGATAATCATTATGTTTCCTCGGATCGATCCGAGGTAAATCCGGATTGATCCGGGTAGCTTTTTATTCCATAACTTGATCTGAAACTTGATAAAATCATAACTTGAGCTCTGGATCTCCAAATGACATAATTCAAAAAGCGTTGGAAAGTTCTTGAAAAGATCTATAACTTCCATGAAGGACTCTTCTTCAGAAAAAGCCTTTTTGATGGGCCATTTGTTCGTCGAAAATATAATTCGATAATGGTGTCACGAACCATTGATCCACTTGAATTTTAAATCTCGTGGCACTTCCTTACTTCCTTCAAAAGATACGATCTTACTTCAAAAAGTGTCGTCACTCGGGGTCTTGGTTTACCTAAAATCGCAAATAAAATACCAAAAATACCCACGTAAATCGACACGACACTCCGGTTATTAACCCGGTACAAAATTTATAACTTTTTATCACTTTTACTAGATTTTTATAGTATTTAGATTTATTCATAATTATTAATATTTTATAAGATTATCATTATAATTTCTTATATTTTATATAAAAAGAGTCGATAACGTATATAAAATATCGTAATTTTTATCATATAAATGTTATACATCAACTACTCCCCACTTAGCTCTTTGATCGTCTTCGAGCAAAATAAGCGGTAATATATAAAAATTACAATAAAAATGATATACTTGGTAGATTAAATTTCAAGTTAGTAAAATATCATTTCAATATTATAAATATATTAATTATATCCTTCTTAGAAATTAACAAGATAAAAAGTGTATATAACTTAGATAAATTATCTATCAAATATCATTCAAATGAAATTTCACATAATCTACTCAATAAATATAATTAAAATTCTAGAATTATTATCCTATCTCAACTTATATGAAATATTTGGAATCAAAGACTAAGTCAAGTAGTTGACAAAATGGCTTATACTTTTTAGGCTCAGGGTGTTGGTTAATCGGAAGGATAAAAAAGAAAATCAAAAGAGAAAGAAGCAAGTCGTACGTACTTTCACCTTCATAATTTTGATCAAAAATACCTCGATTAATAACATTCTGATATTATTTCACCCTTTTTTTTTCTTCCAGATTTTCTCTCTTTTTTTTTTAATAAGATTTAAGAACTAAAAGCGTGCGTGTGTGTAGAAAATCAAATTTACAAGCATTGCTTCATCAAGATTGATCGGAGTAATACTCTTTCGATCGAAAATTACAAGTCCGGTTTCCTTAAACTTGTAATCATTCTTGAGATCTTATGATTCGACTTTTTATCGGGAGCTTTTAAACCTCAAAGTGATATAGGACATTTCGAGATAACACCCTACTGCACTCAAATCATTGGTAGCTACAACCGATATTTTTATTTTTAATTTGTCGATCACAGATAAGAAAGATACCTGGTATTTGATTAATTCTGTGTAAATATGGTGCTTCGTTCTTAATTCTTTTATAGAATATTAACATATCCGAACTTATTTCCAAAATCGACTATCTTGCAAGCGCCATGAGGTAAGATCGAATATACTAATACTTATCTAATTTTTCCAATCTCAAAGATACATCATTCTTAGCTTTTGTGTCATCATCTCCTCTCATAAGTACGTACAAACTCGTGGGATTTTTAGGACATGTAGACCAAAATAGGCTAAGGTCGGTTATAATCAAAATGGCTATTTCGAGTGAGGTCTTGATCACTCTAATCAAGGCCGAGGTAGGGACAAAAATTAGAAATTTATTTAGGTAGAGCTTATTTGGCTATAGTTTATATTTTTGTGGTGCCAAAAAAAATCGTCATCCCTAGTCCAATTCCAAACTCATAATTTGTTTTGAAAAGAAAATTATTCTAACATTTTATTATAGATATAAGTATATTTACTAAATTTCATAAGAAAGTTACTTGATAATATTTATGTATAGTTACATATACTTAAAATCTTATAAAAATCTAAAATTGACATACATAATATAATTATAATATATCTAATTTACTTCACTTAATTAAAATCTATTCTTACCAATTTATATTATTTTTATTCATATTTATTATATACTATCTACTTATTTTTATTCAAGAAAAATTAACTAAGTATTAAGCACTTAAGTATAAATTTATATGAGAAAATTTTAATTTTTTATTTACTAACTTACCTCTACTCCCCACTTACGAAGTGGCATCGTCCCGATGATCGCAAGTAATAAAAAGTAGGTTCGAAAGAAAAAATTAAAATTTTATACGATTTTGATTTTTATTGTTTTTCTCAACATATATTATGTTAATTAAAGAAAATGACATATATATTAAACATTAAGAAAACTATTACAAACTTTAAAGAAAACTTAATTAAAAAGCGATTAAAAGACTAACTTACGACTACCAACTTAACAACAACTTCTAATTGATTTCCAACAACTCATCAAACCGTAGATGAACATCCGGGAATATCTAACGGAAGTAATCCCAACGAGAATCACGAGATGGAAGGATCTCGTCGTAGTAAACTCGTGCACTTGATTCATTTGGACACAAAGTTGAGAGATAACCCAGTGCAAACGGTAGTGGTCTTCCCCTATTACGCCTCTCTACCGCAAAATTAATTGCCGTTTTGAACATCAAAATCCCCCAATCAATGTATGCCCCCACAACAATGCATACAACAAGCAGATCTCATCATCCGTAACCCCAAAGAAATCTCTAGTTGGATAGATCCGGGAGTTAATGAAGCGTTTCCACGCCCTCGACGAGGGGTAAAGCCAAAGTTGAAGAATCATAGTTATGATCAAACAAAGGAAATACATATTGAAAGGCTTCTGCAGTACGATTTACAACATTATAAGAATATCCGAGTTCCCAAAGAAACTCGAAGTGTGGGTTTTGTTCAAAGGTACATGGTGGAATTTGAAAGATTTGATTTATGATGACTGGCGAAAATGATATAACGATGCCCCTAACAGTAATGAGATGAGACGAGGCTGCTGTCGTTATATCAGTAAGGGATGCATAAAAATCTCTGGACAATTGAAATGTTAATTCACCTTTGGGGGAGTCCTAATCCTCTTTCTCCCTCCGCAACCTCGGATTAGATTTCGTCCCCACAGATCGATTTTTTCGTATTCAATCCTTTTTCCATCGAATAGGAGAATGGACGAAATTTAGACGTCTCGGAACTTCATTATGAAAACACGAGGCATGGCTTTCGGGAACCACACCATCAGGCGTATGTGGTTCGTAACTATTAACCGAGGGAGAGGAGTGGTTCGACATTTTTATCAGATACAGAAAATAAAGACAAATAGAGGTAAAGAAGGAATGAGCAAAGATGAAGGCTGCAGCTCTTTCCTTTTATAGAAATGTATCCATCAAGTAAAAGTAGGAAAGATCTCCTTTTTGGCGTTTTTGTACTTCCCGGATCGATCCTGAAAAGTGCCGGATCGATCCGGAAATTTACTATTCACGGACAGAGTTGTTTTGGCTTGTAAAATGCCTAGATTTTTTCTAGGTGATATGTTCTCTTCCTAACTTCGGTACATTTTTATTATGTTATAATGATAAACTTTACTACATGGTGTGTAATAACATAAAATCAAACGAAAGTAAAATAACATAAAATCGTAATGAAATAAAATCCTACTAAAATAAAATCAAAATAACCTAAAATTGTACGAAAAATAAATTGTTTTCAATGTCAATAATCATAAAATGGTTGAAAATTAATCCTCCTCATCCCCCATCTCGACGTGGCTCGAACTAGGCATGGCTCGAGAACTGGCCGGATCATAAGTCGATTCTTGGAATGGATCTTGAAAATGTGTCGACATCCGAACCGAGCTATCTAATCCCATCGAGCTCATCTCTCTCGTAACATTAGAAAAAGTGCTTCCCCATCCCGTCGTGGTATGGCCAAATGATCCAAATCCCGCCCAATCGATGTCGCAATGTACGCCGTAATACCCGTCGAAAAATCCCCTACACCACTAGTTTGAAATCCGAAAGAATGTGGCATTTGTTGGAAATCCGAGCGAGGTGGCATTGGTGGAATAAAGTCGGGCAAGGTATATGGCGGGATTGGCAATGCGGAATATCCATCTCGGCATAGGTAGGGTTTTGCAAGATATTCATTTGATATATACCTCGCATGCCTTGACGTAAATATTCGGACCACCGCATATTCCTTTGCGCAAAAACAACCATATTGGCATTGGCACGATGAACATCATAAGCCATGGATTGAAACATGTCGTATGTGATGGTATTTGGAAGTTGAGTTTGAGTTTGACTCGGGATGAAGGAGGGACAAGAAGTGGATGGAGTAGGTTGAGGTCGTTGGCGGTTAGTGGTCCATAAAATCTATTCTTCCCGCCGGCCTAAGTGGTAAACTAGACCTATAAGTGTGTCATCCACCATCATCAAATTATCATTTGGGAGCTCGGGGACACCTATCCGGCGACATAAGGAAGAAATAAAACATGGAAAAGGCATGTGATCGCCGGTTTGGCAACTTGAGACAAATTCCTTAGCCCTTCTATACATTACCCCGCCTACATCCACAGGTATATCATTGACCATAGCCCAAGCAATACACAGATCCTCTTTACCAAAAGATGTAAAATGACGAGTAGGGTAAAGAGTGTGGCTAATAAAACGTTTAATAGCTCTCAAATCCCGTATACATTTTCCATAGGAAAACCTCGTTTTCATGCCGACGGCAAAGGGATCTAACTCATTCGGGCTAGTGAAACAATATAGTCAAAGTCTCGCAGGCTCATCTAAATTCCATACAAGATAATAATCTTCATTTTCTCGGTATATCGTGGATACCATAAATAGCATTTATAATCCGAGGATCAAACGGTACCGTCCTAGTTCTTAGGTTGACAAAGTTAACTCACCATTTTCTCGTAGCATTATGAGTTGCTACCGCAGAATAAAATTCAGCTACTAAGGTTGTGTTAATTTCACCCTCCCTTAAACTAGCTAACTCCAACCACTGTCGTTTTTCAAAAATTTCCTTCACCTCCCTTTCCCAATTCTTTGAAATCTAAGCCCCTCTCTATTGCAACTAAACACTTTCCAAACTTATTTTTCAACGCTTTCTTAGTCAGCGTACAGACGCGTTCTTTCAAAACTAACATTCAACTCTCGCTTCCGTTAAAGGCCTAGTCTCTATAACTGGGATTTGGGTTGGGATATTAGGTTTACGTTTTTTAGTGACTTTCGACGATTCGGCCATTCTACGATAGTGACATAATAACAAAAGAACAAAAACAACAAAAAAAACAACACAAATGAGTAACAAAAATAGTGAAATTAAATAAAAAATTGCTAAAAAAAACGAAATTAACAAAATAAATGACTACAATGTTACCTTTTAAAGCTTAAAAGGTTGAAATTTGGCCGGAAAAGATGATAATTCGCCAGAATGAAAGTTGAAGCTTTCCCTTGAAAATTCTTCAATTTAATTGAACATTTGAAGAGAAGAGAGGAAAATGAGAAGAGTAATGTTATGTGATGATTTGAAGAAAAAATTTCGAATGGGGGAGAGGGGAGGGGCGGCTGTTTGAAGAAAAATGAAAGAAGAAGAAGAAGGAGGAACCCCGTTCCTTTTTTTTTAGGTTTTTCAGTCTCCGGATCGATCCGGAGTTAGGTCGGATCGATCCGACCAATTTTTTTTTTTTTTTTTTTCAAAAACTCTTTAAAACTTAATAAAATTTTTATAAAACCTTAATAATACTTCTACAAATGTTTAATTAAAACCTTTTATAAAAACTTTTAATAATTTCATAAAGATCCTTTATATAAAATTTTCAAAAGTTATATAAAAATTTTATAAATATTACAAAACTCATAAGGGTCCTAATTCCATTATTTCTAAATCTTCCAGGGTTCTAACATAACGTTCTATCAACCTAACCTTAAGAAATGAGGCGTTCGAATTTTCTCTTTGATCTCCATCGGGATTTTCGGATAACCACCTAATCGTTCCCTTCTTAACAACATTCAAACACTCATCCTGGGATTTGGTTGTGCTTTCCCTGCATTTCCCATCATGCTCACTTTTTCCACAAATTCTGCATCTCCTTAAAAACTTTGCCCTTCTCTTTATCGAACTTCTCGATTTTCCATTACATACTTCGTTAAATCTCGATCTCTCTCAACAATTGCTTGTTTTTCTCAAAAACTCGAAGCTTCTATTTTAAACGCGACATCTTTATCCAGTGCCTAATTTCAAAAGCAAAATAAAAACTCTTATTCTATCTAAAAAAGACATCCAGTTCTTTTACGTCTATCTGGTAAAAGACGAAACTAGTTCAAACATATAAAACACAGAAAAGTAGAGTAAAGATAAATAGCACCTGATATTCGGCTGATTTTAGTTCCTCTGCTTTTCAAAATTTGATTTTTCTGCTTTTTCAATTTGTCGGGGGATCAGTTAGTAGCATTACTTCCCCTTTTAGTGTGATTCCTTCTCCCTCCACAAATAACTTCACTCCGTGGCCAGTGGCTATAAAAGTCGTATTTCCATCGCTAGTTCAACAAAATCCGCATTTGTAAACCCTTGTTACTTTAAATGGACCCGTCCATCTTGATTTAAGCTTTCCCGGAAATAACTTTAAACGTGAATTGTACAAGAGCACTCGATCACCTACATGGAACTCACGACTATAGATTCTCTTATCGTGAAAAGATTTCGTGCGTTCCTTGTAGATTCGAGCGTTTTCATAAGAATCGAGACGAAATTCTTCTAGTTCTATTAATTGAAGCAATCTATGATCACCGACAAATTTTAGGATCGAAATTCGTAAATTTAATAGCCCGTAAGGCTCGGTGTTCTAACTCAACTGGAGATGACAAGACTTACCAAAGACTAACTTATAGGGAGAACAACCAATTGGTGTTTTAAAAGTCGTTCTATATGCCCATAATGCATCGTCCAATTTAACGCCTCGCTTTTACGATTTGAATCAACTCGTTTTTTCCACGATTCTTTTGATTTCTCTATTCGACACCTCTACCTGTCCACTGGTTTGTGGATGATAGGGCGTTCCTAACTTATGTGTTACACCATATTTTTCAACTATCTTGGTAAATGGTCTATTACAAAAGTGTGACCCTCTATCACTAATGATAGCCCTCGGAATGCCATAACGGGTAAATATATTCTTTTTAAGGAATCGTATGACAACTTTGGTATCATTAGTGGGAAGAGCTTCAGCTTCTACCCATTTTGAAACATAATCTACCATTACAAGAATAAATCTTTTTCCAAAAGATATAAGGAAAGGTCCCATGAAATCTATACCCCAAACATCAAATAATTCACATTCTAAAATAGGTTGCATAGGCATTTCATGTTTTTTAGATACATTTCCCCATTTTTGACAAGACTCACAAGATTTAACATACTTATAAGCATCTTTATATAGTGTAGGCCAATAAAAACCACATTGTAAAACTTTAAAAGCAGTTTTCCAACCTCCATGATGACCTCCTGCCTCACGATCATGACAAAATGATAAAACACTTAAAAATTCATTATCAGGCACACATTTTCTGATTATCCCATCCGAACATTTACGGAAAAGTCTGGTTTCTCCCAGTAATAAAATTTCAAGTCATAAAAGAATTTATTTTTCTCGTTGCCAAGTCCAATGAGACGGAATATAATCACAAAGTTAAGTAATTAATGATATCTCCAAACCAAGGTGATATTTCCTTAGAAGGAATTCTATTCTTTAATAACCGCATGGTTGAAGGAGTATCTATTTTAAATAATTGTTCATCGTGAAATGAATCTTTAATTTCAATTCCTATTTCTTCATCATTTTCCATTCTACTTAGATGATCCGCTACTACATTCTCACTTCCTTTATTATCTTTAATTTCAATATCGAATTCTTGAAGTAAGAGAATCCATCTAAGAAGACGTGGTTTAGCATCTTTCTTACTTAGTAAATACTTCAAGGCCGAATGGTCCGTATAAATTATTACCTTAGATCCAACAATATACGATCTAAACTTATCTAAGGCAAAAATTACAACCAACAATTCTTTTTCTCGTAGTTGCATAATTAAGTTGAGTCCGCGTTTAGTGTGTGAGATGCATAGTAAATAGCTTTGAGAATTTTGTTATATCTTTGACCTAAAACAGCTCCTACAGCTAAATCACTCGCATCACACATAATCTCAAACGGCAAACTCCAATCTGGTGCTACTAGCACTGGTGCAGTAGTCAACCTCGCTTTTAAGGTCTGAAAGGCTTCCATACATTTACTATCAAAGTTAAAAGATACTTCCTTTTCAAGTAAATGACTTAGAGGCTTTGCTATTTTCGAGAAATCGGCAATGAACCTTCTATAAAATCCTGCATGTCCGAGAAATCCTCTTAGGGTTCTTAAATTAACTGGTGGAGGTAACTTTTCAATTACCTCAACTTTAGCTTTATCAACTTCAATACCTTCTTCGTAGATTCTCGTGACCTAAAACAATTCCTTCGATACCATTAAATGACATTTTTCCCGCTTTAGTACTAAATTGGTATCTTCACAAATACGTTGTAACACTCGTTCTAAGTGTAACACACAAACATCAAATGAATCTCCGTAAACACTAAAGTCATCCATAAAAATTTCTAAGAATTTCTCAACCATTCAGCAAAAATAGCCATCATACATCTTTGAAACGTAGCTGATGCATTACATAAACCAAACGGCATTCTTTTATAAGCAAAAGTTCCATAAGGACAAGTGAAAGTAGTTTTTTCTCTATCTCCCGCCGCAATGAATATCTCAAATATCCCGAATAACCATCTAAGAAACAAGAATACTTATGTCCACTTAAACGTTCCAACATCCGAACTATGAATGGAAGTGGATGATGATCTTTCTTAGTATGATCATTTAGTTTTCTAAAATCAATGCACATTCGATAACCCGTAATCTCTCTTGTCGAATCCATTCATTCCTTTCATTTTCTTTCACCGTGAAACCTCCTTTCTTTGGTACCACTTGAGTTGGACTAACCCATTCACTATCCGATATGGGAAAAATTATCCCCATTTCTAATAGCTTAATGACCTCTTTCTTAACAATTAACCGCAAATTTGGGTTGAGGCGGCGTTGCGGTTGAATACAAGGTTTAGCATCTTCCTTCGTAATTATCTTATGAACGCAAATCTCGTGGCTAATACCTCGGATATCGGCAATCGTCCATCCAAAAGCTTTCTTATGCTTTTTCAACATTCGAAGTAATTGATCTTCTTGTTGCTCAATTAAAGATGATGAAATAATAACTCGGTAATAGATTATCGCTTCAAGAAAAGCATACTTCGATTTAAAGGTAGCGGTTTCAATTCCGCATTCTTAGGTGGATCTTCCAAAGTTGACGGTTTAAGAACCGGTCCTTCAAGTTCTAATTCCAAATACTTATGCCATGATGGTTTAAAAGTAAAACTTCCTTTATCTAGAGAAAGAATTATCTCTTTCATTTCGGTGTCTTTCTCATCTTCCTTATATATAGATAGAGTTAAGCATTCTTCTAATCTGTCTTCAAAAGTTGGTAACTGATTATCATAGACGTAAATGAATATCTTCTATAAAAGAACATGATTCAGGTGATTTGTATGGATGGTTCATAGCTTTGAAAATATTGAAAGTAACTTCATCTTCATTGACTCTCAAAATTAACTCTCCTTTCTGGACATCTATTAAAGTTCTTCCTGTAGCTAGAAACGGTCGACCTAAGATAAGTGGCGCCGAATATCCTTCTTCCATTTCCATAACTACAAAATCTACTGGAAAATAGAACTTGTCTACTTTAACCAATACGTCTTCAATAATTCCTTTAGGGTATTTAATCGATCTATCTCGCCATTTGCGTAGTCATCTCGCCTTCGTAAGATTTCCTATGCCTAGCTTCTTATAATCCTCATAAGACATGAGATTTATACTAGCTCCAAGATCACATAAGACCTTCTTAAACAGAAATCCTCCAATTTCACATGGAATGGTAAAACTTCCAGGATCTTTTAGTTTAGGTGGTAACTTATGCTGCAAAACTGCAGAACATTCTTCATTTAGGCATATATTCTCATATTCCTCTAGTTTTTTCTTGTTTGACAGAATATCTTTCAGAAACTTTCCATAAGCAGGCATACTAACGAGAGCTTCGATAACAGGGATATTAACATGAATATGACGAAAAGTATCAAGGAAACGAGCATACTTTTTATCAGTTTTAACCCTTTTAATTTGATCTTTAGGTGGGTAAGGTAAAGATTCTAAATCTACAACCTTTGATCCCAAAGTCATTTTCTCTTTTCCTTTCTCCTTAAACCTTTGAGTATTACTTGATCGCCAAGTATCATGATCTTGAGTTTTTTCTTTTAAAACATTCCCTGAATCTACTTCAAATTCCTTCAGTTCTTCTTGTTTCTCATCCTTGTTTTCATTATCCTCTATTCTAACATGTTCTTTGAATAAATTCCTTAAATCTTTATCCATGGGATCCTTCAAAATCCTAGGGATTTTTACCCATTTTTCACCTTCATTCTCAGGTTCCAAACTTCTATTCCTTTTCAAGAAATTCTTTATGATTTCTTCTTCCTCACCAGTGAATTCAATTTCATCTTTAGTTTCATCATTTTTTCCATCTAAATCATTTTCTACTTCATTATTACCGAAGTTTTCTATTTCATTATTACCATAAAGTTTTCTACTTCTCGTAACTACAACATTTACCTCTCTCGGGTTTCTTTCAGTGTTACTTGGTAATCCTCCTGGGGGTCTACTGTTGTTACGTTCACCTTCCCTACTCAAATGATCTTCCATATTCCTCAACGAGGCTTCTATCGTTCTCATTCTGGTATCATGTCCACTCATAGATGTTTTCATTGTATTCATATCTTTAAAGTGATCGTACCAATAGAAGTCATCATTGTTTCTATATTCTTAGCTTGAGTAGATACTACACCCATCATATTTTCCATTAGTTTTTCCCATTTTTCAACTCCTTCTGCAGGTTGAGTTGAACTTTGAGTTACTGGTATACTTTGAGTGGTATGTTGAGGATATGATCTAGGTAATGATTGTAAATTCTGATTAGATGTGTTTTCTTGATAGACTTGATTATTATGCATATTCCTATATGGGACTGGATATGGCGGTTGTCCTTGCTTACTAGGGTTTTCAGACCATCGATAAGTAGGGTGATCTCTTCTAATAGCATTAAACGAGTTTGAGTATGCATTGTTCAAATTCCTATGCCGTCGAAGAAAACTCACCTCCTCTCTTGAATATCCTGTTGGTTCTTCAATCCCTAATGGCATATTATCCTGATTTGAGTATTCAGTTGTGTACTATTTTCTTGAACTTTGGTTTTTGTTTGATTGTAGGCCATCAAATTTCCTACTCAAATTTTCTAAATGTGCTAGAACTTCCGTATTAGATGTACATTCTCCTGCAAAAGCTACTTTTCTGGTGCTAGAACCGGTTTCCCACATTCTGTTATTTTTGGAAATCTTTTTTATGGCATCGTAAACTATTTGGGCTTCACTCATCATTAAAGAACCACCACATGCATGATCTACATCCGCACGTGAATCTTTTCTTAATTTACGACGTAAAAGCTGAATTTGCATATCTAAGGAATAACCATGATCGGGACAAGCTCTTAATAATTTTTTAAATCTTTCCTGTGCATTCCCGAGCGTTTCTTCGCATCCTTGTCTAAAGTTAGCAACCTCGACTTTTAATTCCAAATTTCGTCCAGAGTGAAATATTGTTTCGTAAATTCGCTTGAATCTCCTCCCAACTTGTAAGTGAATGATGTGGAAGAGACATAAACCAATCTCGGGCTCGTCCTTTTAAAGAAAAAGGAAACATAGTCATCCTCGTTAATTCCTTATGAGCACCTTGACTTTTGGCCGTATTGCACAGCTTCTTCAAAAAGATAAAGATGATGATGTGGATCTTCATCATCCTCTCCTAGAATTGGGCTCTTGCGTCAATTAAACCAAAAAGATGAGATTTAATCTCGAAATTATTCGCTCCTTCATTAGGTAAAAGTATGGGATTATTAGTCTGGTTTCTTCTTATGGTTTGATCACAGATAGGTCTCGGGTTTGGTGGGTTATTACGATTATTCTGGTTCCGATTCTGATTATTTCTATTATTATTATTTTGATTATTAGGGTTAACAGGGTTTTGTCCATGCCCTAGAGCATGTTCCACTTTTGTTCGTGTGTTTCATCACTGATTTCAGCCATTCTCGTATTTTTGTTTGAAGATGATTCGTCAGGATTTCCCTGAATAGTATGACCACGTTTATTCTCTACTCTTAACTGCCTTTCGTATGTGTTTATGTCAGGCTTATAAGGAGTGAGCGGGGCCTTACCACTTCGGTCATCAACTAACGAAAATAGAAAATACACGACTTTTGTAAAAGAAGAAAATTGGTAACTAAAAGAAAGTAGATACCAACGAAAAATAAAATAGAAATGAGATAAGAAAAGTGTTGACTTATTCTCGAGAATTTTGAGCTAATACAAGTAGTAACCATAGACACAAAGAAAGAAATTAGCGACGTCCCCGGCAACGGCGCCGTAAAGCCGACGTGGCCTTTTCTAAGTGCTAATACCAAATCCTTAACCGACAAGTGTATCGGGTCAAAATGTAGTGCTAGTATGGTGAGTCGAGTGTCGAATCCTCGTGGAACTTGGTAATTCTTCTAAGTGTGGTTAAACACCAAAGAGTCAAGTTATTAACTCGATCTAAACCGCAATTTTATAACACGTATCACTACTATTCTACTTAACATAAAATAAATGCGTAATTTAAAAGTTATTCTAATATAATATATATAGATATATAAATATATATAGATGTACATAAATTGCAAAATATATATATAGATATAAATATATAGATACCAATATATAGAACTAGCCAAAGTTTATATAATTGATTTATACGATCTTTTCGCAAGACGGAATGTGCTCGATCTTTCCTTACATATTAAGTCCAATTGAGTAAATGAAACGGTGTACTCCCGAGGTTAACAATTCCTTCTCACACGAGCGTATGAAATTGTCATATGTCATTGTCATCGCTCAATCTCCACAACCGTCCCATGCTAATCTCGCTTAGTCCGAACAGTACCGAGTACAAATCTACCCCGGATAAAAGAGGTTATTCCATTTATCGACGGCCGATGTTATTCAAAAGGCTCCGGTTGTCGTGCGGATCGATTTAACTTTCCGGTGTTAGTTTCAATTAAACTCGTTGATTTTAACATTATTACGATCTTGAGCACAATTTTAACAAGATCCATCTTTTCCAAGACAAATCGCCCCCGGGTAGAAATAGGATTCCGTAGTCACGCTTTCGCACGGCCAATTTTACCCTCCGGTTTTTCTATCTTTTATCTCATATCCTAACTTCTCCGGTCGGGCTTCATCGTTAGGTTATATGGTTTTATTCATCTTGGTTAATTACGTCAATCCGAATATTATCAATACGTTACGTAATAGAAAAAGATTCAATTAACTCAATTTTAATCAATTTTACTTAGACAAAGATTCCTTTACCGAAAAGATCGAAATAAAACAATTACATAACTTTGGCTAGTTATTAGATCTAGCCTAATAACATTATAAAAAGATAAAAAAACAAACATAACAAACATAAATACTTAAGAAATTTTACCCGATTACAACTGTTTAATCAGAAGCTGTATTCTTCCGGATATTACAACGACTTCAACAACACCGATCTTCTGATAATTTCTCGAGCATTATAACGATACTACTTTATTTATGGCATAAGGCCTATATACATACTACTACTACTTAAGAAAAAGAGGTTAAGAAAAATATATTGGTACTCCCCCATGTGTCTGCAAAGCTGCTCTTCTTATAGGCAAGATTTCCAGGGCCGGATCGATCCGAGAAAGGGCCGGATCGATCCGGGAATAAAAAAATCTTATCCCCAGGATTATTCTCTACAAGACCACATGCTGGATAATCATTATGTTTCCTCGGATCGATCCGAGGTAAATCCGGATTGATCCGGGTAGCTTTTTATTCCATAACTTGATCTGAAACTTGATAAAATCATAACTTGAGCTCTGGATCTACAAATGACATAATTCAAAAAGCGTTGGAAAGTTCTTGAAAAGATCTATAACTTCAATTAAGGACTCTTCTTCAGAAAATGCCTTTTTGATGGGCCATTTGTTCGTCGAAAATATAATTCGATAATGGTGTCACGAACCATTGATCCACTTGAATTTTAAATCTCGTGGCACTTCCTTACTTCCTTCAAAAGATACGATCTTACTTCAAAAAGTGTCGTCACTCGGGTCTTGGTTTACCTAAAATTCGCAAATAAAATACCAAAAATACCCACGTAAATCGACACGACACTCCGGTTATTAACCCGGTACAAAATTTATAACTTTTTATCACTTTTACTAGATTTTTATAGTATTTAGATTTATTCATAATTATTAATATTTTATAAGATTATCGTTATAATTTCTTATATTTTATATAAAAAGAGTCGATAACGTATATAAAATATCGTAATTTTTATCATATAAATGTTATACATCGTGTACGGGATGACGGTTTTGGCATTTATTTTGACCCGATCGAGCCAAAAGCCATCCTTATATGTATATCCACAGTTACCCCTCTCAGCCTTTGTAGGGTGGCCAGACCGCCACCCAAACTAGCCTTTCGTGTTACGAACCCGTAATTTCTGATGCCCTGAGCTTTGTTTCGGTCTACGTACCCTTGATCACCTTGCATTTGAGCTTTTAGTTCCGCACATTTCTTATATGATGTTGCTAGGTATCATTGAGACATGGATTATGATACGGTGTCATGAGTTACGAGTTGTTTGGAAAGAGGAATGTAACAATGTGCCGGTTGTGGCTATTGATTAAATTTTTGATGTATAGTATCTATTTTCATACTTTGATCCTTTAAAAAAAATAGAAAAGAGAAGAAAAGAAGAAAAAAAAACATAGTGTATGTTTTTATAGTTTGTTATAAGTCCAAAAATGGACTAAAGTGTTGTATATTGAAGGAATGTGAAGTTGAAGTTAGGGTTTGGATTTTGGATTTTTTTATAGTCGGAAGATTGAACACGAAGTTAGAACCGAGTATGTGTTTATATTTTTCGGTAATAGCTCACTTGCACTTTCTTCTTTCTATTTTTATCGTAAATATTCTTTCGTTAGCCCCGACCCTAGCTTAACATTATAACCCTTCAAGTCCTGCTTGACCCTACTAGACTTTGATTGACCTTGATTAGTGGAGATGTTTACGACGTATAAGCCTATGGTGTAACCTCGGTACATTAAACGTCTATAATCTAAACCGGTCGTAGGTGACAAATGTCGAAGAAGCTTTACACACACACATTCTTTTTCTCAATACAAGGTTGAACTTAAATCCTATGCATTTGTGTCAATTACTTGTGTTTTACCATTCCAATTCTTTTAGACTAAATGTATGATAGCAATGTTGACTCCATCTTTATTTTTGAATCGCTCATCTTTGCTCGAGGGCGAGCAAAAGCTAAGTAGGGGGTAGTTGATGAGAGTCAAATTGGCTATCATTTTCTATGTGATTAGACCCCTTTTATACCTCGTTTTATGTATTTTCAGAGACATGTGGTTGTATTTTGATGTATTTACATCTTGGTTATCATTTCGAGACCTAGGACGTAAAGTCCGGGATTCTCGGTCTTTTTCGCTGTATTTACTATACTCTCGGTCACCCTAGTGTCCTGTAGGGATTGCGTGTGGTATTTGTTTTGATTTTGTACAGGACTTAGGTGTTCGAGATGTCCAGAAGGTGAGATACGAGGAGTGGAGCATGTGCCTTAAGCTTAAATGTTCAAACGGATCAAAATGCGTTGGTACTACAACCATACCTTCCATTGATCTGAATTTGGATCCACCTTAAAGGAATTTTATGGGATGGACATCTTCATTAAAGTTGTAGACAATTGAATCAGATTTCCATAGGATTGTGAATCACTTGATTTGGAGGTCTACACACAAAGTTATGGCTGTTTTACTGAAGGTGTGTCAACTAGGCGCGCGCCTGATAAATGCTAGGCGCACGCCTGCCTGTTGATTTGGTCTGGAAGTTTCAGTCCATGTTTTCAAAGATGCTAGGCGTACGCCTAGCAAAGCCTAGGCGCACGCCTAGCGTCCAGATCTGGCAAAACACTATAAAAACCCCTATTTTGGATCTAATAACACTCTTCTTCTTCCCCAACTCGTTTTTCACCATTTTTCTGCACTTTTCCTTAGTTTAGATTAGTTTGTGGGTAGATTAGATTAGTTTAGTTGTAGATTGTTGTAATCTGGTGGATCTCGAAGATAGCTTGATGCGTTATTGACGGGATTTTTCGATCGGAGATTCGATTTTCTACAGCTATATATATTTGGTATTTCTTTTCCTTTCTTGTTCTTGCTTTCGATCTTTATTTTTTATAACTATTATTGTTGATTTCTTGTATTTTGTTGTTAGAATGAGTAGGTAATCGTTATATAGTCGAGTTATGTGATAGTCTTCGAAATCGAACCTTAGCCTGTTCATGTGGTGTTCTTGATGTTTTACTGTTGATTCTCGATGTTACCGTAGTTCTAGAACTTATTCTTATCACTTTTGTTGAATTGATCACTCGATAATCGTATCACATGTATCGTCTTTATAGATGTATTTTGCGAGAGTATACGGGAACCGGGGTTCTAGGATCACCCTGTAAAACCGACTGAGTTGTTCAGATTCGGTTTCATGTGTGAGGTTTGTATTGACTTGTCAAGCGTTTCATTGATCGTAGACTGTGTGAGGTCAGTTAAATCTGGTCAGCGGACTGTTGAACCCGACATAGTGAGGGTAGATTATTGAAATAATGTCTATTCTCGTAGCCATGAAACGACACCCTTTGTGACATCGAAAACGTTTAGTGTGAATCAAGAATACCTTGGTACTTAGCTAGTGGTTTGTGAGAATTAGATTGGATCATAGCTCGGCTATCTCTTTTATATAGTTTTAAATCTTTGTTTTGTATATATTTAGTTTGTAGAACCGGTGATCTGAGAAATCACCATGTTTAATTATTGTGTTGACCTAAACTAGAACGAGACCGGCTTTGGTACTCGACCAGATTCCTTGTGGGAGACGACCTTGACTCACCAATTCTAGGCTACAATTAACCCGGTACACTACCGGTAAGATTGGACACTTAGAAAAGGCCGATCAATATTCATACACAAAACAAAGGTAAACCGGAACCACGGGCTGTCAAGACTATTTTTATTGGCTATTCCTCCACTAAAAAAGGATATAAATGCTATGATCCTTCGTCTAAAAGAATATATATATATATATATATGCCGATGTCTCCTTTTTTGAGAAACAACCTTTTTATCCTGATAAATTTGAGTCTAACGATGACAAGTACAACTTTCTTGTCCTACCCAAAGTATCTTGTTTTGACACCAGTGATGATCTAAATCTTACAACTGGAAATCCTGAGAAAGACCTTATCAACAAAGAATCCTAAGATATCATTGTTTACACCAGAAAGGGAAAGGATAAAGTGCAAAAGAAGGTAAACTCTGAGCCCTGTCAGAACTCCTTGGACAACAATGAGGAAGATGCATTGGAAGAGGTGCCTCAAGACATTACCAATAATGACTCCACTAATATTGAAGTCAGTGAACCAGGTGATATATGTCCTACCCCTGTACGAAATGAATTGCCTAATGCTCTTTGAAAAGGTACTAGAAAATGCTTTTCTCATCCCATCCAAAGGTTTGTTTCCTATGGAGCTCTTTCTAGTGATTACACTTCATTTATTTCAAATCTGGACAGCAATACCGTACCTAAGAACATCTGTCAGACACTACAACATCCCAAATGGAAAAAAATTGTTTTAGAAGAGCTCAGAGCTCTCAAGGAAAACAGAACTTAGGAAATTGTTGAAAGACCAGACAATGTCAGACCTGTTGGAAGTAAGTGGGTATTTATAATTAAATATAATCCTGGTGGCTCTGAGAGCTAATATAAAGCTAGGTTGGCTGCCAAAATATACACCCAAACCTTTTGTATAGATTTTAATGAGACTTTTGCACCTGTGGCTAAACTTAACATTGTTAGAATTCTCATTGCCATAGTTGCTACCAATAATTGGCCGCTGTTTCAAATGGATGTAAAAGATGCTTTTTTAAATGGTAATCTTAAAGAATATGTTTTTATGTTACCCCCACCTGGACTTGAATTTTTTTAAGAAAAACCAAGTTTGCAGATTGCTCAAATCTCTTTATGGATTGAAGCAATCTTCAAGGGCTTGGTTTGAAAGATTCTCTAAGGTTATAAAGATGGGAGAATACACTCAGGGTCATAGTGATCATACATTGTTTTATAAACATACTGGAAATGGTGAGATCACCATTCTTCTTGTTATGTTGGTGACTGATGAGATTCAACTCTCCTACACATTTCACACTTAATTCACTCAAATTTATAGCATTTCGGGGCATGATTTTTACCATTTAGATGCTATCTCACGCTACTTTCACCACTCACGTGTCCACATCGTACTTAACCGAAAATCTCATTTTTATCGTTGATATGTGGACCTTTTTATAGCACACACGGGGTACACGATACCCTAGGAAAATTACGTTTGTATCTCGTGTTGTGTATTTTCGATGATAGATGATAAAGAGTTGTGTTGAGATCAATTTTGGTGATTATGGCACTTTAGTGTGTGGTTCTACCCAAAGCGTGTACTTCGGTCGCTTTTTAGGATCGCAAAGGCAGCCCACGCCTACCCCTTGTAGGCATGGTTCCGAGCTCTCGTCATATTCGTGATGCTCGTGACCACTTCTACCCGCCGCAAGCCCGCTCATGACGCCCCGATATCGTGCAATGTTTTATATGCTCGTGACCACTTCTACCCGCCGCAAGCCTACTCCCGCAAAGACCGAATTTCGCATTATAAAAACCTTTTTGCAGCTAGAAGAGAGAGATACACCATATATTTTCTAGATTAGAATTGGATTAGAAAAAACCCATGAACTTTTCTCTTCACTTTCTTCATTCCTTTAGCTTAAAAGTAGAATCTTAGGTCTTAAACCTCTAAATTAGTGTGTAATTAAGCTTGGGCTTTCTTCTAAAATGGTGAATTCATCATTCCCTTGGTGAATCTCCATGGGATTTAGCTAAGTTCATAGTTCTTACTTGATTGAGGTATAATTTCGAATTTACTTCTAATTTTCTATTTCATGGCCTGCTTTAGTTTAATCTCGTCTTTTCTTTGTGTTTTCGTTGAAATCATGAGTAGCTAAGTTCCTTGTGGCTTGGGTGATGATAAAATGAGCTATAAATCTTGTAATTGCTTGGATTCAAGTTGGGTTGTCTTGTATGTTCTTAATTGGTTCAAGTTATGGTGATTGATCTTTATGGGTGTGATTAATTCAAACTAATTGCATAATCTAAGTGTTAATTCGAGGCCTAATCGTAAGAATTGACATGGAACTAGTCACCATGAACACATAGTAAAATCATCTAGAGATAGAATTGATTTCTAGTGTGTGTGTTGCCTAATCTTGAATTAGGAAATTCATAGTCCTTTAATGCATAACTATTCATCCTAATCTAGTCCTAGACGATAGGTTTGGTGTTTGGTTATAGTTCGTTGATGCGAGAGATCGATTGACGTTAATATAGTGAATTACACCTTGAATGTGTTGAGAATTCGTTAGTGAAGCTTGATTCCGAGTAGTTACGAGAGTTCATATCTAGTTATTTGGAACATCACCCGAGCCACCTCATTTCATATCATTTCACCTTCGTTCGAGTCATTGTAGTTTTAGTTAATCGCACTTTTAGTTCGTCTTTCATTAGTTGTTTCGTAGTTGTTTCACACTTTCTTCTTGATTAATGGATACACCTAGACTAATTGTTTGGGCCGCTTTGGTATTCAACTAGATTTCTCCCTGTAGATACGACCTTGCTCACCAATCTAGACTACAGTCGACCCGGTACTCTGCCGGTTAGATTGGAAACCTAGATAGGCCGATCAAGCATTATTAGTGACATCATTATAACTGGAAATTGTGAGACTGAAATTAACAAGCTCAAATCCTTCCTAAAAGACAAATTTGATATTAAAGATCTAGGTCACCTCAGGTACTTCCTTGGTGTGGAAGTTGCAAGAATTAAACAAGGAAATCCATGTCACTCAAAGGAGGTATACTCTTGATCTCCTAAGTGACTATGGACTCCTTAGATGCAAACCTGTGGACACACCTATGGATAACACTGTAAAACTATAGGATTATGAGAATAGTGAGCGTGTTAATCAAGAACTATTTCAGACCTGATGTTTCTTTTGCAGTGAGTCAAATTAGTCAATTTATGCACAAACCAAGGAAAATCCATCAAGATGCTGCATTCATAGTGTTGAGATTCCTAAAGAAAAGTCCAGGAAGTGACCTATTTTTTAAAGCTGAAGGAAATGTTCAAGTAAAAGGGTATGTTGATGCTAATCAAGGTGTTCCATCACGTATAGAAAGTCCACTTCAGATGGTGTATATTTATTGGAGATAATAGGGTTTTATGGAGAAGTAAAAGGCAAGCAAAGGTTGCAAGAAGTAGTGCGTGTTGAATTCGTAGTTGTTGCATTAGGTATCTATGAGTTGATACGGATCAAAAGAGTCCTAATTGAGCTCAAAATCAAGACTAATGGGCCTATGACACTCCTAAGTGACAGTAAATCAGCTATAGAGATTTCAAACAATCCGGTTCAACATGATAGAACAAAACATGTTGAAATTGACAAGCACTTTATCAAAGAAAAATTGGGAAATGAAGTCATTGATCTATGCTACATTCCTAAAAAACTCCAAAGTGCGGCGTACATGTTTACAAAGGGATTACCCGTAGTTCCTTTCCAAGATTGCGTTAGCAAGCTTGGTTTATTTGACATTTATAAACCACCTTGAGGGGGAGTATTGATAGTAATTATAGATCATAATATATCTATATTGCACTCTATATTCTTTTTATTATTATTCCTCTTGTATTTATTATGAGTAAACTGTTGGTAGTTAGTTGTTTGGGGGTTGCATTTAATGCTCTGTCTCCCACGAAACAATGGGAGCATCCATCAAGAAATCGTGTTCCCTTTCTATTTCTAGTTTCGAAAGTCGGCGTCGATCCGGAGAGACTACCTCTCGACGTATTGAGACCTCTTTTTCAATGTAGAAACAAAGTTTAGCTTTCCACTGGTTATCATGTCTCGAAAAATAGCCCGTACATCCCGATGCCCAGATGGACAACATGTTGTGAGCGGAGATGGCATCCCCTCATAAACGGGATGGATCATTTCAGCTTTTTGGCGATATACGAGTCATTTCGTACTGATTGGAATGGCAGGCTTGTGGCCCGAGAGAGAGGCGTTGACTTGGATGCCTGCGTCAAGTACATCACCGACATCCTGACATACTATGACTGGTTGGGTATGGCAGAGGTTCCGCCTAGGTTCAACACCACTATTGTCTGTGAGTTCTATGCTAATATGGCGGCCAACCCAAACACCATGTTCGCTGTTTTCATTGTGTTACCATTGATTTCTCTCAAGAGGCGATCGATGAGTACTATATCCAGGATGATGTCCTGGTGCGGGAGGACGAGTTCTCCTATGCTACTGCTAAGCCTGATGAGGAGAGGTTGAGGATTGTTCCTGACTGCTTTAGTGTTTTGTAGAAGCGTGACACTATAAAGTTCTCGTCGATCTTCAAGAAGAATGACTTGGGTTGGGATTGAAAGGTGCTGCATCGGTTCATGTGTGCCCGTCTACTCCCGGTTGACCATGTAACTTCAATGACCCCGAAGGAGATGGAGTTGATAATATGGCTGGAGAACGAGAGCCTAATTAATGTGGGTTTGCGCATCGCTACATTTGCGTTGTCTCTCTCACTACTGGTCGGGATTTGTTGCCGTACGGGGTTATGATTGATTTGATTGCTATAGCAGCTCAGTGCCCTGTTTTGGCTGGTGATGTTTGGGAGGAGCCCAAACATATTTTAAGCACCAACACATTGTCTGGTTACTCTGGAGCACCCCGACCTCCTCGAGCGGATAAAATCAAGCGCACCTTGGTTATAGGAGCGGCATTGGTGCTGTGAGATCTCAGCCGACAGATCAACGAGCACTTCGAGATGGAGTTTCCTATGGACATCTAGTCCTAGACATTCTAATTGAGCTACCTAGCACGTTGTAAAATAATCATTTACTACTAAATCAATGTCCTAAAAAGCCTAAACAATCGTCTTCCGATGCTCCCACATTTTTCCTCACAAAGTGTCTCAATTGTGATGCTGAGTCAAAACTACTAGAAGTCAAAGTTAGACATTACGAATTAACATATAATGCCGTCTGACGATACCGTATCGAACACCTCCACGTGGCATCACGAGAAGAGACTCTTAGATTAGAGCGAGTGGTGGCTAAAGGATCGACTCGATAACTTACGACATCGACATGGTCAGGAAGCCTAGGCAGCAATCCCATACTGACATCGACGATCCACATCGACATGAGTAATGTCCGCGTAAGCGTACAAGCTCGAATTCTCGAGTCGAATATCGGCAACACGAAGCTATAAAGCAAAGCAGCCGTAAAAGCCCATTATCTCGCAAATGGGTTTAACTTGGAGAAGAAGCAAGGCCCGCAAGGGCAAATGTGACAATAACCTCACCGACCCATAATTAGGGTTAGGGCACAAATAGCCCCTATAAATACTAGTTAAGATGAACTACGAAGGGGGCTTGATTCCCGAATAATCAACAGATACGTAGGCAACTTGAGAGAGACTCTCAAGCTCACCCAAAATATACAACAAACACACACCTTTTCTTTGAAGATTTTAGGGTTCTTATCATTATCACATAGAAGAACAACCCGATATTATCAAATGACGAAACCCAAGATCGTCATTTGGCGCTGTAAGGAGGGCCTTCTACCGATAATCGATTGAATCCGTCAAGAACACCCTAAAAAGAATTATGGCACCACCCAAGAATATCGGGAAAAGGGCCGCAGATCCCAAGGATGCGTCCCCAAGAAGCCGCAAAGAACGTCAACCATCCAAAGGGATGTTCAAAGAAACGCAACCGCAAGGAAAGAACCTAATCTTGTCCTTCAAGATCCAACCAATCAAGCACCGGTGGAATCCTTGAAAAATCTGGATAACGCCACGATTAAAGCGATCTTGGATGAAACTCTCAAGGGAGAAACCCCCGTAAATCCCGTATACAAATATCCAACCGTAAGCTCCAAAACAAAGGAATTGGTAGAATCAAGTGTCCATACGTAACATGTACCGCACCAGGACACGGCCAAAGCCGAACTCGATATCATTCTCGGAAAGCGCCGACGAGTCGATCCGCGCATCACCCTTCACCGCGCATATCGACAACTACCCTCGACCCGCGAGATTTAAGATTCCTAAGGTTAGTGCCTATGACGGGTCCAAGGATCCTTACGATCATATGCACCAATACATCTCGCATATGAACTTGTACAATGCTTCGGACGAAATGAAGTGCAAGGCTTTCCCCGCACTTCTAACAGAAGAGCTGTGGGAGTGGTTCAAAAAAATCCCTCCCGTGTCGATCTCCGATTTTGGGACCTTGACTAGGAAGTTCGTTCATGCTTTTATCGTCGCTCGACCATTTCAAAGAAACCGTACTCATCTTTTGACTTTGAAGCGTGTCGGACGAGACGGTGCTACAATTTATAAGACGCTTCAATGAAGAGTCCGTCCAAGTACGCGACACGTACGATCGGTTGCCGGTTGCATCCTTCGTGTCGTCCGCGAGAAGGGCGGCTACATGCCAAACTTAACAGTAAGCTCCCTCATACGATGGAGGAGTGTTTAGATGTCGCCTACAAGCACTGCCAGGGGGAAGAAGCCAATAGGATCAAGAGAGAGATGGAAAAGGGCGAGAACAAGAGGAACAAGCCTGAAGACGGTTCATATAAGAAAAGAAAGTCGAGTTGGGATCGGGTTACGGGATCCGTCTCGGATCGATTCGGGGAGAAGAAACCCCCACAGGAGAAGGACTTCATCCCATTAAACTGGCCTCGTGAACAGGTCTTAACAATCATGCAAAGGAAGGGATTGGCCAGAAATCCCCCACCAATGAGGGGACCCAGGGAGAGTAGAAACCCCAACAAGTACTGCAAGTACCACCAAGATATTGGGCACGAATCGGAATATTGCCGAGATCCGATACGAGACATGATACAAACCGTGATGGAAGGGAAGCTTGACGAGGTCGTAGATCGATCACAAAGCAGTCGAGCCGAGGGGAAGGCATGGATTCAAACGCTACAATAGGGCAATAGAGAGCGCCGGGATGATTACCGCGAAGAGACCGTTCCCGCAGACGGCGGATTACCTAGATAACCGCCCCGTGAATACGATCCCATGACTTCCGGGGGTCGATCGACTCAAATGAAAAGCCTCTAGCTCGAGGAAATTTTATTTTCGTGGCAAATCCCGTGCCCTCTAATGTTTTATTCAACTTTGATACTACCGCTGTGGAATCTTTACTATTAGATAAATGTTTTAACTATATTATTTATTATGATCACTCACAAGTGACTTGCGTATCGAATTAACAAAGTTTACAAAAGACGAACTCAAAATAGTCTATGAAATCAGACCTAACGACTTGATCTGAAAGTCGGATTCACACGCTCAACAAAGTCCGGGAAGTCGATACGATCGGCGCAGCTCGGCAAAAAATATATGCGGGAAGTCGATACGGTCGGCGCAGCTCGCTCAACAAAGTCCGGGAAGTCGATACGATCGGCGCAGCTCGGCAAAAAATATATGCGGGAAGTCGATACGGTCGGCGCAGCTCGCTCAACAAAGTCCGGGAAGTCGATACGATCGGCGCAGCCTCGGCAAAAAATATATGCGGGAAGTCGATACGGTCGGCGCAGCCTCGCTCAACAAAGTCCGGGAAGTCGATACGGTCGGCGCAGCCTCGGCAAAAATAAAATGCGGGAAGCTGATAAAACTGGCGCAGTTCGCTAATCATCAAAGGATCGACATCAAACCTCAATATTCGAGCTCCACGAGCTCAATCTAAAACTCGTATCGACTCCTTATTTGAGGATCTGCGTGTCGACCGCTTTCAATGTCGACAGTTAACGATTATAAGTCTTAAAGGGACAAAAACGATACGACATCGAAGTCGGCATCAACTTAACCGCACATTATAAGGCCAAGGGTTGACAAAAGCCGAGGTACACGTTTGCGTATCGACCCGACCTCAAGAGCTCGATTGATCCTGGGGCTTGGCGACGATACCGTATCGAACACCTCCACGTGGCATCACGAGACGAGACTCTTAGATTGAGCGAGTGGTGGCTAAAGGATCGACTCGATAACTTACGACATCGACATGGTCGAAGCCTAGGCAAGAATCCCATACCGACATCGACGATCCACATCGACACGAGTAATGTCCGCGTAAGCGTACAAGCTCGAATTCTCGAGTCGAATATCGGCAACACGAAGCTATAAAGCAAAGGCAGTCGTAAAAGCCCATTATCTCGCAGCCTAGTTTAACTTGGAGAAGAAGCAAGGCCCGTAAGGGCAAATGTGACAATAACCTCACCGACCCATAATTAGGTTAGGGCACAAATAGCCCCTATAAATACTAGTTAAGATGAACTACGAAGGGGGCTTGATTCCCGAATAATCAACAGATACGTAGGTAACTTGAGAGAGACTCTCAAGCTCACCCAAAATATACAACAAACACACACCTTTTCTTTGAAGATTTTAGTGGTTCTTATCATTATCACATGTAAGAACAAATTTCGATATTATCAAATGACGAAACCCAAAGATCGTCACCGTCAAAGCATTACATACAAAGCCAAAAAGAACAACATATCAAAACATTCTTAAACATTGCTTTTAGAAGTGGCCTATGTTCATAGGACCTTTACATATCGATTAGCAATCAAAATTAGCCCAAAAGGTGCTTATGGGAGTTAGGCCACGCCTACGGGTCCTCGTGCGCATGCAAGATACCCGGTAACTCCCAAAACTCTTCGAATCGGTAGCGCACGCCTAACAAAAGGCCGTACGCTCACCTACAAGAATAGAGACTTTATTGCCCAAATTTCATCATAGCGCACGCCTAACAAGGCAATAGCGCACGCCTATCAACTTGCGTCATGTTTTCCTGCGTTTTCTCCCTTGTACGATTTCCAGATCGGATTTTAGGATTTTTTTACCCAAAAGCAGTATTTAGGTACTAAAACAACTTCGTACCCGCACTAAACATTTATATGCAATCCAACAACAATAATAACACAAAACACAAACTTGAAAACCCGATTCAAAACACTCTCTTACCTTTAATTCGTTAAGAAAGTGATTCAAAGCGATTCAAATGACTCTCTTTCTCCGCTTCCTGCCTCTATATGCGTCGCATGTCTTCTTTTTTTCTTCAGAATTTGCGAGATGTTCAACTAATGGGATTACACGGGATTATTTATAGGATAAATTATTATTTATTGCTAAAATAATAATTTTCCATAATCTTACTTAAATCCTTTTAATTAATCAATTAAATAAGATAAATAATAATTAGATTATACTCAATTACAATTTTACCCTTACTGAAATTTTGTGGTGTTACAAGATTTTTTTAACGAGTCGAACTTAGTTACCTTAAATATTAATATTTTTCCGAGCTGCTTGAGTTTGAGCTTGAGTTCGTGTTTGAAAGTACCCAAAATTGTGCCAAGCATAATTAACCCATAGTCGAGCATAATCAAAACTCAATCAACCGATCTCGAACATTTTTTTCCTTGTAGAAACGACCTCAAACCGAGTCTGGCCATAACTATTTTAAAAAATAGCTCGACTCCATAAATAAATAATTGATGCAGATTGAATAATTTACAACCTAATCATGATTTTTTAATGCCTTTTTTTGGAGTGGAATTTTTTAATGCTTTTCTGACAACTACTACATCCGTCCCAAAATGTAATTCTATTTGGGGCTTTTTACAAAAATTAAGAAAGTTGGTTAAACTAGATATTGGTTATTAATTTTGATGAAAAAGACTAAAATGACATTTGACTGTCATTAATGTAAAGTAGTGAAATGTGTGTGGGTAAATAATAAATGAGTGGTAAAAAAAGAAAAATATAATAAATGCGTCATTGGTTTTTTAAATGGATTTACATTATGAAACAAAACAAAAAAACAAATGGACCAGTGGATTTCAGATACCGAAGACTTTGAACAAAAAAAAACTAAATTAACTTATATTTTAGGACAGAATAGTAATAAACAGTAAATTCTATCCTAAAAATAAATAAAAAAAATCCGTACTTACTGGTTAGAAAAACGAGAGACACCACAACCACACACTTTCATTCTGTATTTAAACTGTGTAGTTCTGATCGTTTCATCCGTCACTTCATCCCGAATTCCCTCACCACACAATAATTTCCTTAGAAAAACCGGGTTCATTATCGGTTTCATGGAACCCTACCTCGTTTCTTCCCGCCGCAGAGCTAGGTTTTACTACAACCTCTCGATGAATTGGGATCGTCTGCTTTAAAGGGGTGTCTATTGTGGCTGTTGTGATGTGAAACGGCGTCGTTTCGACGCCAAACGACGCCACTTTCGCGCGACGTTTTTTTTTTTTATATTTTAAATTAACGATCAAAACGGCGTCGCGTTGCGTCAAAACGACGCCGTTTTGACGTCACAAAGACCGCGTGCGGTAAATGACCTACGGCAGAGGATCCGACCTCCCTCTCGATCCCCAAAATAAATAAATAAATCCGTACTCACTGCGTAGAGAAAAACCGGGTTTCCTATAAGTAACCCTACCTCGTATCTCCCCGCCGCAGAGCTAGGTTTTACTACCACCTCTCGATCCCCTTACTCACCACTCAAAATCTTCATCGATGCTTTTTTCCTGTCTGATTATTTCCGTTTCACAACCAACCAACACAACGACGTGGTGAACATTGTTGGAAGAGGGTAGCGGCGGTGTGGTGGAGTTTATTATAGGTCGGATCCGTCCGTTGGAAACAACAACGGAGAATGTATGAATAAGTTGCACTCTCTTGCCCTTCTGTGCGGAGAATGTATGAATAAGTTGCCTTCCCTAAATTCGAGAGAAGTTTGTTGTTTGTTTGTTGTTGTTGTTTGTTTTCCTTTCTTTTTATTTGTTTAATATTAAAAGTTTATGCTGCTCAAGTATTGATTACACGTTTAAAAAGAACTAAAATCTGTTTTATTGGTTTGTGAGGTTTTGTATGATCGATTCATCCCTTGATGCATCAGTAGAAGTTCATTACAAAGAGCAGGAAGTGTTAAACGCACCATCTTTGCACGTTAATGCTTTCACATATGCTTATGTTTCCATTTATAATAATCACAGATTTTGTCCATTCATTGCTCATAAACCGTTTTATTGGTATGTGAGGTTTTGTATCTTGTTCTTGTCAAGAGGTCTTCTTTCCACCTGACTTTTAAGCATGCTTAAATATGTTGAAAGCTTAGGTAACTTCATAAAGTGTGTAAATTACAAACTTGAGGTTAAAACTATTACAAATCAACCTAAGCTTGGTTGCTCCAATTGATTTTGCTAATGGTGAAGATACATTTGAATGGCAGAACTTTGCAAACAAAAAATCGGGAACGGCTAGCTATTATAGTTTTTTTCAGAGTTGTACACAAAGGTTTTGGTGAAAGTTGTTTGTTCCACGGTGATAGAGTGACTATTCAAGTACTGTGTTAGTTAAGTGCACATCAGATTATGGGAAAACTTCATTGCTGATCTTGACCTTTTCAAATTATTTGGTTGCCCAGCATACACCTGCGGTGATGCTTCTTGCAGGTATGCTTAGACTCAAGTCCATAGTAATTATGTTTGATTATTTGCTTGCCGAATGACGACTTATTTTAATCTTCCAGTGAAGCTGGTAGTGTGAGCTTGATAAAGATTGGTGATGCGTACCCCTTTGGTGTCCTGTATGGCATGGTACACGTAGTGAGTTGACATTCCTCAACTCATTAAAAATGAAAATGTCTACTCTTCTTGTGGTGGCCTAGACGAACCTGGGATCATATTGAGCTTCTTCAATGCTAAATTCTTTAGGAACAACGTAAACATATGGTATCTTCCATGCACACTTCCATTTCAATTTTTTTTAAGTAGTTGCTCTGGGGAAAATTGACGTGTTGATTTGATTTGTTAAATTCAGGTGCCTAATTTTGAGCAGTCTATTTTTGGCTGCCTATCTGTGCTTATCATTATAAAGTGGTGCCCTGGTTCAACAACTGATCTGTACCATGTCATGATCTATATGTTTCTCAGTCCTACCGACGAGCTTGGTGAAAACAAGCTCTTCCCTAGGCAGAAGACGACTCAGGTCATATGATTGTTCTTTTTCCATCATTAAATGTCAATTGGATTTCTTTCATCTTTGAGTTATGTACTTGTGTAATTTAAAATATAGCATTTCTGGAAGGTGTCTGTATCTCATGTTATTCTTGATACACAATTTATTTAATTTATATTGCAGACATTGCAAAAGTTCCCGGGCGAGAATCTTGAACACAACTCAAAGTTATTCGAACAAGTCAGTCAAATGGCTGCTAAAAATGGCAGCACCTAATTAGCTTTAGCCTGGGTTCATCAAGGAGATTATGTCTGTCACATTCCAAGAACTGCAAAGATCGAAAATCTGTAAGGTTCTACCCTTTATACTCACTAACAATATTTAGGTTTCTTTTTGTTAGGTTACTTTTTCTTATATTGTTCTGTTAATTATGCAGGATACTGCGAGATAGAGCATTGTACAAAGTGACTGTTGACATTGTTGATGCAGCAGTCAATGGGGAAGTTTTTGCGTAGTATCTCTATATGCACTATGAAGTGTATCTCTATATGCACTATGAAGTGACGGAAGTGACGGGGGAATGATCCAGTTTGCCAATGGGCTTTTGGAGTCATTAGTAGATATCTTTTGATAAACAACATCTTCTAGAATATTTAATTATATATTTATGAACTTCATAATTGATTTGTAGACGGGCACAACCAATTGTGAAAATATTTTCCGTGACATCAAACTTCGACTAACATCGAAGGTGAGTCATAAATTTCACCTTCGATGTTAGTCGTCGTTTGATGTCACGGGAAAATATGACTCACCTTCGACGTTAGTCGAAGTTTGATGTCACGGGAAAGTATTTTCACAATTGGTGGTGTCCCGTCTACAAATCAATTATGAAGTTAATAAATAGATCAAATATTCTAGAACATGTTGTTTATCATATCAAATCTAATGTGTAGATGTATAATTACCCACAAGTAAAAAAGCGTTTTGGCTTCATATCACGTTCTTCAAACTTGAAAATGGAATCTAATTTTGTAATAGAACGTTTTGGCTTCATATCACGTTCTACAAACTTGAAAATGGAATCTAATTTTGTAAAAGTTCAGTTTGTCACGATCATCCTGCAAAATGAAAAAGGTCGAGGTTATTGCTGTTGCGAATAAACTAAAGGTTGAGGATATTGCTGTTACGAATAAACTTGAGGCTATTGTTGTTACGAATAAATTTGTTTGTAGAATAAAGTTTGTGAACAAGCATGTGTAGGACTAATTATTATTAATTTAATGATCGTTTGTTTGTTTAGTTTGACGAGCAGGACTTGAATATGATTGTGAGTTTGTTTGCTAAACGAATGAATGCGAGCTTGGTTTGCCAACGTTTGATTATGTTCATGAATATGCTTATATAAATATGCAATTTTCTCAAAAAATATAAATACGCAATTTAAAATTACCATATCTCGATCAAAAATAATAAATGATATATTAATGCAATAGAGATTACAAATTGATTTTGTATAATATTTAGAAATTCTTCTAATATTTATTGTTGTACTAGTAGGAAACCCGTACGATGCACGGAGAACGTTATATTTAAAAAGTCGATCTGTGTATGTAGAAATTTATAGATACTGTCGTAATTGAAAAACTATTTAAGTCAAACCAAAAACAAAATGGCATTAATGAAATATTTATAATGATATATGCGTATATAAAATTTGTAGATATCAGAGTAAATCGTCGCATGTAAGGAAACAAAAATAATATCGGTGAGGAGAAGGGGAGGAATACCAAGTTTGTTTTTATGTTTATTGTTGGTCCTATGTCGCTTTTAATTTGTTAGTGATCGTTTATAATTAAAGCTTTGAGCGTACGCATCAAACCAATTAACTTTCAAAACAAGAATACGTAGCGGTGATGTAAACCGTGGCGCTGATTTATAATTTGTTACTTTTTAAGCAAATTGAACTTTATATTTTGTACCTTAACAAATCGAAATTCGAAATAAAAACAAAAAGATATATAACGAACAGACATCGAGCATATTTTTTTTCTTCGTTTAACAGACGAAGGATCATCAACTATCCCTGTAGGCTGTAAATTTATTTTTCACTTTAATTACATCGTCTATCTCTTAAAAACCTAACAGTGTGCTTTTAAGATAGGAATTACTTAGAGTATCCACAATTGGTCCTTCATTTTACCCTCTAAAGCATATTTTACAGACCTTTACTCACCCAATGTCTACGATGGAAGCATTTAACCTCCCTTGTCTTTATATTTTGCTAAGCCATTCCCTTTACATAGGGAGCCTCTTAGTGTAAACAGTATTCAATTTTCAGCCACACAAAATAATTTCTTCTCTCTTGCCCTTCTCTTTCCATTTCCATAATTTTCATTAAACCACAACACCAACATATATAAATAAATAATAACAAATATAAGAACAATATGAATTTATCTAGCCCAAAAGATACAATTAATCCATCTGAAACACAAAAAAAAATCTTGCGGTATTTTTTTTTTTTTTTTGGTTGGTTTCTGAAGCTTTCTTTTGTGTTTATGAAACTTCTTGCGGTACTTTTTTGGTTTCTGAAGCTTTCTTTAGGTGGATTGGAATTTAATCGGATAGTTTTCTCCACATATTTCATCAATACTTTAATGGGGTGGTAGAGGTAATTGGTGGTGTTGATGAGATAAGAGAAAATGACGGTGTTGAAAAAGTGAACCGAAACGAAAAACTGTTCGCTTTGGTTAGGTGTTAAAAGAGTGATAAGTATAGGGTGTTATTGTTGTGGACGGGCGTCCGGTCCTTCGTATGCCCTTGGCTTTCGAGAAAGGAGTTTGGCTGTAAACCCTATTGAAATCCCCGTCATGGGGCTTCTCCTCCGGTGATCCGGCCTACCTCCCTCCGGTAAGGGCTCCCCCTCCCTCTTTAGGGTTCTTCCCCGATCGTATCGGTTCTTTCCCCGTAGCTCTCTTAAAAGGTGATTACACAAAATTGTACGCCGATCTCAATTTTGGTTTTCTTGAATTTTTGCTGCTTGTTTTCAACCCTAGTTTCTTCATTATTTGCTTGAATGACATAATGAGAATATTATCTTGGAATTGTCGGGGATTGGGAAATCCTGGAGCAAAGAAGGCTCGAAAACGGTCTAAAACGGCTAAATTAATTTTGGTCCCTCTAACTGACACTTTTTCGATTTTGGTCCCCGTTTTTTTCCGACGACAATTTTAATCCCGTAAGTGATCTTTTTTTTTGCAAAAAATAGTCCCCGAAACGCCGGAAAGACCACTTACAAGCACTAAAATTAGTTTTTTCCGGCGACAATTTTAGTCTTCAAGTGGTCTTTCCGACGACAATTTTAAATTCCGTAAGTTTCGGTCTTTCCGCGTTCGCGACTATTTTCGCAAAAAAAAAAACCACGTAGAGACTAAAATTATCGCCTAGAAAAACCGTGACTAAAATCGAAAAAGTTCGATAAGCTGTAGAGACCAAAATCAGTAATTTAGCCTTTCTCCGAAAACCCTCATAGTTGATCACAATCCTGACGTTATTTTTTTTTTTATCGGAGACTACATCGAATAAGAGACGCATGGAATGGATAAAGATGCACCTAGGATTTCAATATGGAATTTATGAAGAATCGAAGGGTAGTAGCGGAGGCTTGGCACTGCTTTGGCGGTCCGACATCAAGGTCATCCTGCACTCCTCGTCCTAAGGTCATATTGATGCCCGAATAGAGCAGAACGGAGCCCTCCCGTGGCGGTTAACGGGATTTTACGGCAACCCAGAAACATCGCTTAGAAGACACTCATGGGAACTTTTAAGAAGACTCCACGATCTGCATCATCTCCCATGGTGTGTATTGGGAGATTTCAATGAAATTCTCTACTCTTACGAGCAAGATGGTCCTAACGAAAGGTCTCCTTCAGCGATGCAAGTTTCCGCTCAGCGTTGACAGACTGCAATCTTTTTGATCTCGGGTTTGTTGGTGCTTCATTCACGTGGAGAAGACGTAGTGATGATCATTCCAGTCGAGCCCGTCTCGATAGAGGGGTGGCTAGCATAGACTGGAAAATGCAGTTCCCGAAACATAAAGTTCATCACCTTGTTTCTTCTTACTCAGACCATGTGCCGCTCTTGCTTAAAGAAGAAGAAGGAACCTCGGGTTGTATAAAATGGAAGAAATTGCCTCGATTTGAACCATTTTGCCTACAAGAAAGAGAGTTTGAACAAAAAATGCTGAGGGCTTGGCACCACACAGCAACTCCAACGGCAGAGATGCTCCAAGGAAATATTATTAATACAAGGGGGGAAATAAGGACTTGGGCTAAATCCAAATTTGGTGAATTGCCAGCTAGGCTAAAAGAGCTCCACAATTAGCTTGAAAAAGTGTACTCTGCACCTGCTTATGATGCCCAGAAGGAAAAGGAAATTGTAAAAGATACAGAGAACACTCTTTTGCTTGAAGAGGAGTATTGGCGAGTACGAGGGAAGTCGGAATGGATGGTCTCGATGGACAAAAACACTTCTTATTCCATCACAAGGCAACGCAACGGAAGGAACGAAACACCATCCACTCTCTTGTAGACGAGTTTGGTAACAGTCTCACTAAGTTATCAGAAATTCATGATGCTGCTACAAGGTACTTTACAAATATTTATTCTACTAATGGCACGAATAATTCTCTACCAGAAGATCTTGTGTTTAGAAAACTCTCGAAGGAGGATATTCTACCGAAGATCTTGTGTTTAGAAAACTCTCGAAGGAGGATATTCTTTTTCTGTCTAGGTTTTTCACGCAGGATGAAATTAAGATTGCCCTTGCACAAATGCCGGGAAAAAAATCTCCGGGTCCGGATGGTATGCATATGGTGTTTATACAAAAATTCTGGCATATTCTTGGTCCACAAATTACAGAAGTGATTCTCGGATGTCTTAATGAAGGCAAAGACTTTGGACCCATTAACAATACTTTCATCACCCTTATACCTAAAGTTAAGGAGGCTAAGTTGATGACTGACTTTAGGCCAATAAGCCTATGTAACTCTGTTTACAAGCTTCACGTACTCTAGTTAATAGGTTGAATGAGAGTTATGAATTCTATCATTTCTTCCAGCCAATAGGCGTTTGTTAAGGGAAGGCTTATTACTGATAACGTTATAGCTGCTTTCGAGGCATTCCACTCAATGTATCTTGGAAAGTCCGGATGCAGCAATCATATGGCCCTTAAGCTCGACATGATGAAAGCTTTTGACAGGGTGGAGTGGGGTTTTCTTCTAGCCATTATGGAAAGAATGAGCTTTCCGGACACCATCATTTCGTCTATCATGGCTTGTATTTCTACGCCTAAGTACCAAATTTTAATCAACGGACACCCATCTCCAGCAGTGCATCCTTCCAGGGGGATAAGGCAGGGAGATCCTCTCTCGCCTCTTTTGTTTATTTTATGTGCAGAGGGATTTTCATCGATGATTCAGCGGGCAGTCGATTCTAATTCTCACCATGGTGTGTTTTTTGGTAGGCAGAATTCGTGTGAGCTAACACGCCTTTTATTCGCAGACGACAGCCTTCTTTTCGCAGAAGCTACACATGACTCTTGTCAAGCCATCTCTGAATTGCTAACGGAGTATGAAAGTTTATCATGCCAAAAAATAAATTTACACAAATCATCTATCTTCTTTAGCAAGCACAACAGCAGAGTAGTAAGGGCTGAGCTATCTTCTCATTTGCAAATTCCTCTCGACAAAGTGGTAAAAACAAATACTTGGGTCTACCTTTAATTATTGGGCGGTCGAAGAAAGAGATATTCGGGTACATTAAAGAGAGAGTTCAGAAGAAATTGAACGGGTGGAAAGGAAAGCTTTTATCCCCAGCCGGTAAGGAGATTTTAATCAAAGCTGTTATCCAGGCTCTTCCTCAATATGTGATGCAGTGCTTCGCCCTTCCAAAAGCGATCATAACGGATCTAGAGAAACTTGCTAGACAATTTTTTTGGGGCTCATCAGAGGGTAAGCACAAAATTCACTGGAAATCTTGGGAGACCTGTTGCACGAAAGGTAAATGGAGGGCTTGGATTTCGTGATTTAGAATGTTTTAATATGGCTCTCCTTGTAAAGCAAGCTTGGAGGATTATGACGGATCCAGAATCTATATCGGCTCGCGTCCTCAAAGCAAAATATTTCGAACGGGCTAATTTTATATCTTCTTCTATCACCGGCACCCTTCGGCGATTTGGCGAAGTGTCATGATTGGTAAAGAGCTTCTCCTCGGGGGTCTTCGTTGGAAAGTGGGTACATGGGAAAGTATCGATATCCTGCTGGACCCGTGGATCCCTGCTCTTCCAGATTTTCGCACACATCCTACTTTGCAGGCCCCTTCAGACCGAAAGGTAAGTAGCCTCATAAATCCTTCCACACGCCTATGGAAGAAAGACATTATTTGTGAGCAATTCAATCCTTATGAAGCAGGAAAAATCTTATCGATCCCTTTATCTCCCAGAAGACGGGAGGATACATTAATCTGGCATTATTCTATAAATGGGATTTATTCGGTCAAAACGGATACCTTCTGGCTTATGAACTGAAGCATAGTCTAACCACTACTGCAGCATCATCTTCTTCGTCATCTAGCAGCAAGATATGGCGCACCTTATGGAAGCTCAAAATTAAGCCAAGAATTATCCACTTCCTTTGGAAAATTCTTCATAATGCCCCCGCTACGGGGATTGCTTTAAAAACTAGGGGAATAAGAGATGGTTTATGTCAGATATGCCATAGTCAGGAAGAGACTACGTGGCACTGCTTTTTTGATTGTGAAATTTCGCAAGCTGTCTGGGATAATTACCACATGGGAGACTTTCTACGAAAGTTGCAGTTGCATTCTTTTACAAATTTTTTTGACGCAATTTTCCAATTGGATAATCAAGAGGAGCTTGTACGAATTATTTACCTGATGTGGAATATTTGGAAGGCACGGAATGGATGGATTTTTGAGGGAACTGCGGTACGCATCAATTCGTTCTTGACTTCTTCTAAGGTTGAAGCTGAGGAGTTCTTATCATGCATTTCGACGGATTCGGTCTATGCCCCAAAAAAACCCATGGTAGAAAAATGGATTCCTCCAAGCATCGGAAACTTAAATTGAATGTTGACGCTGCTTTTGATGAAAATATGGCTGCGGTAGGAGGTATCCTCCGGGACGCTAATGGGCGGATCATACGCAGCTTTTCGAAGAAACTAGAAGGTGGGTTAGATGTGCTAACAGGTGAGGCTCTCGCTATATACCATGCTTTGGTTTTTGCTCTCACCTGGGGTTTCTTCAGTGTCATTTTTGAGGGAGACTCGCTTATGATCCATAATCGTCTGACCAACCCCTCTGAAGATCTTTCGCCGGTTGGTAGTATTATTGAAGATTGTCGCCAGCTGATGCCAACGTTTGTCCCGGTTTCTTTTTCTTTTGTTAGGAGGCAAGGAAATATTCATGCCCACCTTTTAGCTAGAGAATGTCTTCATCTTGTTGGATGTGTGGAATGGGGTTCTACCCCTCCTTCTCATGTTATTCATACTTGTATCGCGGATTTTGGTCAATAAATAAATCCCCTTAGCCCTAAAAAAAAAATGAACTACTACATCCGTCTCATATTATAAGTCATCGAGGGGTGTAATCGAGCCGAGTCGAGTCGATACTCTCTAGGGCTAAAGATTTAGAATAAGGAATGAGGGTAAAACAAGAAAGAAAAAAAAAACATTAATTATTGCATTGAAATGTAAAGAATGACTTATACTTGTAGGACTGATGAAAAATACTATGATGACTTACAAAATGAGGTTCATGAATACACTTTTATATATATATATATATATATATATATATATATATATATATATATATATATATATATATATATGTGGGACGGATGCCATGCCATGTTTTGTTTACTTTTTTTTTTTTTAATAAATAAACATGCTCCTTTGCTACGTGCTGAATCTTTTCTTATAGAAACATTGGTTGGAAAAGTGGAGTGGTTATTGATATAAGCAAACATGGCAAAAGTTACTATAAAACTCTCGTCTTTCATCACTTTCAAAAAGTTAGCTGCTGAAATGCAGGTCAGAATTATGTATGTAAATAACTAAAAGGCTACACTTTGAAAATGGAAAATAAAAATAAAAAATGAATATCCTCTCTTCGAATGAAAGCGAAAACAGACTGATATTGCACACACACACGTTCTGTCATGTCTATCTTCCGGTAACAATTTATAGACGAGGATGATCTATAGCCTCCTCCTACACTTGGATAAATCAGGAATTATTACTACTTTTTCAAACACTACGAATCGGTTTGTGCAGATGATGATGATGCAACTGCATCTTTTGCTAACCCTTGCTTTGCATACCGTTCCTCAAAATTCTTGAGCTGATTCTGTAAAACCTGTTGAAAATGGACCAGTCAGTAAAATATAAGGTCCTCGATCAAGCCTGTTAAAGAAACAATTAACTACAACGGCGTCGCTAGCCAGGTTGACAATAAGGCCACTAATGTTCTATCTACATACATGACATACATGTGGTGCAACTGCATGCGTGTACAACAGTGTACACTCGTGTAAACATTCATTATCTCCGTTTTTTCCCCTTTTTTACAACATCAGTACAGAATGAACCAAGAATTAAGCATTAAGCAGCCAAGTGAATTCCAAATATTAGTCATTTTGAAGAATTGAAGCTAATTAAAACTTTATAATAAACACAGCTAATTCAAGTGATACCAGCTTAGCAGCAAAGCTTCCTTACCTCGATCTTACGCTCCAAAATATTCTTTTGATCCTCCAATTGCTTAACTGCCATTGAAATATCGCTCGCCGATACCTCAGCAGAAGGAATATTGCCACCAGTCACTGGCATGGGAACATAGGTGAACTGTGAGGAAAAGGGCATACTGGGAAACTGATTATGTTGTGTATGTCCAGCAAAAGATTGTTCACCGTTTGAACCTGAACTCGCACTACCGGAAGGTCTACATGCTTGAAGGTTTGAAATATTCACAACAGAACTGCAAAGTAAATAGATTTTATTACACTTTCTTTTTATTTTCATCAACTTTTGGCTCTAGGCGACCATAAATCTGAGTTCATGGAAAATAAATTTGTACATTCAGGATGCACAATATTCCGTAACACCCTCAATCCTTTTCGTACTATAAACCATGTCGGTTATATATATACTACAAATCTTTCGCAGGAAGAATATGTAGCAAATACTGGAGTTGCTACCACACCATTTTTGTTTTTACGATGATAAATAAACGCCAGTTTCTTACTATTTCATATACTAGCTTTTTCTTTTTCTTCAAAGAAAAGAGAGAGGTTCAGGGGAATCAAAAACAGTTAACAGTATGATGACCACAATGATTACCCGTGTGGAGTATTCACAGAAGGATAAACGAAGGATTTCCCATATATTGAGGTAGCAGCGGCTACCGCCTGTAATCTTGCTTGATGGAGGCTAATATTACCATCAACTGGATCATCTCGACCGGAACCATGAGAAGATGAACCACCGTTGTTTGTTCCTGCTTTGTCAGCAAAAGGGAAAGAGAAACAGTGATGTTGATTTTCATCAACCGAACAAAATCCCATGCCACAACTACTCACATAACACAAGATAATTATCTATCAGACCAGTCATAACTGAAAAGCCTGGTGTAATATATGGCTTTTGTCTTTTAGAAATAAATGAGAACGACAACATCCAAATCTGAGAATTTGTCACCTTGCTGATTAATATCACCCTGTGATCCTGCCACAGTGTTGCCATTATCGGATGGTATGACAAGGGCTCTGCAAGTAGGGCATGTATGTTGCCTTTCCAACCATGATCGCAGGCAATGTACGTGAAAAATATGTCCACAGAGAAGCTTCTTTGCTGTGGTCATCTCCTCACGACAAATGATGCAGGTGGCGTCACTCCTGGATATGCAAAAATATAATTTAATATTATCACAAAAGAGTATCACTCGAGTGCATGCATAAAATAACTTGAATTCGGACAGTAACTTACGAGCTGAGCTCTTCGGGAGTTGCATCTGGGAAACGGTCATTCATATTTGAAGTGATCCTCCTATACCGAAGATAGTCTGCAATTCTTGCCTTAAAGTTGCGGAATGTCTCATAAAGCTCCCGAATCAAGTGCAGGGGCACGCCATAGTTCCTAGGAATACAAAGATAACTTTAGATCCAAGGTGACACCAAATTAACACATTTACTACAGAAGACTGACCTACGTGCACAACTTTGTTTGCTAACTAGTGCTTGAACTAAAAGCATGATCAGAACTCTCTTACAAAAAGTAAACTTTGAGGAAAAATTTGACAATGGACAAACTGAAGCGCAGTAATATCGATACTGAAACAATGGTCACAAGCTCCTCTACGTAAATGAAGACTTTGTTCTTTTTGCTTAAAGGGCCTTTCCAAGACTAGTAATAATTCATTTGATGTACAGGTGCCAGAAAAACACAAGCGACGAACAAATTAACTCAAATTTACCTCAAAAGTTACAAATATGGTACATTATGAAATATGTCAACTAGGTAAAGTTTCAAACATGTCAGAACCTGAACAATTTTTCCCCTTTGCCTAGTTCTAATACCAACCCTACAAAGGGATATAGCCATCACTTTGAAGTCCCTATCTGTCGTGCTACTGCTAAGGTATGCAACCAACATGGTAGTCAAGCAAAATATGCCTCCATATGTTAGCAGCTAATATTTAAAATACTTAGATGCATATGCAAGGAGAAGTAGAAAAAGGTAAGCTAACATGAAATGGAAGCCATAGCTACAAAGGTCATGCTCTGACAGTAAGATATATTTGTATGCAGGTTTAGAAACAAGTCTTCAGATATTATATATATCATACACCGAAACCATACACCCATATATGCCATCAAAGCCATCCAGTAAAACATATAAATGCATGGAAATCTGCATGTCAAAATGAGAATACAAACTGTGTACCAGGCACAATGCATTATACACACACGGAATGACGGACGACAGTGGTGAGCTGATTTTTATGCTTAATCTGTACACAAAATGTTAAATAAGGTACTTACACAAAAATCGCTAGAAAGAAGCATAGATACATAGACAAGTGCAGCAGGTCACGGATAAGTTCCAAGTAAAAGGTGTAGACAGCCTTTTTTTCCCATTGCCCTTCCATAAGCATGTCGCTGACATAAAATACGTACTTGATAAAAAACGAGACTGTTGTGGTTGCCAGAATCATATACCTGTGAACAAGTGATTTCAGTATGTAATCTGAGTAGAAATACAGTTGTTAACCATCATTGATAACAAATCATGAGAAACCAAAAAAAAAAAAAAAAAAAAAGAATCATAAGCATGCAGCGGTGATCAAACTTAAGCCCCAACCATCCTTTAGTTGCTACTTCCTGTTGTGTAAAATATCCATAAATTTCTCATATATTCCAAACCGTTACACAAGAGAAGCAGTAAAGTTTGTGGATAAGCAATAAAGGAGCCAGTGTTTACTTACTCGAAAGAAAAGAAGAGAGACACTGAGGCCTGCTTTGTTAGTACCAGATACTTTACGTTGTTATACAAGAAGACACTATCAATGAGGAGGAGGAAGGCCATGAAAGACACAATGCGGACATGGGATCTAAGAGGCACAGTTGGAGTAGTTTCGATGTACTCAACCCGTTTTTGAGCTAGCCAATGCAGAGACTTGATCAATAAAAGAGCAGTAACCATAGCAAGAAAACTAACAGAAAAATCCTGGCGGAATATAGTGATAGCAAATAGTATTTCCATAACCTCTCGCCACGTCTGCTCATTAAGCCTCTCTACTTCTGCTTCTCGAAGAGTACCAAGAAATATTTTCTTGGTTAGCTGCCATAGGATACACATATTGGCAAGACCCAAATTGAGGAGGAGAACCAAACTGATTTTGGAGGTAGACAAATAAACCATGGCTGGATAAAATTGTAATCTGCTGCTGAAGGCATGATATACAACAGCAAGAGTCGCCATTAAACTCAGTCCCGCATAAGTTTGCAGCTTTATCATTTTGTTCTTCCTTAACCTGCCACAAAAAACACATGGCTACAAATGCAATTCACAGCTTTTTCTCTCTCTCACACACAAAAAATGAAATCATTCAATCAAAAAGTATAATTTCTGAAATTGAATACCAAAATTACATTACCATGAAAGCGAAAAGATGTAATTTCGGGAATTGTGTAACTGCAAATGATAATTAGGGTTGTGCTGAAACACTATGGAACAAACGAATGATTGATGTTCAACAATAAGCATAACAGCATACACAACAACCTTGCGTCAAAGCCAGGAAAAGATCAATACCTTAAAATTTGTGGATCAATCGACCTTGGTCTTTGGATGAATCGAGCTAATCTTTTCCTTTTCCTTTTCCTTTTCCTTTTCCTTATTTCCGATAACCTGAGAACGAATTTTCAAATATAAACAACATAAATATTGTTAGATTTTCTCCTTTCTCCACTTTGTACTTGTCGTGATTTTGAAAATTGTAGAATCAAATGTAGAGATTATTGAGGAAGAGTAAAATCATCAATCCAATGAAAAAGGAAAAGAAAACGTAGTAAATCGGAGTCTTTCTCAAGAGAAACAACACAACACAAAAATTAAAAAAAATACTACGTGTTCAGCAGTTCAGCGTCATGGAAGGCAAATCTAACCAATGAATTATCATCTACGTGTCTTCAATTTATCTATTTTTTTTTTTTTTTTTTTATTTTTATATGAGATCTTCCCTGAATAAAGTTTAGGGAAAAAGACGATTTATTTTTGCATATTCTTATCTTATTATTGGTTTACAACCAACCTTTTAAAGACGATTTATTTTTACTAAAGGGAAAAACAATTTATTCTCTTAAACAATACTTCATATTGTATTTCACGTAAAATTTACAACACCAAATTATTATTTACTTGATTTAAAATTTTTCTTTTTGTGGTGAACCACTCGATTTACACTTTTGAACTCTAATTTTTGTGCAATTTAAATTCTTCAACAAATGGTCGATTTAAACTCTTACTTAATAAGTTTGATGATTTACAATATTGAAGTATTGAGCTATTAATTGTTCAATTTATCACCATAATCTATTATTTTTCTTGATGAACACCGGTTAAATGTTTTAAAAACATTATTTTAGAGATTTCGATATTCGGATTCCCTTCCAACAATAAAAAAAAACATTCGAAAAAGAAAAAAAAATACCTTATTCTTATTACCATAAAATACATATTATGTAAAATTTTCTTTATATCTATCGTACAAAGTATATTTTGTAAAACTTCCTATTATATCTACCAAATTCATCTGGATTCTATAAAATAAGAAATCGGATGCATTTTATCTTGGATAGAGATTTTGTAATCTCGAAAATAAAATTGTAAAATAGATAATCTAATACATGTGCTCTAATGCATTGTTCATGAGCCAAAATTCAAAATTCCTCTCCTATATAGCATTGCAATTATGTGTTTTTTCTTAGATAAAACGAAACTTTTTATTTAAGCAATGTCACTGAAGCAAGCCATCGGAACATGGGAGGAAGTGAATGAGCCTCATTCAACACAGCCTACTAATTTAAGGTCTTCCTTTGCTATTAAACGAGAGTGACATTTCCTTCTATTTTAACAAAGGAAAATTAAACGGAAATAAAACAAGTTAAAAGACAATGACAATCGTCAATGCAATGATACTTCCAATTTGTGAAAGGTCTTCCATGTTGGAAAGAAGCCGATTGTTAATGGTAAGAGAATCCCACTTGAAAACAATTCGAAAAAAAATCCCCAAGTAAGTGATCACATAAAAGATAGCTAGCGTGATATATGAACTGGATTTCTCTCACAATAACATCATAAGTCTCATCATGTTTTAAGGAGAAACTATTAAAAAATTTACCCTTGTGATTTTTGTTGGGACCTCCAACAACTGTATCTCTATTCCCAAAAACGACGTTCACATTATTCATCAAATGTTTTTCCGGAGTGATCCACACCGAACTAAGGGCTGTTGTGTGACTTGGAGGCCGAAGAAGCTCTGTGGCGTGTTTGTACTCGTTTGTTTCTGCCATTGAGGTGTGAATAATAGAATTCACATGCATGCACTATTATTTTCATCGATAAAAGAGCAACACGTTTTCCAGACGTTCCAACTTGTACATATAAGTCTTGAAATTTTGGCTTCATCTTCTTTAAGCAGCAAAATTCCAACAAATTTTGAGATAGAACTTACACGGAGGTGATGTAAAGAATCTCCAAGTGGATAACTATCCCAAACAACGGTAGGAGTTGCATATTCAAACGAACACTGCTAGATTGTTTCTTCACTCGAAAAGAAAATATTACATATTCTATCGCCAATCCCTCTTTTTTGAAGAGTCAAAGCCGTAGGTAGAGTATTATTTTATATTTTCCATAGAAAATAGGTTTTACTTTAATGTGCCAAATGCTATTCCAAATATTAAAACCGGGTGATGCGAAAGCATGATTCGAGTCAGCAGAACGAGACTTAGGAAAATTAGCTAAATGACAACCTGACTGTTGAATTATTGTCCTAAACTCAATCGGGTTAGACCGGATCCGATCGGGTCGGGTCAATTGCAGTTTATTTAGTTCATGTAATATTATTATTATGAATAATAAGAGCACTTTTGTTATTATATATTTTGTTTATTTCATAAACCAATGTATAATTGTATATATGATGACATCCTTACTGTACGTGATAGAGAAACCGTGATGGTGATTATGGTTGATGAGATCTCGATTCCCTTTAAATGGTTTGATACTTAAAATTCTCTAGTTGTATGTACTATTTGTTAGAAAATCTACGCGGGAACGCAGCAGAATTCAAAAATTTATTTCCTTTAATGACTTCGTTTAAGCAACAAACATAATAAGATAGTAGACGGTGGTTACTTTGCTTGATCTAAAAGATCGAAGCTTTGACCGTCTAAGGAGAGTAGTGATGCACGGAGCCGCCCAAGCGTTCGACCTCTACCAGTGATCCACACGAACAGCCCGCCGGAATCCCATCATGGATTGCTACCAGAAAAACTCGGTTGCTATACCGACTTTTTCTCTCTCTCAAAACTCTCTAAAAGAAACTCTCTATTTTTCACAAGAACTATTAGTTCTTGGAATTGTGATGTTCAAAAGAGATAGCCAACCCCTTTCTTATATAGGGAGAGTGGCTCCGCTGATTCCCCTAATCTGATTAGGAGAAGCTTCCTAGAAGATAGATGAAAGAGAAAAACATTTTCCTAATAAAATAAGGAAAATCTATTTGATTGATTTATCTCATTAATATTCAATATCTTATATTAAATATTTTTCCAAGATATATATTGACAATATCTTATATTGAATATATCTTTTTCTTATTACCATAAATCTATTTTTCCAAAAATCAATTAATATCCAATAATAATATTATGGTAATCTTATTAATTAAATTGCACAATCCAAGTGTATCCAATACACTAGAAAGTGGCGCCCCTTTTAGCCATAAATTGGCATCCGGAATATTCTTTAATTAATATAATGCTATGAGTAACTAATTTGCAAAATACATGTATATCATATATATACATATTTCGACATATACATATACATTGTATGTATATTTAATTAATCACCATAATTAATATCTTGTATTATATTTATTCATAATAAATAAATACCACAATATTAATTTATCACTATAACAATTTACAGTCGAGATAAAACTTTCCTTATTTGGTTATCGCTATAACCGCATTTTAATTCGGCTAGATGTTCTTATGTGTGTGACCCGATAGGCTTCCGAATATGTTGGCCGTAGGCACAAAGTACAAATTACGAAAATGCCTTTCATACCTAACGATCACGGGATAGCATCTAGGAACACACCGTGACCCCCAATCATCGGAAGAGTCAAATGCAATGACTACTACCTTTCATGTGAAACGGTTACCGTGTAAATAGAATCCTATCGCTGTAATAATATTCATACGGTCGTTCGTCGAGTGTCAAAAGAATGTATCTTATAATATGGATATCATGCTCTCTCGAAGTAACTCATTTACTTCCACTTTGCAAAGATTCACGAGAGTAAGACATTCCTTATAAGAAGGCCCTTTCGGATATTCACCCCTACTAATAGGGTACGCGATTCCCGGACGTCCTAACATGTATACTCCGCATGCTTCGGTATCATACCTAATCACTACCGCATGATCGCCCCATGGCTAGGGGAAACCTCAATAGTGTCAAAGCATGACAATCCACACCGTGATGCCATGTAGGCTCCGGTCCTAAAGATAATTACACAACCGTCATATAATGTGACACTTAACGGTGTAAGTGGGTCAGTCTAACGTACGCATTCTCTAATACACGTTCCACGTACAGTCCAAGTGTCTCTACACTTCGATAGACAAGATCTATCCCTGCCTTTAAAGACAAAAGACATTTAATACGTGCTAGCATGTTTGTACTATCAATGCCCTGTTTAATAGTACATAAGTCTAGAAACATTTAAGTATCAGACTTATTGAAGTGATTGGAGATCTCATCAACCATAATCGCCTATCATGGTTTCTCTATCACAGTTTAATACTAAGGACGTTTTCATATAACAACTCATAATCGGTTCCTTAAAAAGAACAAATATATGACAACATAAAAGTCATTTATTATATATGTATAATCATAAAGAAATAGTAGAAATGATCCGGTCGGATCCGGTCCAACCTGATTGGGTTTATGACACTATTTCAACACTATTAAATGGGAAATTAGTAATACGATTAGACTAGAACGTGTTAAATGGTTTCTATCTTGTGAAGATATGGATAGATCTCATATATCGATGTGTAGGGACACTTGGACTGTACGTGGACGCGTATCAGAGAATGAATATGTTAGATTGACCCACTTGCTTTATTAAGTGTCGCGTTATGTGACGGCTGTGTAATTATCCATAGACCGGGGTCTTTATAACATCACGGTGTGGATTGTCATGCTTTGACACTATTGAAGTTTCCTCTAATCACGGGGCGATCATACGGTAGTGCTTGGGTATGATATTGAAGCATGCGTAGGATTTATGTTGCTCGTCCGGAAATCCCATATCCAAATGGTCGGAGTAAATATCCGAAAGAGCCTTATTATAAGGACTGTTTGCTATCAAAAAATCTTTGCAAAGTGAAAGTAATGAGTTAGTTCGAGAGAGTAAGATATCCAGATTATAAAATATGGTCGTTAATGTATTGACACTCGGGCTACAACCATGTGGATATTATATCAGCGATAAGATTATATTTACACGGTATATCGTTTCACGTGAAATGTAGTAGTCAATGCACTTGACTCTTCTGATTATTGGGGGTCATAACTTGTTGCTAGACGCTGATAATGATCATTAGGTGTGAATGACATTTTGGTAAATGTACTTTATACTTACAGCCAACATATTCGGAAGCCTATCGAGTCACACACATATGAACATCTAGCCGGAATTAAAATGTGGTTATAGTGATAACCAAACTAGAAATTATTTATCCGGCTATAAAGCGCTTTATAATAATTTAATATAGTAGTATTTACTTATTATGAATAAATAATAGAAGATACTAATTATGTAGATTAATTAATTATATATTTATACATATATAGGGCGCATATATATGCGTATATGGTACACATGTATTTTAAAATTGAATAATGGATTATTTAATATAAGATTTTAAATAAAATGGAATAAATCAATAAAATAGATTAACTTTCTTAATTTCTTATTTGATTGAAAAAATGTTTTCTTTCTCCCGTTACTCCATGCAGGAAATTTCTCCATATAGGATTTGGAGTATTTGGGGCGCCACCTCCCCTATTTAAGTAGATGGGTTGTCAAACTATTTTGTATGACAATTACACAAGTATTATATTACTAGAAAATAATAGGGCTTCACATGGAGAGTTTAGAGAGAGGAAAAAAGTCGGTCTAGCAACCGAAGTTTCCCAATAGCAATCTAAGCAAGGATTCTCGCGAGAGGTTCGTGTGAATCAACGGTAGAGGCCACACACTTGGGTTGCTATGTGCACAACTGCACCGTAGACAAAGCGTAGATCTATTTTAGATATATTTGGTGTGATTATTGTCTACTATCTTTATGTTTATTGTTTAAACGAAGTCGATTCTTGTTAAATGGAAATGAAAAGTTTAAAATTTTCACTGCGTAAACGAGTTGATTTCCAAAAACTGACTTCATTGAGTATATTCTGTTACTCGAGAAATTCCAAATTATTTTATCCATGCCCAACTTGGAGAGAGGGGAATGTGTAATACCCGAATTCAACTTCACATCTTAAGTCATTTACGGATCTTTGCGACATCATAAAATGTCGTATTTAGATAAATATATCCATTTTTACATCAGGACAATCATAAATACACATAAAATACACCAAGTGGGGCCCGGATCAGGGGCGTCCCTGTTCAAATTTAGGCTCGGGGCCAAAAAGAAATTTAGGCCCTCGCCCTTCGAAAAAAAAACAAAAACAAGTAACCAAAAAATATATATATATAAAAAAAATAAAACGAAAATGCGGCATGAGATAGTCATGGGGTTTGGAAGGAAAAAAAAACTACTACTTATTTGACTTATAGTCCTAGTTTGGGTTTAGATGGAAAAAAAACATACTTATTTGACTCCTAGTCCTAGTTTAAAAAAACAAAAATTATTGTAGCTAGAAAGATTCAAAACCGGGTCTCATGTCTAGTATACTTGAGTGCTAACAATTAAGGTAATATATTCCTTGTCAATATAAATACAGTATATATATAATATTAGGTCGAAATTTCGTGGGGCCCTTAAATTCATTTATTTGCGGGGAGGGGGGGGGTTCCGGGCCATGGCCCCCCTAGAGGCGCCCCTGCCCGGATGTATGATGGCCATTGGTGCAGTCAGCAGTGGTGGCAACCCACAGGTGCACCACCAAGCCTGATACAAGAAGTTGCATTCCTTCAACCTATCAACTTCCCACGTGGTTCTTGTGCGGTTTTGCAACTCCTGGTCGTCTAGAAAACCACAAAGACACGATGATGTTAGCGTATTGCCTTAAAACCAAATCGATTTTGGATAAGGTTTGATGCAACGGGTATTTATAGGTTATACCAAGTGAATGAATGTGATGCATTCAACTCACACCCACACTCCCTTGCTATGTGAGATAGAATATATTCAATTTAATCACAACTCTCCATTTGAGATGACTCATAAATACCTGTAGCACCATAGCTTTTTTCAAAGGTTTGATGCAGTTCACCGTGATTCTTTATAAAGTTACTCCTTAACGGAGGAGAATCTGGAGATGGACTTAAAACTTTATCGCTTGTGGTGATCCGGTAATCCAAATCAATGGAGACCCAAACGAGAATTGAAGAAGACAATGACGTCATAAAAAAGAATTATATAATGATAAAAGAAGCATGTATATTGTTTTTTTGTTGTTGTCCTTCTGTCAAATCGACAGGAAGCAACGACCCTTAGTATCAAAATCGTAGATCCACCTCTGATTGTCACTGACATGCGTTGAGAATATTAAAATACAACTGCGTAGGTTGAAAGAGTGTTGTACCAATGTCATGTATAATACTATTCCTTCCGTTCCGAAATAACTGAGTCAGTTGCAAAAAACACGCATATTAAGGATGTGAGTTAATGTTTTAATTTGAATGCCAAAATGACTAAAAAACGCTCAATATATAATTAAAACAATGTTGTATTTATTCTTTCACTCCTTAATAAATAAGGGTAGATGGAGGAAAAACACAATAAATGATGCATTGGAAATGTAACTGCGTCAGTTATTTTAGAACAAATCTTTTTAATAACTGACTCGGTTATTTCGGAATGGATGGAGTATTTTATTTCTACTCCCTTTCATATAGTATGCTTGTATCATATGAAAAAGGAAAAATTGAATGGTGTGATATATGATACCTGATACAACATTGCTATAACCGTTGTAGTATAAACGAGAATGATATGCCTAGCTACACTGTTTTGTGTATATAAAATATAATCTTATCGTCCAGCTTTTACACAAGGTTTAAGAAAATAATAAATGAATGATTAATTTAATATTTTAAGACAAATTTATTGCATTGTTTTGTAGGAGTGACTTATAATACTTCATTGTTTAAGTAAAAATGGAAAATAAATATTCAATACGCAAGAATGCCTTATATTCTGAGACAGTTAAAAAAAAAAAAAAAATCATATATTACGTGATGGAAGAAGCACAAAAAAAAAAAAAAAAAAAAAAAACTTTTTACCACAAAATCACTCCATGTGCATGTACCGTAGGTGGGATTAGACCTGGCCATTTATAACTGTAACCGGCGAACCGGCTCGGAACCGGACCGAACCAGATCGGCGGTTCAAGTAACCGGCGGTTCGGTGGCCCGGCGGCTCACCGGTTTAGGAAAGGTTCGGGTATTCCGGTAACCGGAACTGGACCGGCAACCGGCGGTTCAACCGGCCCGGCCGGAACCGGAACCGGACCGGCTTCAACGGTTTTTTTAAATTTAAATTTATTTATTTATTTTTATTTTCCAACCATTTCAAAAAATCCTATAAATACTCCATTCATTTTCCAATTTCACTTACACCTACTCTTCTCTCAATTCTACATTTCTACTTCTCTAATCTCAAACTCATTTCTTTGTTTGTAATCGAGTTTGTTTAGTTGTTAAAAACACAATCAAGTTCGACGCCATGGCTGCCAAAGCTTTTTCAGCGTTTCCAAGGGGATTGAAACTTCTTTTACACCGGACATGGAAATCGGGGATTTCTCGGCGGATTGGCGATTGTAGTGCTCAGCAAATTCAATAATGTCTTCTTCGGGTTCATCAATGCCACAGTAGAGTTCAGGGGTGACATCCGATGGGCGGAGGAGGTCTGCACCGCCCCGCTGGCTCCATACTGATTCGCCGGCCATTGGCACCGGAGGGTCTTCAATGGCTCTGCGTTTAAGCCTGTTAGCTGAACGGAGAAGTAGATCCTGTTCTTCGTCTGGAGTGGGATGGGGCATTTGGATTTTCGGGAGGGAACTTTAGGGTTCAGGGAGAAACAACGTGGGGGCCGCCCGGTTTCGGGTCCTTCTGTGGAAAAACTACGTGGCTTAATTAATAGGGCGGAGCTTCATGAGCTACCTTATCACGGCCCTTATTTCACGTGGTCCAAATCTATTCACAGTTCCATGGCTATTGAACAACGCATTGACCAGGGTCTCTGTAATTCTCGATGGTGTAACAAGTACCCAGATTCTTCTATTTATCATCTACCGCGTGTTCATTCGGATCATCATCCCATTCTCCTATCACTAGAAAATTTGCGGACTCGTGATCACTCTGAAAGACCCTTCCGTTTTCAAGCTTGTTGGTTGAAGCACTCGGATTTTCAGCCGTTCTTGTGTGATTCATGGCATGTCAATGATGATGATTTACAAGTTGCTCTTAACACCTTTAGCCTTAAAGCGAAGGAATGGAACAAATCGGTTTTTGGTAACATATTTTATCGCAAGAACGTTGCAAAGCGAGGATTACGGGGATCCAATTGGCCCTAGCTAAGGCTCACTCAAATTTCCTAACAAATTTGAACCGATCTCTAGTGCAAGAGTATGATGATATCTTATCCCAGGAGGAGGTTTATTGGCACAAAAATCAAGGCTGAACTGGATTGAGGATGGGGAAAGAAACACTCATTATTTCCATAGCTCGACCAAGCGCAGGCGGAAAAATCACATCCTCTATCTAAAAGACTATCTGGCAATTGGACCAATGATTTTGCAGCTCTTACGGCTTTGATTCGAAAATATTATACTGAGTTGTACACGGCTGAACCAGTGGCTCCCTTACCATGCGGTCTCTTTGAGTCGCCTATCAATCATGCTGACAAGAGGCTCCTTAACCGAACGGTCAGTGCTTGTGAAGTGCGCGCAACAATTTTTGACATGGGAGCTTACAAGTCCCCCGGCCCTGACGGCTTCCCCCTGGTTTTCTTTCAACAAAATTGGGACACGGTCGGTCCCTCCGTCACTAACTGGGTGCTCAAGGCTTTCCGTGAACGCAAGTTTCCTCCCTCAATGAACAGAACTTTCATCGCTTTGATACCTAAGGTACAACCGCCGGAATTGGTTTCTCAATTGCGCCCGATTGCTTTAGCAAATGTCACAGTTAAAACCATCACCAAAATCATTGCTAATCGGCTGCGCTCAATTATTGGCAAAATTGCGGACCATAGCCAAAGTGCTTTTATTCCAGGGAGGCAAACATCCGACAACATTATCGTGGCTCAAGAGGTTCTTTTCACTATGCGACAGAAAAAGGGGCGAAAGGAATCATGATCATTAAAGTGGACCTCGAAAAAGCGTATGATAGAGTTAGCTGGGATTTTCTCCGCCGTCTTCTTCATATTGTGGGTTTCAACGACATGCTTGTTGATCTTATAATGTATACGCTCTCGAGCACCTCGCTTGAAATTCTTTGGAACGAGACTCCCCTCGAGGGCTTTCAACCTTGCCGTGGCCTAAAACAGGGAGACCCTTTAGCCCCATATCTTTTTGTTATCGTTATGCAAGTTCTGAGCTGCCTTATACATCAATCGATTAATGACGGGAAGTGGAATCCGATCTCCGTTTCCCGTGGGGGACCAAAAATATCTCACCTCTTTTTTTGCAGATGATCTCCTCCTTTTTTCGGAGCCAACTGTCGAGCAGGCTACCATAATTGATCGGGTCCTCACGCATTTCTGCAGTATTTCGGGTCAAAAAATTAGCGTGGCCAAATCTAATTTTGCAACGTCCCCGAACACTAATATTCACACTATATCTCTCATTGAGGAAGCTCTTGGCATGTCTCACACAACCCACCTTGAGAAATATCTTGGCGTCCCACTACATCACAACCGGGCAAAAAAAGAGGATTTTCAAGGCATTATTGACAAAGTACGAAAGAAATTGCAACCCTGGAAAGCCAACACCTTGTCTAAAGCCGGGCGTGCTATCCTTTCACAAACGGTCCTTGCAACGACGCCCTACTATCACATGCAAACCATCAAGCTGCCAGCCTCTATAACGAATGAGCTTGACAAAATAATCCGAGATTTCTTTTGGGGTCACGAAGCGGATAGGCGCGGTCTACACTTAGTAGCTTGGAAGCACATTTGCCAACCAAAAATAAATGGAGGCCTCGGTATTCGCAGTGCCCGTGACATGAACACGGCTTTTTTTGGCAAAATTATCATGGCAATTGTTTACGGAACCTGAAAAATTGTGGGTACAACTCCTAAGATACAAATATGGCTCTCCTCTTGATGAACCCAAGGCACATTGCTCTTTTATTAGGCGGCATATTTGCTATGCAACAAACTTTATACATGATGCTTTCGGCACTGACGAAACAGGCAATACTGTTTGGAAACTGACGCCCTCCGGAAAATTCTCGATTAGCTCTGCATATCACGAACTTCACCCATTCCAAGAGCAATCCGAAGGACATACTTGGTGTTTAATTTGGTCAATAAAGGGACCACTTAGGGGTAATATGCTACTCTGGCAGATTCACCGAGACGCTCTACCCACTGCAGGCCTCCTCGCTGCAAGACACATCGGTAATAGAGGAGCATGCTATTCTTGTGGCATGAATCCAGAATCCACCTTACACGTAATGAGGGATTGCCCCTGGACTTACAACATGTGGAAGCAGATTGTTCATCGGCAACACTGGGTTCTTTTCTTGTCCACTCATGATACATCGTCCTGGTTGGAGAACTGCCTAAAAGTCAACATGTACAAGCACGACACCATTATTTTCTAGAGATTCTTATTTCGTGAGATAGTGTTGAGCCTCTGGTACTGGCGTAATAAGGAATTCCATCACATAGACCTCCCACGCCTCCCGATGACAATTTGCACCTCTGAAGCTGTTTATCGAGCACGCGAACTTAGACTAGCATGGCCTTGATTATCTTTCTATTTGGCATAGTCTGATGTAAATTTGTGTAGTTTATGCTTTGAACAGTTTGTACAGTTTTCTATTTTAATAAAACATCCGGTTTTCAACCACAAAAAAAAACAATCAAGTTTGTTTACATATAAAAGATACGTAGGCAACCGGATTTCCGATACAAGCGTTGAAAAAATAACATAATTTTTAAAAATAACATAATTTACATATTAAAAAAATAACACAATATATCTCACGTAATATTTAATAAAATAACATTTATAATCAATTTACATTTTAAAACCGAGTAAAAAACTATTTATAAAAAACTATATATTACATACGCTTTGGTTATTTTATATTGCAGTACATTCAAATTTAATTAATAGTAATTTGTTATTATAGTGTAAATAATAAGTATTTTCTAAAAATGTAAAAAAAAAAATTAATAATTTTTAAAACCGTGATCTGAACCTGAAAGGAACCGTGTGAACCGTTAAACCGCCTAAGCATGTACCTTTAACCGCTGGTTTTGTAACCGACGGTTCACTTGAACCTCCGGTTACAAAACCGGCATGAACCGGAAAGAAAAAAAACCGGCAGGCCGGTCTAGTTAAGGGCAGGTTGACTCATTTGGCCGGATCTAGGTGGGATGTTGTTTGTTTGAATGGTAGGTAGTGAGAGGTGATAATAAACAGAAAGCAATTAAAGACACCGATTTTAGTACCTTTCCAATATCATGCCTCACCCTCTGTTCTGTTATATATATGCTTGTTGGCCCCTCCCTCCCCTCCATTTAAAGAAAATTTTGCATTCAATCTTCCCTTACCCCACCCACACGGGCCACACCCCATTTGGATACTAGTCCTAAATATATAAAAAATCCATTTCTGTCTTTTTCTAATCTTTTCTTTTCTTTTATAGTAGTAGTAGTAATATTTATTGCTTGAAAATGGTGGCGGCTGATTCTCCTGTACATTTCTATTCGCTCTATTATGCGTAAACGTAACTCCTGCTTTCATTATTATCGCTGATCGATTTGTCCTCCCCCTACTCCGCCATCTTTTTAGCTTCTTCCACGTTCCTCCTCCTAAAATCGCAGCTCTTGAGGTGCGTCTTTTTTTTTTTTTTTTTTTCCTTTTCCTGTAAATATATATAGGTACATTGCTTGCAAACAATTCAAACACGTCGCTTTGTTTGGCACCGGAACTCGCTTAAAAACAGCAATCTCATATTATAAGTCTTTCTAGCTTTATGCATATAAGAAACTCAATAAATGATCAAAGTTTAGTAGTTTTGTTATCCCGACCCAATTCTAAAAAATACCCTTACACTTTGGAAAACTTCAAACATTACACTTGAATAATTAGATAATAGTTTTCAACGGAATAAAAAAATAAAAAAAAAAGAGTAAAAAAAGATAAAAAAAAACATTAATTATTACATTAAAATGTGATAATGACTTATATTATAGTACAGATGAAAAATATTATGATGACTTATAATATGAGACGGATGTAGTATTCATTTCTGAAACATTACTTTAAATATTGATATGTAAATAGACGTTGATTCCGTCTAATGCATTTGACAATATTGCACAATAAATTATAACTCAATGTAAGACCTAATTGATAAATGATTACATTTGGCAGGGAAGCCGCTAGAGGGGGAAATAAAGAGTAATGTGGATGCGTCAGTCATTAAGACAGGCATGAGTGTTGGAATCCTTTTCCGCGACACATATGGGGCAGTTCTGTACTCATTTACATATCATTTTGAACCAAGAGATCCAGTGATTTCATGGAGCTTAAAGCTTCTTGACTCTGGAAGAGACGAGGTGTTTGGGGATTCAGATACTCGTGATGGAGAGTGATTGCTTGATGATGATACGGAACCTGACACGGTCCCATTATCCCCGGTCAACTCGTCTGAGGACATAAGTCAAACTCTTTCCCTGAGCATAAGCGCGCGACGTCGCCAACTTGATGGCCATCCCGCCATCCTCATAAGCATAAGGGGGCCGCCCCGCAAAGACGCGGGCCCATTCCTACGAGAATATCGCTAATGGAAAGTTCATAAGCTTAGATAGAATGCGAGGCCAACTGCCATCTGTCGGGCATCGGCGCCGCTAGCACGAGTAGTCTTTTACAGCTTTATCCTTTCCCTATAAATACCCCCACTGTGACATTAATGAAGACAAAGAAATATAGAACAACGTTTGCACATTTATTTCTATCAGCACTGTTCTCACTCTCTCTCTCATATTTATTTCATATTACCACCGCGGGCTCATCACCAACATCGATAAACGCCACCGTCCGACGGCGATAACCTCACTGATCGGAGCACCACGAAGAGGCCAGATATCCCACGTCCAAGTCTTCCTTCCAAACTACCCGACGGAAACGGATCACGTCAATTGGCTCCGTTACCGGGAACGTTTTCTTCAAAGGATTCAACACCTTCGTGGACTCCATAGTTGCTCGCCTTGTACCGATCTCCGTCTCCCTTGTATAAAAGGTTTGTTATTCCGCTTTATCATCATCAAATCGGTTATCTTTGTCTTCACAAACCGTTGAAAAATAGCTCATGTGTTTATGTAGACTATCACAATCTTGCGTTTGAAGATTCACCACTATTGGGATAATCTTATATGAACCGCTAAGAAACGGCTGTGGTTAGCGTTTTTCCGATTTGTATGTTGATCGGGACGGTGTGAACGCCATAAAATTCGACTTGTAGCATCTCTGTGTTGGGATCGATTGCTTGTAGGAGGGTAAAAGGTTCATCGGATGTTGCGTACATAAAATCTGACAGCAGATCACGTCACATCACGTCACATCAACTACCTTTTGAAAAGGATACTAGAGTTGGCTTGTGTCAGAGGCAATAATCCCACTTGCTACCTTGGAAAGCTTGTTGTCAGACTGGCATCGGACCTCCCATCATGGCTAACCCTTCGCCTAACCCCGTCACACCCAACCCGGCGTGTGCGCATCGACCCAACGAGGTCTCACGAGAGTGACCCCGCCCGTACAACCGTCGATTACCGCGAGTTCTTAGAGTTAAGAAAGAAAAACACTCGCTTAGAGGCGCAGCTCGTCCGAAGACGATTAACACCGAGGGCCCGTACAAAGAGGCCCCCGCCCCGCCGGTTCCTAGCGAGGCCGATCCGGCAAGAATAAAGAGTTATGGTGAATACGCGGCGAAAATGAAGGCAAACCCAACGAGATCTTAATCTCCGCCGGCCAGCCCCGCGCTAGCAATTGATCCTCCCCCAACCGTGAGGGCATGAACGCCGGACCTAACGTCATCGCCCCTCCGTGGAAAGTGGCCAAACACGGGGGAAACAACGCGAGCTCGCCGTCACGAGCATCGAGGGAAAGCGTATCCTCCTCTCGGCACGGTGAACACAAACCAAACTAGAATATCGGCGCACGACCGCCCGGGAAAACGTAGCTTTACCATCACCACCGAGGGATGAAGATAAAGGAACGCGAGGCAAAGTCGACGGAGACCGGGTCCCCTCGTTGAAAATCCCCGGAACATTATCCCGAGAAGAAGAGCACGGGCCGAAACAGAAAGGCACAAAGCGGACGAGGACGACGCCCACTCTCGTGGCGCACCTCGAGCCCGCACCAACCAACATTTGAAGATCCGAGGCCGATGGTTCCGAGATGAAAAAGAACAAACGAGAAGAGGATAAGGAACCTGGCGCCGCTATGGATGCACTTTCGTACTCGCTCATAGCGAGCCTCCTCGACGCCGAGTCTCCAACATCAACATAACAGATTATCGTGGTAAGTCGACCCATACGAATGGATAGCCTCGTTCGAGAGCAAAATGATGCTCGCTACTCACCATAGCGCGGCCCGGTGCGTGGCTATGGTGGGTTGCATGAAAGATGTAGCCTCTACATGGCTTCGCAAATTGCCGCCCGTATCGCTTAACAAATGGGAGGATATGCGGACAAAGTTCCCGACGTAATTCAAGACAGCCGCATAGACCTCGCAAGACCACAACCGATCCGTTTTTGATAAAGCAGACACCTGGGAGTCCGCCCGGTCGTATTACGAGAAATTCGTCCAAGTTTACGATCAAACACGGGACGAGCCCGAACCCACGGTCATGATGGCATTCTTAACTGGACTGGTGGGCGGCGAACTTAAGACACACTTAACGATGCACGCTCCGACCAACTCGAGGGACATGTTGGAGCAGCCCGGAAGTTTACTACCGTCGAGGTCATCCCCGCCAGAAACCGGGGCCTTCAATCTGATCCCACGGCCCCGTCCAATAGTACTCGAGGCCGATCCCCAAAGAAAGGAGGAGGCCATCAATCCGGCGAAAGAACGGACGACCGTGATTTCAAAAGGCCGCAAAAGTTCGACGTAAAAGATTACATTCCGCTGAATGCCCGACCGTCGGCGATCCTGAACGAAATTTCGGAACACATCCGGAAGCCCCGCGACAATCGTAGCGAAGACGCCGTTCGTAAAGCGGACACAAGCAAATTCTCGTGAGTTTCATAATTATCACGGCCATAACACGGATGATTGTTTTTCCCCGATAAGGATCCTAGACAAAATGGCCCGGGAGGGAAAGTTAGATCGATTCAAATTGGCGGGCGGGGCCAACCGAGACTCGTCGCAGCCCCGCATGAGCGCGAGCTTAATGTCATCCACGAAAGCCCGCCTAGCAACAAAGTATAAAAGAACATATCAACTCGATCAAAAAATTTGGACGTGAGCGGCCTAGAACTCGCGGCCGATGAAGAGGCCTTGATTTTCACAAAGAGCGAGCTTAGCTTTGTTACGGGAGCAATGGAGATGCCCCTCATAATCAAAATCGGGATCGGCAAGTGCGGGGTTACCGCAGTCCCGGTGGATACAAAGCCGCCAGAGACATCATCTATCTTGACCGCCTCAAAGGTTTGAATTTCACCGAGGCCAATCCGAAACCGTACATGGGCTCGCTGAGGGTTTTACCAACCATGAGGTAAAAGTTAAAGGAATGATTGACCCGGAGGTCCGCATCGGAGACTTCGAGCCCTTTCGGATCGAAAAAATAGAATTTCGGTGGTCGATCCGCGCCCGCTATCACATGATCCCGGGCATACCCGCGATGCGCAAATTTCGTACGGTGTCTTCCATTCCGCATCGAGGGTCAAATTTTATACGTAAAATGGCAAGATAGGCCAGGCGATCAGCCGACCACGTACTTATCTTGACCACTTGGCAAAATCAAAGGCAGGGTTGAAAAGGGCACGGGAGCCCGAAGTCCAAGGTGTGCTAGGACAAGCTTATGCTACACCTCCCGTCGCACCAGCAGGGACTAACCCCATCACGAATTCAATAAATCTGTTGGGAGAAGCTCTAGTGATAATCGATACAAACCGAGATCCCAAGTACCGCCGAACGACTCAACCCCCGGATAGGTGAGTCCATGTCCGAGTTGGAGGCGAGCGCTAAGAAAAGAGCGCCGGAAGCCCATATCGAGCGGGGACAAGGCACGAACAGCCCTCCGCCGCTTGAGAAACAACAAAAGGAAATTGTATGCGACACATTGCGTATACGAGATGATCCCGCAAGATTGAGCAGAGGGGAGCTCGTCGAGGTAATCATCAATGAGAGATACCCCGACCAAAAGATCAAAGTCGGGGCGCACCTCAGCGAGGCCGATATGTCCGCGCTGATCAACGTGCTGAAAGAGAACCTGGAGGCCTTTGCTTGGGAGGTCACTGACATGCGAGGCGTCGACCCTGAGGTCGCACTCCACCGTCTCAACGTGAATCCCCACTTCAAGCCAATTCAAGCCAATAGCCGGGCTCGCCAATTTTCAACCGCAAAGGAAGAGGTCCGTAAAAATTGAGATCGCCAAACTACTTGCGGCGGATATCATTGAAGAACTACAATATCCTACTTGGCTAGCCAACGTCGTTATGGTTTTGAAGCACAACGGCAAGTGGCGAATGTGCGTAGATTTCACCGACTTGAACAAAGCCTCGCCCCAAGGATCCCTATGAGCTACCCCGCATGTACGAATGGTAGATCGGATAGCGGGTTTTGAAATCCTCGCTTCGTCGACGCCTATTCTCGGATACCATCAGTCCGTATGGCCGGGGACGAAGGACAACTTATCGCTTTCGTAGCCGGAGGCGGCATGTATTATTACAAAATGATGCCCTTCGGCTCGAAGAATGCGGGTTCAACATTCCGAGGATGATCAACCGGGTCTTCCACACTCAAATCGGCCGCAACATGGAAGCTTACATGATGACATGGTCATCAAATCCAAAGCAGATGCGACTTCATAGCGCATTTGAGGGAAACTTTCGCGAACGTACGAAAAAACAACATGAAGCTAAACCCACCAAATGCACGTTTGGGGTTAAAGCCGGAAAATTCTTAGGCTTCATGGTCACACAAATAAGGCATCGAAGCAAATCCCGAGAAAATCGAGCCATTCTCGGGACATGGCGCCTCCCACGACCGTGAAAGAGGTTCGAGGTTGAATGGAAGGATAACCGCTCCGGGCGTTTCATTTCGAAATCGGCGCAGTGTGCCTTCCTTTTTATAAAATTTTGAAAGGCGGCGGCAAGGGGTTTGAATGGACCGGAGAATGCACCGAAGCCTTTGAAAAGCTCAAGCAATACTGGTCGCCCCGCCTCTTTTAGTAAGTCCTATCATAGGCGACCGCCTTTATTTATATTTGGCGGCCTCGATAGGGCCGTCGCCGCAGCTCTTGTAAAGGAAGAGGGGACTCCCGAGAAGCCCGTTCAAAAGCCCATTTACTATGTTTCGAAGGCTCTCGCATCCGTGGAAGGTCGATATTTTAATGCAGAGAAATTGGCTTACTCTCTTGTTATAGCAAACTAGAAAGCTCCGTGCATATTTTTCATCACATACGATCATTGTACTATCGGATAGTCCGCCGCGTCGGTTTTACATAAGCCGACCTCGCCGGTCGTCTCCGTAAACGGGCAATTGAGCTCACCGAATTCGACATCAAGTACGAGCCTCGAAGGGCAATCAAGGCACAGCCCCGGCCGAGTTCATTCTTGAAGCAAGCTTCCGAGATCCCTCGACAACACAACCCACTTCCCCTTCGACCAACTCGCCCGACAAACCGGCTCCTAGCGGCCCCACGAGGCCCACCCACCGTTGGCGCTGTTCGTTGACGGCGCTAGTGGAATTGGAGCTTACGGGGGCCGGCATCGTCTTGCTCGAGCCGGGAACGTCCGAAGAAATTGAGAAAGCGCTTCGCTTCGATTTCACGGCGTCAAACAACCAAGCCGAATACGAGGCGCTCATCGCAGCCTCGAGCTCGCCCTCGCAATGAGAGTTGAGAACATACACGTCTTTTGCGACTCACAACCGGTTGTCAATCAAGTGAATGGAGGTTATAAGATTTATTGTTCGAAACCGGCAGCAGCACATCGACCTCGGTCCGTGGTTACGTCGTCGCCGGATATTGCGAGCTCTCTTATATACCACGCACTCGAATTTGAGGGCGTACTATTTATCCAAGTTATCCGACGCGACGCGGCGCTCGCTCCCCGACATCCCTTTGGAATACCTCGGGAACCTTCTATCACCGTATGCGAGGTCATGGATATTCAACCCTCCCGCGCCGCCGGATCGACGAGGTCAAGGATTATATTGAGCATGGAGTTTTGCCTTCGTACAAGATAGAGGCGAGAACCTTGGCTCGCCGAGCAAAGAAGATATGTCGTGCAAAATGGGATACTTTACAGTGCGCTCTTTCTCCAAACCTCGCTCCGCCGCGTCGGCCGGAGCAAGTGTAGGTATCCTCCATGAGCTTCATCAAGGAGTGTGCGGCGGGCATCCACTGTCGAACCCTCGCACAAAGTGGCGATCACCGCAGATACTACCGGCCTACCTTGTCGAGGGATGCGGATATATTCGTTAGGGAATGCGACCCCCGTCAAAGGTACGCATATACCCAGTGTTACCCTCCGTAGAGCAGCAGCATCGTCACCGCTTCATGGCCTTTCGAAATGCGGGGCATCGACCTCGTCGTCGTCCAATGCCTAAAGGGCGCGGAGGATGTGAATACATAGTAGTAGCGATCGATTATTACACCAAATGGACAGAGGCGAAGCCCCTCGCAGAGATTGCCACCACCCAGGTCATCTATTTTTTAATGGATCAAGTGTGGACTCGTTTCGGGGTACCTCGCATCATCATATCCGACCATGGACCACGCTCGTAACGGAATTCGACGAGTTTTGTAAAGAGCATGGCATCATTCATGCGACGTCTTCGGTCGCCTATCCTCAAAGTAATGGTCGCAGAGAACGCAAACAAACAAGTGCTCGTAGGCCCGAAACGCACTCTATGCGGAAAGAAAGGCAGTGGGTAGATGAGCCGCCCGCGATCTTATGGTCGCTCCGGACCGCCAAAAAGTCCACCACAGAGAGAAACCCCATTCTCCCCGACTTATGGTTCGGAGGCGATGACACCAAAGGGGGAGATGTCTCTACCTAGCATCGAGTGTCGCATTTCAACGAGGACACCAACGAACGATCGCGTGAGTTTGAGCTCGACATGCTCGAAGAAAAAAGACCGCAAGCGGCGACCCGTTTGGCTAACTTCAAGATGGCCGCTAAGCGACACCACGATAAGAAGGTACGCCACCATTTTTTCAAGACAGAGATTTCGTATTAATTAAATGTGAAGCCGCCGGCCGCAAACCCAAAAAGTTAGACAAAGAATTGGGAGGGACCCCTTCGTATCTCTCGCGAGCTAAAGAAGGGGACATATTATCTCAAAGACAGAATGGCCGTGAATATGAGAATACTTGGCACGCCGACAACCTCAAGAGATATTACATGTAGTCCTCTCGTTTTTTGGAAGTTTTTGTTCCTTGTGTATATATTTTTCTTCCTTTTTGCCCAAAAAAAAAAAAAAAAAAAAAAAAAAAAAAGAGTAGGGGGACCGTGCCCGCCGCCGCCCCGACCCCGCGCACAGCTTGTGTATTTTTGGGTTAGCAAAAACAAAAACAACTCAAAATACCAAAGCAGAGAACAAAGGCATAAAACGAAATGGCCATGCAAATGGCCCCAATGTGCACAAGGAAAAGGATCAAAGTTAACAGGGGTGGCGAGCCCCACATCGCCCGGAAACAAAAGTTAATATTACAAACCAATAACAAAGTTCCGTCAATAACAAAAGGAGAATCAAACGCTTCCGGAATCAAGGCCGCCTTGCGAATCCCCCGGCCGCGCCCTCCTCACCACCCGGAGCCGCCCGATCCCCCTCTCGTATTGGCCCCATCCAAGATCGCCCGCACGAGTGATCGCATGTTCTCTTTTGCCGCCGCCGGAAATACCGCCGCCCGTAAACCATCAACCCTACATCGCTCGCGGTATTCCGCGATCTCCTCCTCGGAGTACGGAACCACGGGATGATATTGAATGAGCTCGGCACCGAAGGAATTCTCCCGAGTCCACGCCGCCATATCATGTAAGTTCGGGGACCCTCTCGCCGGTGCATCGACCTACGTACACACCTCGCCATACGATAGCAAACCTTGGTCATAATTGTCACCCGCATCCTTCCAATATTCGGCGCCGTCCTTATATTCAAGCAAGGGCGGCCTCGATTTTGGCCCGGACATCCGAGGCAAGGTCCTCGGCCCTTTTGATAGCTTCCTCGCCTTTCCGACGGGCATCCTCGCTTCCTTAGCAAGATCGGGCCGACAAGATCCTCGCCAGCTTTTCAACTTTTGCTCACAGTGCACCCAGTGGCGGCTTCGACCTTCTTGCGATGATTCTTCTCACGAGTAACTTGGCGCTCCAACTCCGCTATCTTGTCCGCCCGTGTCTTTTCTTTAGCGGTATATGAGCCTTGGCGTCGCCAACTTTGGCCTCCGTGTCCTTCATCGTCCGCACCAACTCCCGGTTCTCCCGCGCCTTCTTCGCTTTCTTCGCCACCGTCGCTCGTTCGTCGTTCGCTCTCCACCAACTTCTCAACAAGATCTAAAGCGGCAAGCATGCAACGCGAGACCTAAAAAAGACACAAGTAAGCACTTGGAAAATAAAAGGAAATTCGTGCGAGGAAACATATTTACCTTATGCGCCGACATCCCGTACTCGGCGACGGCAGCCCTCATAGCCTCGCGGGGATCAATAGCCGTTGCCGATGTTGGCGGAGCAATCCTTTTTATCACTCCGGTCCCCACGGATAGGCGAGCCTCGCCGCTCCATTTTCCGGTAAGTACAGGAAGAGGAGGAACCGCCGACGTAGCCGACTCCATCATCACACCCCGGTCGGCGATGATTGATCGGCGCAAAAGCCTCGTCAAAATATAAAGGAATGCCGCCGCCGCCGAAGCTTCTTGCCGTGCGCGCTCCCGCGGCACGAATTCATGAACAGTGCAAGGTTGAGAGGGGGAGAGTCAAGACCCTCTAGTCGACAACCTCGATGGCGCATCCACTCTTGGTCTTTTCCGGGAAAGCGGGGACGTCTTCAAGAACATCTTCAAACTCTACCGGCGCTACCGTGGCGGTGCTCGCAGCCTTCACCGGCGGGGGCGGACATCTTCCGTAATCGCTCCGGCGATCGCAATACCGTAGGAAGTCCCCGCCGTACGCCGTACCCGCCGCAACAACGGTCACTCCCCGATTGATCCCCACATGAACAAGCCGGTATGATCACGGGATCCGCCCTCGCTAACTCTTCCTCCCGCGTCTTCCTCGCGGCATTAGCAGCCGGCAACATTAGCGCTCCCGCGAAGACCGGATGCCGGCATCTCTCGAAAAAAAAAAAAAAAAAAAAAAACAAAAAGAGGAAGCAATCGAAATGTACAAGTCAAAAAAAAAAAAAAAAAAAAAAAAAAAGAGGGGACCGTGCCCGCCGCCGCCCCGACCCCGCGCACAGTGCTTGTGTATTTTTGGGTTAGCAAAAATAAAAATAGAGAAGAAATGGTTTTACCCCGGCGGCTCGACCAATCGCCGCCACACTCTTCGCATTGCGTCGGAAAGTTCCTACCCAAGTGGCACTCGCCGACCCGGGCCAGATCACTAAACTCCACGATGGCGGGGGAATGTTCACGACAGCAAAATCCCCGACTCCAAACAACCCGGGATCCCCGCCATCCTCGCGCTACCCAGCCTTTACGTTCGTCAACATCCGAACGCCGATCATGCGGACTCCGTGCGTATCCGTCCGCGAGCTTATCAAGGCCACAATCGCCTCTACTTCTTCAGACTTGCGAGAGGAACCACTCGCCTTTCGAGCCACTTTGAGTCTAGTCCCCGTGCAGCCCGACTCCCAAAATGCGGGAATGGCCATCCGACCCCGGATTGCACGCGCATCACTCTTTGGCTCCGCTTGTAGATTTTGTTGTCGGCGGGGTAAAAAGTGGCGAGGCCTCCCCTCACGCGCCCTCACGCTCACCCGACCCGGAGTTTGGGTGCCGACGAAATCATGGAACTCCCTAAACAGCCCAAGGAGGGCTCAATTCCATTAAGGCGGCACGTCGCAATAAACGCCGCCAGGGCCCTAACAAAGATTGGGGTGAAAGTCCGCCGGCAAGGCTTCCAAAGAAATACATCACCTCCACCAAAAAAGGATCGAAAGGGGGCCCGAACCCCGCCAGAAATTGTCGAAAGGAACATACAACCGGTCCCCGTAGCGCCCACAAGTATAATCATACCGTCGGCCGTCCATGCACGGACAAAAATGATAGTCGTCGGAAAGCCGGTATCGGGCGCGGATAGCGGTGTTAAAATCGCGCCGCGGTCAACAAAGATCTCCATTCTACATCGACGGCGCGATGCATGGCCTTCGCCTTGCCACCCTCTTCCAAAGACTCCGCAGCCTCCAAGCCGATCCGGATTTTCCCCTCTCGCGGGGCGGAGCTAGCAGTTTGGGTGCCCCCACGGCCGTCCCCCTTCGCCTTTGCGGCTTTGGGGCGGACGCCGTCCGAATCCTTTCACCGGCGGTCTTAGGAATTCGCTCTCTCGGGAGCTAAGTGCCGCAAGGATTCGGTAAAGCACCGAGTGCCCCTCGTTATAAGTAGCCTTTGGGCCTCGCCGCCGCAGGACGCGAGTCCTCTTCGTCGAACGGGAAGATGAAACCTCGCCGCCGCCCATTTCCTCGGCCCCGCCATCCCCATAACTAAATTCCTCTTTATCGCCGTCGTCCGCGCCGTGCGACATGCCGCAAAATGAAGAGAGGTGGATCAACGCTTCGTTCAGTCGACACCGCCCCCCCCCCCCCCGTTCCGCGCAAGCCAAACAAAGACAGGGGGCAACGGGGTCATAAAGAAATACTACACGGAAAAATTGAAAATTGCACCCTAATCCCTGAGGGCTTCAAATTCACAAAAGAAGGGTTTAGGCATACGGATTCTATCACCGGTTAGAAAACCTCAAAAATCCGAATATCTACGGGACAAAAAAGCATACTTATGATCTATACAAAGCCAAGAATCAACCACAAAAAGACGATCAACAAAGAAAAACCTAGTGTTAGATCGGATAAAGATGGTACCTTTATGATCCGGATGGCGTAAAATCGGGAAGACAAGGATGATCGCTCCGATCGCCGAAAAGGCTCACTCCGATGAAGTTCAAACACAAATTTCAAATTTCGAATTCGGAAACTTGGTTCTAAATCACCACAGATGCTCTTGATTTCGGCTTGATCACTCGGGAATTTTGGAGGAGGTTTTCGAAAAAGTGGCAAAAGGAGGGGCAACACCCCCTAAATAGACAGTGCATTCAACCAACCAAATGGGCCGTGATTATCTTCATCCAACGGTTCGGGTTTACGCGGAAAAGCGAAAAGTTTCGTAATCCGACACGACGCTTTGAAATTTGAAGTTTGCGTAAAGAACGAAACGCCATCATTACCGCCGTCACGTCCTACGGCGAAACGTCACCTTGTCGAACCGAAAGGACGCCACAAGCAATGATACGCAGCGTTCGCAGCCCCATTTGTATTGCTCCACGTGGCACGCCACCCGCAATAGCTCGCTTGTACGCTTTTCGCTCTCGACAACACAAATGACTTCGCCATCTCGCCCGGGATCGCGTAAAATGATTAAATCCCGTAAACTCAACATGTCGACCTCGGTCGACCAACGAGCACGGACGATTTCCATCGCAAGCTCTCAAGCCGCAGCCGCGGCGACCGCAATAGCCTCCTCGCGGCATATCCGGATCGCTCTATGCCGTGCACCTCAACATGTCGACCTCGGTCGACCAAAGAGCACGGACGATTTCCATCGCAAGCTCTCAAGCCGCCCGCGGCGACCGCGCGACTCGCATACAGCCCCTCGCGGCATATCCGGATCGCTCTATGCCGTGCACCTCAACATGTCGACCTCGGTCGACCAAAGAGCACGGACGATTTCCATCGCAAGCTCTCAAGCCGCGCCGCGGCGACCGCAATAACAGCCTCCTCGCGGCATATCCGGATCGCTCTATGCGCGTGCACCTCAACATGTCGACCTCGGTCGACCAAAGAGCACGGACGATTTCCATCGCAAGCTCTCAAGCCGCAGCCGCGGCGACCGAACGCCTCCTCGCGGCATATCCGGATCGCTCTATCGCCGTGCACCTCAACATGTCGACCTCGGTCGACCTACGAGCACGGACGATTTCCATCGCAAGCTCTCAAGCCGCGCCGCGGCGACCGCAATGCGCCCCTCGCGGCATATCCGGATCGCTCTATGCCGTGCACCTCAAATCGCAACCGCAGTGTCATCGCATCTCCCCGCCGCGTCCACAAACCGTCGTGTATCCCAACGGACGGAACGGTTCAAAAGCCATCATTGGTGGTCTTCCCGAGTTTTAGCCGTGTTTAATAGGGCTACTTTGACTAGGGACTATTCTCGGACGAAAAATAGCCCATGATTACCCACCATAAATAACCGTCCCTTCGAATGCTCATAATGACGGTAAACCTCTCGTATAACCATCATTACGCCGGTCATTATGATCGTCTCTTCGTATAGCCGTCGTTCGTCTCGTCCACCATTATGGTAATCCATGCCAAACACGCCACCTCCCTCTATAAAAGCCGCCCATTTCACCGCCCCTCCACGATGCTTCTTCTCCCATTCGAATCACTCGTTTCTTCCTTACAAAATCCCGTAAAAACAAGAATGTCTCGCCGGATAATGTTGAATACGAATTTACGGAGGATTACAAAGGCAACGAGCATCCGGAATCCAAACTTGCACTTCCTCCATAACCCTTCGGGGAAGGACAACCCCCAATTTCAATACCACGAGTGGAAATGGAACAGAATCTTGATACCGCCGCCGCCTTCTTGCCGCCCGAGATTGCGGAGTTGGAGCGTGAGGAGGAAGCCGAGATAAGTGAATCCGCAGTCCCGCGGGCTCACAGAGGATCGAGGTATTCATCGGCGATCGGATCCACGTACCGCACAAAGCAAGCCGTTCAAAAAGTTTGTGCGTCTAGTCCGGAATGGAAACCGCCAGGGGCCATGGTCGACGCCGTCCGGGAAGAATGGCAAAGCGTCTTTCACCGTAATCGGGCCCCTTACAATCACCGAGTCCGCAAGCCGAGATCCAAGACGAGAGAGGATCGCTTCCTATACGAGGGGAAGACGACCCGGTAGGCCGCCGGACGAGAGAAGATCGCTTCCTATATCCGAAAAGCGGGCGGCCCGGTAGGTCGATCCCTTGTTGCTTGCGACCGACCGCGAACTACCGAGCGCGACGACGACTCCGCATCACCACTAACGTGTACTAGAGGAGGAAACCCGCTTGTAGTGATTGGCAAGCCTTTCGTATAGCTTCAACTTCACGAAGCGCTCGCGGGATATGTTGCATCAACTTCATGTCGCAACCCCGCCGCCTCCGAAGGAGCGGTCTCGAGATTTCGATACAAACAGAGAGTACTCTTTTCCCTTGCTTAAGATTTTTTCCCACCGGGTTTTTCTTAAGAAAGGTTTTGACGAGGCTCTACGAGTTTGTATCCCTAATCCCGAGTCCGCTCAACTTTTGTCTTCCAAGAGTGTTCGACAACGGAGACTCCTCGACCAAGCATACTACTCTACGCCGCAACAAATTTCCGCCGCAGCAGGGGGCCATTGATGATACGGAACCCGACACGGTCCCATTATCCCCGGTCAACTCGTCCGAGGACATAAGTCAAACTCTTTCCCCGAGCATAAGCGCGCGACGTCGCCAACTTGATGGCCATCCCGCCATCCTCATAAGCATAAGGGGCCGCCCCGCAAAGACCGCGGGCCCATTCCTACGAGAATATCGCTAATGGAAAGTTCATAAGCTTAGATAGAATGCGAGGCCAACCGCCATCCGTCGGGCATCGGCGCCGCTAGCACGAGTAGTCTTTTACAAACCTTTATCCTTTCCCTATAAATACCCCCACCGTGACATTAATGAAGACAGAGAAATATAGAACAACTTTTGCACATTTATTTCTATCAAGACGTTCTCACTCTCTCTCATATTTATTTCATATTACCACCGCGGGCTCATCACCAACATCGATAAACGCCACCGTCCGACGGCGATAACCTCACTGATCGGAGCACCACGAAGAGGCCAGATATCCCACGTCCAAGTCTTCCTTCCAAACTACCTGACGGAAACGGATCACGTCACTTGACATGTGTTTCGTGTCTGCGCAAACCAATGGAAGACTGTTTGACGCTTTAATCTAGTTTTGGGCTTTCTTTTGTTGTTTTTATTTGGCGTGTGGGCGATAAAATTTATTATTTCCTAAAAGAATGATAATAACATTATAACTTATAACATAATATGTTACGACATGATTAATGACATAAGATTTGTTATAAACATTTTTATGGTGAAGTTGAATCTTTTATTACAAATTTAATATATACTACGATAAAAATATATTATATAAAATAAAATAAAATTAAAAAACTTTAATAAATGTCATTTGATATATCTCCCCACCATCTTAACCATAAAATCTCTCTTTTTATTTCTATTACTCACACTTTATTTACAGATCAGCATTCGCAGCGTGTATAGCTTTGAATTGCCGAAAATGGCGTCTTCTTCGACCGACCTTGAGCAACCGGCTCTCTCCTTCACATCGAAGGTTAGTCCATCTCTTAAACTCGTTTCCCGAAGTCACGCCATGGCTATTCTTTTTATGAGCGGAGCTGAGTTGCTGCTATTTTGATCATTTAACTTCTTTTCTTAGGTTGCCAAGTCCTCTGGTGAAATAGGTGGTGTACAGGAGCCTCTACTCAACGGGGAACATCCAGCTGAGTATTACTCTCTAATTTCGGCTATACTACCGTGAGTTCACATTTCTTTTCATTTTATGAACATCCTTTGATTATTTTGCACTGCAGTTTATCATTTCAACTGTATTGCTCAATAATCTGATTGTTGTCCATTAGTTCAAACACTGTTTGATTGTGAAATTCGATTGCTCGTTTTTGAGAAAGGGAGTTGTAGACATGGTGATTATAAAGATTTTAACAACTGTTCATATAAGTATTCGTTATCATTATAAGGTCTGCCAATTCTGCTCACAGGACTTTCTTTAAAATCATACTACACAAGATACTGTAACTATCATGTCGCCTTTACTTTGTTCCTTGTCAACCTTATTAGAGAAGATGGATTAAAGAAGAAAGAAGACAACTGAACTAAGAAGAAAACTGAATGAAGCATTTTTAATTACATATATTTTTATCATTGTGTTTCAATGGTACTACTGCTGCCTAGCTCATTCTACAAATAGTAAAGGGAAGGAGTCAGGATCCTATTCAGTGAGTTTACCGTCATGTGAGAGACATCCACCCGGATATCTGCAAATATCCAGATGGGTGTCTCTTACAGAACGCTAAAGTGCACATGCGAGGATCTGGTTCAAAGGGAAGATCTAGAATAGATCTTTACAAGGACAGTTGTCACAATCTAAAACAACTACTACTCCCAGTAGGACAAGTGTACTGCCAAGTGTCACTACTTTACAATGCATGCTAACCAATAAAAGTAATTGTTAACAAATTCCGTAATAGCTCCTTCCAAACAAAATATAGGGCAATTATCAGTCCCTGAAATGTGAGACTGCTTGGTAAGGCATCATGCGATTTGTGTGATGAAGGTAAATAATAGATTTGCCATTCCTTCTGTAGAATCTGATATTTAAAACAATGAACACCCACCTCAATGTGTTTCGTACAAGCATGGTAAACTGGATTCTAAGCGAGAGCAGCAGCTCCAGTGTTATCACGCCAAGCAACAGGAGTCTAAGATAAAGATACACATTGAATTTTAGTAGAAAATATACAGATCTATACTCAGACTCAATACTAACCTGAAAATAACCTAAGAAAGCCACCCAAATAAATACAATAACCACCCATGGATCTTCTGTCATAAGGGCAGAAACCAGTCATGTATAATGAAGTAGAAGGTTTGAGATGTAGTATGAAGTGAAAGGTTCCTTTAACATTTGTAAACACCCTTTTAAGAGTCTACCAATGATCCATAGTGGGTGCATGCATACATTGACTTAAGAAACTCTTTGAAAAGATAAGGTTTGGTCTAGTCAAAGTCAAGTACTGAAGACCATCTATGGCACTACCTTTGATATTGGAACACCTTGTATAAGAGTCAACTTCTTCCCGACCACCATGGGAGTTGGATAAGGCTTGAGATTGTCAAGGGGCAACTTTTTGAGCAACTGAGCTTCATAATAATCCTAAATTCAATATGAACCATTGCTGTTTCTTTGAGCCTCCACACCAAGAAAAGGCTTTACCGAGCCTAGATCTTTGAGATCTTTGAGAAAAATGGGTCAAACTAAAAAAAATTACGGTGGAATTTTTTTTTATATACACATTTTAGACCGTCCTATTATTGAACTAAGAAAACTTGTTAATCATATGTATCATTAAATTCCCGGGAATCTTGTTAATATCATCAACACAAAAAAATACTTAAAGATGTATCTGCCATTGACAATTTGAATCCCACTTGCAACATATGATGTCTTAGAGCTTCAAACCGGGCTTTTGGGCCTTGTTTCAAGCCATAGGGGGCCGTTTCAGTTTACAAACATAATAAGTTCTAAATTTGTCTTCTAACCCTTCAAGCTAGGGCATGTACACAACCTCGTTTATGAAGGCATTTTTAATATCCACTTGCTTGATTTCCTAGTTGGAGCAACAATCAATGGTGACACAAGCTTAATTGTAGAAGCCTTGGGTACAACACCAAAGGTTTTAGTAAAGTCAATTTCATAGGCTTGGTGAAACCTCCTCGCCACTAGTTTGGCCTTATGTTTAAGAACAATTGCTTGTGTTTGAATACGATCTATTTCTCACTTGATGTTGATTTGAGGTATGAGTGACTAAGTCCCATGTGTGATTCTTGCATAGGGCATGATATTCATTAACCAAACTTGCATGCTACTCAGGTTGAGACAAAGCCTTTGATGCCTTGGTTTGTTCCGTATGACAAGATAAAGAAGAGGAGACAAGACAATCTTAGTTGACTAGGTATTTGGCTATTAAAACCTACCTTTAGACCTGATTTTCATTGAGAGTGATGGAGTTGGGACAATAGGGGTTGTTGGTTGAACAATAGCAGGAGAGCTTGTAGTTGTTGGCTCAAGAAAGGTAGTCGTAAAAGGTTCAGAAGAAGAAAAGGCAATAACAACAAAACCATCACTGATACTTACAAGAGAACTAAAGCTTGATAAAGGTACAACAGAGAATTGGACTTGTCAGAGTTGGTGGAACTAATACAGGGAGCTTGAGATGCCTAAGACTTTGAAGGATTAGAAGGAAACCAGCTAGGCAAAAGGGTTGTTATAGTAAAAGTGGTTGGTGTGCGGGCTATAATAGTTTTGACCGGTCCTTGCGTGAACCTTGAATTGAAGGGGAATTCAGACGTATTGAAAACAATGTCTCTAGTCATAGAGTTTCTCGCAAGAAAGATTCAAATATTTGTGTCCCCTGTGCCGAGGGTTGGGCTAGTGAAACTAAAAAATTTGAGACTGAGAGGATGAAGGTAGAGATGACATGAGTAGCCAAACGGGGAAGAGGGCTAAGGCTCGGTAAAGGAAAAGAAGAGAATTGAATTTGCAAGGGTGTGGTGGAACTGATACAAGAAGCAATAGATGCCTGAGACTTTGTAGGATCCGAAGGAAGCCTAGCATATAGAAAGGGTGATAGAGTGAAAGTCGTTAGAGTGACCTGAGTGCTAATTCCATGGTAAACACATTCTTAGAGTGAAACTAAAATTTTTGAGATTGAAAAGGCGAAGGTGGGGATGACATGAGTAGCCAAACACTCTATATAATATGGAGCTTTATGATAATGTTCTTCAAAGGGTGAAGAATATTTTAAACTGGCGTAGCCAATAAATTAATAAGAGAGAACAATGCTGAAATTTATCCTATCCAAACTTAAGAGGCATGGATGCTTGAGCAAGAAAATGTCAGGCCTACCTCAACTAGATTTTTGTGTTTCCTCTCAACTCTACCATTCTGTGCATGAGCATGAAGATATGGACGTCATGATCTTTTGTGCATGAGCATGAAGATCTAGACGTTCGAAAAAAAAAATTCATGTCCCCAGGACATAACCCAGTTGGTAAGGGGCTTGGGTGCGTAAAGCAGCCTACCAAGAGGTTGGAGGTTCGAATCCCGCAAGGGACGAATTTTCCCCTCTTTGGTGTGATAAAGGCAAGCCCAACGATTCCAAGGTATTGGTATCCTGATTTACATCTCCACTCATCCCGTGGGACAGGGGGAGTGGGGACCCTTTCGGTTAGGGTTTAACCGTTTTCGAAATAAAATTTCATGATCTTTTTTGTGCATGAGCATGTGATAAAGGCAAGCCCAACGATTCCGAGCTACTGGTATCCTGATTTACATCTCCACTCATCCCGTGGGACAGGGGAGTGGGGACCCTTTCGGTTAGGGTTTAACCGTTTTCGAAATAAAATTTCATGATCTTTTATGCATGAGCATGAAGATATAAATTTTCGAAATAAAATTTCATGATCGTGGAGGTAGAATTTAAATGTTCTATATTCACCTCCCTAGTCAGATTGAACACACTTGATTTTAGTGGAAAAATGATTTCTAGCCATGATTTTAAATTGAGCATAAGATGAGAGTGCATCGGATTCGCTTTTAAAAGGATAAATCCTAGTGAATCTAGAATAACCATCAATGAAATGGATGTCATAAGCATGACCATTGGTTGAAATCACAATAGAAGTCCCCCATAAGTCAATATGCCCAAGTTCAAGCACATAATTTGCACGAGAATGAGATGAAGAGTAAGGTAGATAGTGCTATTTTTCAAGTTGACATGCCTCACAAGAGAAGATGGTATCATTTTGTTTTAGATTACAGACTCTATGGACTTGAGTCAATACTTTTTGAGATGGATGGCCTAATCTCGTATGCCATACATTAGGATTTACATACTCTCACACTGAATTATATGTTGAATTACCATCTCATCTAAAAGCTTAAGTTGATGAGGAATTAAATAATTAACATTTTATACACCAACATCTGTTGAATTACCATCACTTCCAAAAACTTAAGTTGATGAGGAGGTAGATAACTAACATTTTATATACTTCAACACGAGCACACTTGGGCCTATTGTATTGTTTTGAAAGAGGGCCAACCTTTGAAACAAGCTTTTTTTTTGGGGAAGACTATGCTTGCAACGGATTTGAACTCAGGACTTCCTGCTCTGATACCATGTTGAATTACCATCTCTCCCAAAAGCTTAAGTTGATGAGAAGGTAGATAATTAACATTTTGTATACTTCTAACTCTAAAAGGCCTTTGGCTAGCTAAATCTGTTGAAAACATGAAGTCTCTGAGCTTGAAGAGGAACACAAGGCTGTCTTGGATTGAAGGAAGATCTATAGATTGACATTACTGGGGCAGAGTTGATCTTGCCCATCCTTTAGTTTACCCGCCATCATAATTTCCTCTGAAACCTTGTCCATAACAGAACATTGGGAGGCATTAAATTCAATTTGAGCAGGATTATTGCTTGCTAATTAAGATACAACAAGCAAACTTTTGGTAATGGTGGGAACATGAAGAACAGACTTTAGATGAAGCTGTGACCAAGATGGAGTATGAGGTGACATTGTTGGTAGCCCCACTTTTCAAATACCAGGCTGGATGTCCAACAGTTTGAGGAATGGTAGCATATTAATGGTAACAAACGGCTACTGTGTGACCATATTTACCACACAGTTGACATACCATTCTGTTAACATTATTGGATCTGCCCCTTCTGCCTCGAAAATGGGCTGAGGACCAGTTTGGATAGCCAAGTGATTGGAGGCGAGGTAAATCCAAAGACAGAAGGGGTGAAAATGAGCTAACAACCTCTCATTAGTGGTAAGTGGTTGTTGAACAACATTCAAGGGTGGACCAGATCTCCTTTGCAGTAGTGGTGTATTATCAAGTGTCACTACTTTACAATGCATGCTAAACAATAAAACTAATTGTTAACAGACTCCTTTATTATTGAATGAATTACTTTCTATGCACATTTGTAAATTGATGCAAAGGTAATGACAAAAGACTCGACTGTTTCAGGTTTCTCTTCCCAGCTCTGGGTGGACTTCTGTATGGTTACGATATTGGTGCCACTTCTTCTGCCACGATTTCTATAAAGGTTCCCATTTTTCACTCTTTTCATCTGCCATTGCTCCCTTACATCTGGTTATTTCAGGCTTTCTGATGTATTCCTTTCTAGAACTTCTTCTTCCCTCATTTAAGGGCTGGGAAAGTTTAGGATTTAGATGCTAATTACCAATTTTTATCCATTCCACCCCCCCCCCCCCCCCCCCCCCCCCCCCCTTTTCTTTAATGCTTAAATAATAAATAGGTAAATATTTTTTGGGGAAGCGGGGAATTCTAGTAGCTGCTATACTGGAAAAAATCTTGTGCAAAATATTTACTATCTCAAAATTGTAGATTCATTATAATCCTCATATCTTTTTTGATTTCATTTACATCCGTTTATCCTGCTCCCACATAATGAGAATATGGCTTGAGTGGTGTTGCGCTTTTTGTCGCTATTCCTTTACCCTGCTAACCCCATCATCGGGTGTCTTCCATTTTGACATCTTACTTTGCAGTCACCATCACTTAGCGGTGTTCCATGGTATGATTTATCTTCTGTGGCAGTTGGTCTCATTGTAAGTCTCCTCTGCTAGTTACTAGTCTTCTATTTTTATGATTGTAGTTTTTCGCCATTTCCTCATCCTCTCAAAGACATCATATTCTTTTCAATAATATGTGGTGTCCATGCAGGCTAGTGGCTCACTTTATGGTGCACTGATTGGCTCTGTTTTGGCTTATAATGTAGCTGATTTCCTAGGTTGATTATGGTTTTTTGCTAGTGATGTGCCTCATGCGGGGGTTGTAATTTTCTCATTTGACAAAAGAATATTGTTTTGTAGGAAGGAGGAGGGAATTGATTTTGTCTGCTTTGTGTTATCTTATCGGAGCTCTGGTGACTGCCTTGGCTCCAATTTATGCAGTTATGATTGTTGGGAGGCTCATATATGGCATAGGAATTGGCCTGGTATGTATTTGTATGGTTTCTTTTGAAATTTTCTATGGCTTTCTTAAATTGGTACGGTTTGAGTCATGGAAACAGCATTTTATAAATATTTAAGGTAAACTGTATACTATAAGCCTGCATGACAGACCATTCTCCATATCCGCATAGGCGAGATGCTTGCATTTATGAAGCTCTATTTTCTAAGACTTGCTTATCCTCTCTCTCTCCCTTCCCCCCCCCCCCCCCCCCCCCCTCTCTGGTTCGTTATTTTCAAATTAGATGTTGGGGCAGATTTTTTGTTCTTGTGGTCGAGGTCAATCGACCTCAATAATTTTTTATTTGACCTTACTTACCAAAGAAATATAGTTTCTTCTAGTGTAGTGAGAATAGTTTGTAGCATTTTCATCTGTGTATCTCTAATAACTTGACCTCACAGTGAGATTATGGCAAGAAAACTAGTAGAATTTACCCCCGTTGAAGCAAAATCAATATCAGGCTTATCCAATTTAGTCAAACTCTTGCATGATGGAGTTCCTTTAGCGACTTATCCAATTTAAAGACACAGTTTGTTGTTACCAGAATGACTAGTTGATGCCAAAAAATTTAGTGGTACTTGGTGTCTGGTGATAGATATTAGATACTACGAGATTGTCATGTTAGTTTCTCAATGCAAAATAATGTCCTGATGGATTTCAGTAACTTTCTTACCTTGGTTTTTTTGATAGGCCATGCATGCTGCTCCAATGTACATTGCTGAAACTGCTCCTTGTCAGATACGAGGACAGCTAATTTCGTTGAAAGAGTTCTTCATAGTTCTTGGAATGCTAGTAAGTATAGGAGGCTTGTTTTAATACTGAAAAGAAATATTTGTCTTTTCCATTTTGGGCATGTAAGATTTGAATTTAGGCTTTGATTTAAAACTGTTTTCATGAAAACGTCGTCAACTTTTCTCATCTCCCTTTCTTATGTTTCTCTTTTGGGATCATGCTTGTGGATCCCATATTCTTCTATGACTTGAAGTTGGGTTATATAGTCGGTAGTCTTTTAATCGGGACAATAGCTGGTTGGCGCTACATGTACGGGATCAGTTTTCCGATTGCACTCATAATGGGGGCTGGAATGTGGTGGCTACCTCCATCACCGAGATGGGTTCTCTTAAGGGCTATACAGGGAAAGGGGAAACTAGATGAATTAAGAGAAAGTGCGATCAACTGCTTATGCCGGCTTAGGGGTAAGCACATCGGTGATTCTGCTCCTCAGCAAATAGACGAAATTTTATCTGAGTTCTCTCAACTTGGTGAAGACAAAGAAAGTACAATCCAGGAGATGTTTCAGGGCAAATGCCTGAAAGCTCTCGTGATTGGTGCTGGGTTAGTGTTGTTTCAACAGGTATTCTTATGGTCAAATCTCTTCTATTCTCTCTATCATGGTTCAGAGTTTGATTGGAATTTGTTGTAGCTGATATTGTGAATTTGTTCATTTAAAGATTACAGGCCAACCGAGTGTCCTTTATTATGCCGCGACTATCTTTCAGGTATGTTGGAAATAAGTTTTGTGACATTCTTGGACACAATGCATGATTTCTGTGTCTTCTCTTTCCGTTCTCTTTGATACTGAGCTGTTCCCTTTTGTTCTTCTTATATGGTATGATATAATAGAGTGCTGGAGTCTCTGCAGCAGCAGATGCCACTAGAGCCTCAATTTTCGTGGGATTATTGAAGGTATATTCTGTTTCAACCCGCTGCTCTCTTGTGTGTGGTTGTGTGTTGGGGCATGATAATATGATATTGAGCTACACTCCGTCAGCTCTGTTTTGTACCGTTAGCCTTGGATTTTTTTTTTTTGGTTTTGTTTAGCTTGGAATTTTTATGTTATTTGTACATGTTTCTGTTGGTGTGAAATATTCAGCTTGTCCGTCATTTTTTATTTCCTCATAGCATTATTTTTATGGTCGAGTTAACAAACTTTGGCTGCTCATTTGTGCAGCTGGTTATGACTGGAGTAGTTGTTGTGATTGTTGATAGAGCTGGGAGAAGACCTTTGCTGCTTGGAGGTGTGTCTGGTATGGTAAGTTCATCCCGGAATTCGCATGCACTTCCATTTGATAAGCAACATTTTTTTATTTCTGTTTCTGACTGTAGTAAGTAGATTCTTGTAAACATCAGTAACAAGTTATGCAATTGGACAGGCAATATCGCTCCTCCTTCTGGGATCGTATTACACTTTCTTGGATAGTGTACCTGCTGTGGCTGTTGCTGGGCTGCTTGTGTATGTTGGATGTTATCAGGTGCGTTATGGTCAACATCTCACTAAGTTGTTCATGAACTATCGAGTTAAAGTATGAAATCATGCATCATCTAAATACACGGGTTTTTCTTGTTTTTGTAATGTGAAATAATGTTGTCCTTTTCAAAACAAGATGCAGATGTGCTTGCATTACGTGAATGTGTGATTGAAAATGCTGACAGTTGATTTATTTTGTTCATCTCTATTGCAGTTATCCTTTGGTCCAATTGGTTGGCTGATGATCTCGGAAATTTTTCCTTTACGTCTAAGAGGCCGAGCATTGAGTTTAGCAGTTCTGGTGAATTTCGGTGCAAATGCATTGGTGACATTTGCATTTTCCCCTATGAAGGTCCTACATTTTGGCCTTTTCTTTTGTTTATATTGTCAACAATTGGTTACTCGACTTTTTTTTATACATTCATACATAAGAGAGAACAGATTCCATGTGATTTCTCTGGTCAGATCTTGTGATGATGCCATGTGGTGGCTCATTGATCTCAACCGCATGATTTTTTTTTATAGCAACATCTTATAACAAATTTCTTTGTTGTGGCAGGATTTGCTTGGTGCTGGAATTGTATTTTTCATTTTTGGAGGAATTGCTATTTTATCTCTGGTTTTCATCTTCTTTATTATACCGGAGACAAAAGGGCTTACCCTAGAAGAAATTGAGGCCAAGTGTCTGTAAGATATGTGAACCGCCCAAGAACATGATACTTCTTCCCCTTATATATGCTTCAAGGGACACCAATACCCCACTTATGGGATCACTTTTGCTTTAGGATTCGATACAGTTTACGACTACGAATTCAATACCACATTGTGTTCATGTTTGAGGGCTTTGTATAGTATATAAAGCAAAAGAGTATTTAAAACTGAAGACTATAGAGTTTGCATTGTTGCAAACTAGACAATTGGCTTGTAATTACCAAATCATTTGCAAGTTTTGTATTGGATTTATTATTATGTATATCTTTTTCCCCTCTTGTAATGTTATGTTTTACAACTCTGGGTTGTTTTGTAGCTTTCTTACAAGTTACAAGATGTATCCCAGGAAATACTATGGCCAAGAATGATTTTTTTCTGGCAATGTGTTCTACTAGCTATACTCACTCAACTATTCCAATGACTGAATTATGACAATCCACATCATGATCTACACTAAGAACATTTCCCAAATCCGTTTTTTTTTTTTTTTTCCCTTCTTCGTGTTTTATCATGTACTATCACAAGAAACACGAACATACACACACACACGCAATCACTCATATCCTAGTTTCCTAAGTTCTGTACCAACCACACCGGCAAAGCTGTGAAAATCCTCATAGTTTGTGAGGAGATATTGCAGATGAAGTATTGGAGAAGGACATGATGTTTCTCATGATGTTGACAATATCTGAAGCAGACGGCCGGAAGTCGGAAAGGCACATTGCTGAGATGGAAGCCATGGCTTTCACTTCTTCAAGGTCAAATCCGCCGCCCATTTTAAGACATGGATCCACCAACTTAGCCACGTTAGACTCCGAAAGGTCCTTAAGCAGTGGACCGGCAACAGAAGTCAGCCTTTCTCCGGTCTGAGACGAAACAGCTTCCATCCCTGTAATCAGTTCCAATACGATCACACCGAAGCTGTAAATATCGTTCTTTTTCGAAGAAATCCCTGTCCTTAAATAATGAGGATCCGTGTAACCCGGTGACCCGAGCATCATCATTCTGCCTGCTTTAGATGAAGGTAGCACTGTGGAAGAGAACCCCATTTTGGCTGACCCGAAATCGCAGAGTTTGCAATTGAGTTGTTGATCTAACAAAATGTTTGAAGCTTTGATATCTCCATGAATAACTGGCAAAGTGCATTTATGGTGGAGATATTCAATGGCTTCTGCTAACTGAAACGCGATGGCGGTGCGGTTTCTCCATGGAATCACTGCTCCTTCTTGTTTGTGGTGAAGCTTTTCTTGCAAATTACCATTTGATAGATACTCAAATACTAAGGCCGATTCTTCTTCTTCTGAAAAAGCATTTACATTAAAAAAAAAAAAAACCAAATTTCAACTTCCAAATTTCATAACAGTTGAACAAAAATGAAAAGAAGATGAGAAGATGAAGATACCTTGGTTGTGAGAATATCCGATGAATTTAACTATATTATCATGACGGAGACTAAGCAAAATCCCCAATTCCTGTTTATAAATGCAGCTGAGCCGGTGGCTGTTGCCGCCGTATATCTTGACGGCAGCTAAAGACGAATCAGGAAGTTGAGCGAGATAAACGGTGCTGAATCCACCGAAACCGATGACTTGAGAGAAGAGGGAAGTGAACTTCTCCATCTGAGACCAGGTGAATCTGGTGATAACACCGTTTTTGAGATCGAAGAGGCTTGTTGCTTCATCTTCACTGTAAGCGGCGGCGGCAATCCTGTCGGAGGAGGAGGAATGGTTGCCGAGGATGAACCGGAAACAGACGAAGCAGGAGGTTGACATAGGCATGACGAGTATGGTGGAAGGAATGGGAATGGGAATGGGAATGGGAATGGGAAGAGTTTTAATGAAGTGTGAGCGGCTTATTTGGTGTTGGTTGAACATCAATAGTAGTATTTATTTATTTAGGCACTTCTCATCTCCCTCCTCCTGTCCTCCATACGCAATTTATGTTTGAATAATGTACTTTTCTATGATAATATTAAAATAAATGATTAATGTCAAACCATTATTTATATTGTCATTTTCTAATTCTAACATTATTTATTAGGTGGTAGAAATATAAAAACAACAGTACATTAATTATATTCAAGTTTTGATGTTAACTATAAATAATTTTTGTTTTTTGACAACTTCATCAATTAATAAAGAATCCAGGAGTGCTATCACGGGTCAAAATCACTTAAACACAACACTAAGGAGGTGTTTGGTAAACATATTAAACACTTATTCTGAAAATTTTAAGTGATAAATTCTTATTATGTTCAGCGCATTTGAATATTCCTCCATTTTACATGTTATGTTTTCAGATGCCTCCCAGCCACTTATCGCTTATTTGTGCATCCTACGCATCATTTTTTTTTTTTTTTTTTTAAAATTTATTTATTTATTTTAAACCTGATTCTCAAAATGGTCAGCCCATCGTTATTACGTTACTTTATCAAAACCAATGCTGTCAAATGATCTATACTATATTAAGGTTACGTTATTGCTGAAAATTTTGTTGGCATGAATTAGTAAGATTATTTTTAGGTTATTTCTGAGATATAATTATATACTATAAAGGATAATATATACTAGAAGAAATATTCAAATCGTTCATCTCAGATTCTCGATTGAAAAAAATTATTTCATATATATCATTCGTAGACTTGATATATTAATCAAAGTATAAATATAATAAATATTAATTAAATTATATATGAAAATTTTCGTTGTAATGAGGCATATGTATTTTTCTATGTTATATTGTTATATGTAAAGACAAACTTTAAATCATTTTCAAATTTTCGTATATACATCATTACCAAACAGTCTAATTATTTTCAGCACTTAACTAATTCAATTACTTAATACGTTAAGATTTCGAATTCGATTTTAGATTTAACAAACGGCCCCTAAGACATAATGTCTTCATCTCGAAATATAATTACTATGAGCAGTGATAGTGCAAAAACAGAGTACCACAACAAATTTTTACAGTATTGATTACGATGTAAGACCTATTGATTTCTATGGGTCCTATAAAGATTAATGGTGTAAAATCATATGCATTCGAGTTGCCGTAACAAAACGAGGTTATGAAGTGAAGTGATGCGATTCGAATACATGTATCTACGAAGTGATGCGATTCAGATATATGCATCTGTGAAGTGGTGTAGCTCTTCATCCAAATGCATGCATCTCTGAACGGATATGATACAAGTGCCATTTTGTACCATAAATACGACTCAATGCATGCATACATGAAAATATATTTTTTTTTAAAGCATCATCATATTTTTTTTTTCGAGTGTCCTATGGTTTGATCGGACGAATCACTCTTTGAATCAAACACCTTCATCACGTATCATTAGAAAGATTTTCTTGTGATTCATAAATGACTTTGTAGGGGTAAAACATCTCTTAACAAACAACGCATACCCCGTGGAATTAGTGCTAGTAGTATATTGCAAGAAGCAAAGCAATGAAACATGTATTGCAAGGGAGGGAATAGTATTAATTAGTACGGAAAGAGTGGCAAGAAAAAGTAGGTAAAGTGGTGAATATATGGAATAGATAGTGTTGATGGGTGAGAAACATATGCTATCTGCTCTCTTTATATTTTTGGGGTTTAGAAGTTACGGTGAAGCAACCAGCTGCAGGTAAGTATGCTTCAAGTTTTATTCAATAAAATAATAATATAAGAATAATAAGCTATGAAATAAGGAAGCGTGTAATTGGAGGAGATGAAAGTGCATCCACCGACAACGCGAGAAGAAGACGCGCGCGATTGTGTTGGTGGGACTGACTCGTGTGCGCTTTTGTTTAGGAGGGGTACATAAAATTTGAAATAGTTATGGAGATTTTTTGTTTTTATTTAGAAAATAAATTAATGTGGAGGAATTTTGACTTTATGCTTTTTGGGTTGGTAGCATAAGTGCTTTCCTCTCTCATGTCATCCTATGAAGAGAAGAAAAATGCCCGACACGTTTTTCTCCTTCACATATTATTTAGAAGACCAATTAACCAATTATTAGACCTATGTTTAGACACTCTAACTACTACTACTATCATTTCCCAATACAAAATATCGGGAGATTATTGTGTGGTGTCTACACACGGTGTGGAGACACCGTGTGGCACACCACACACCTTCATTCTGTATTAAAACTGTGTGGTTCAGATCGTTTCATCCGTTATTTCACCACACAATAACTTCCCCAAAATATCTATCGGTGGTCTGACTGATGTAGGAATAACTGATTGTTGATCATATGCAATTATTTTCATTGTTTTAAAACTAGTTTTTATCTTTTGTGACGACATTTTTACCGCATTTTAAGCCACCGCCACCGTAGTAGTCTCGAATGTCATGCCTTATAAAAGACCTTTGACACTTGTAATTGTGCAAATCTTGAACGCCTTTTCCTTAACTTCAACGTCCATCGTTAACAACAGTCTGTTCTTTCCCGGTTTGAAGATAAATCATAAATTACGATCCTTCGTTATCCTTCAATGTGTCTGAATCTGCAGCAGTTGCAAGTTTTTTTTTAAATAATTGTTGCAACATCTTATGGATGAGTTTTCTAAGCCTATTGATAATGACGAAATTATCACAGTGGTGTATGCGGTGTTTATGTGGTGGATATTTGGCTAAAGTGAGTGATTTTGCCGGTAGTTGCGCGGTGACGCTCAAGAACAAGATGAAGAAAATGTTGTGTTTATGATTATGAGTTGAGCCGAATTGACTGCCTACGTACCTTTAGCTTGTAAGGGATCAAGCCCAATTTACGTAGTTCTTGAAGTGAAGCCTCCTCCTTTGTAAAGGAGGTGATGCTGCTATTTATAGAGGCCAGGAGCAGGCCAGCTAGCGAGAGCTGGCCAGCTGGCGAGAGCTAGCAGGCCGGCAAGCCGGCGAGTTGAGAGCCTTGGCGAGCTGAGATCCAGCGGGCTCGCTACGGGCTCCTTACCTGTAAGCGTTGTCTATAAACTTTGTTGCCTATTTGTGCTAGCTTTGTTCACGTTGAAGGATGGCGAGCTGAAGGGGCGAGTTGGTCGGACCCCGAGTGCTATGTATCGAGCTAGCTATTTGCTGCTTCACTCCCGTTGCCTTGGCCAGTGATGAGAACGTGATAGCGTGAGGCGGGCTGGATTATGCTCGGCTTGGTCCGGCTCGTGGAGGGGCGGAATGGTTGGGCCGAGGACCCTATCCGTTATTGGGTTTATGCTCGGGCCAGATTCGGATCCAATGGCTCTTTTCTGGACTTGGCGGAGCTTTGCCGATTTTGACATATCACCTTTTTTCAAACCTTAGAACGTTTGGCTTTGGATTGTCATTTTTAATTCATACTAACCTGTTTTTAACACGAATTCAACGATTTTGATTGGAGATTCGTTGATTTTAGCAATCCCTTCTAATCCCGCGGTGCATGAATTTCAAATAAAAGGTAAGGAAGATATAATAAAGATGATTAAGGTTATTTTATTTCATTTTTTAATTGATTTTGCAACTGTTATTCTAGTATCATTCATAAAGCGCCCAATGAATCATGTTACTATCTCCATCAAAAGGATTTGGGCGAAATTCGAAGCGTTTTTGAGCATCCGAGCAATTGCCACGGTGGCATCCGATACCGCCATAAAGGTTACCTTGATACCCGATTCCTCCTCCAAATTTATGCATGTTGTCGTTGTATGTCAGTTTCAATCACATTATTTTCCAGTAGTAAAACAAATTATAATGTTTATGATCATTTAAATTAGATTATAAAACTACGTTAGTTCAAGTCATGTGAATGTATGCCTACATTTTAGTTATGGTTTTTTTTTCGCTCGTGAATGTGTGGACACGAGATGCGGTGAATAGTGCCAAGAGATGTGAGGTATTGGGAAAGATGACGATATTCACCACCCCAATCAGTTTGTAAAGCTTTTAATTTAGTGTTAAATTGATGTTCAATCATGGTAAGGAAGCAGATTTGGCAGACAGGAGGGGGCTTCATCATTGTAATTAGGGCGGGGAGCACCACGACCAGGACCACGCCCCCTGGCTGAATTCCGTGGATTAGACGAGGCTGCCATGTTTGCCGATGGGGCTGGAGAAGGTGGTGTCGGACGGTGCAAGAGGACGGTGATGTTGTATGCGAGATTCAACAGTCAACAATTGAGAATAGACCTCATCAACGGTTATACTAGATTTAGATCCTAGCATGGTGACCAAGGAGTCGTAGTCCGGCCCAAGGACGGAGCTACCATTAGGGCTGGGGGGTGCTAAGCCCACCCAGCCCTGTTTTTTTTATTTAAATAGTTACTTATTTGAATTTTAGTTTTAATGTTGTATCTACTTAAGCCCACCTAGTAATTTACTCGAATCAATCCAAGAAAAATTATGATACAACAATAAGTGATTGAATATGATACATTCATCATTACTACACGTATTTTTTTCATTTGGGATAACTATAACTATTAAATATATGCTACACATACACCATAATTTCTCGCAAACAAATTTGGTTAAGTTAGTTTTTGTGAGTGATTTGTTCTTGTGAGTGTTGAGTGACAATTTTTGTTAAATTTCGAACTAAAAAAAAAAGATTGTGATGCAAAGTAAACATTATAAAAATGTCTTTAGAGCATTGAGTGGCCTTTTTTTCTCCAAATTTTGAAACTTCAGAAAAAGCAAAACAATTACGCCGTAAAGTTATATTATAAAATGTCCAACCCACCCAGGTAAAGAATCCTGGCTCCGTCCTTGGTCCGGCCCTAGACCAGCAAGGACATATGCGATGAAATCATCGTCGGAAAGGGGGTGTCCGGCGAGTGCTAAATCGACCGTAATTCTTTTGAGTATGAAGTAGTAGTCTGAAGCCGAGAGTTCTTGCTTACGGGTTGAGGCGAGTTCGGTGCGTAATTGGATCAACTTAGCACGGCTAGCAGAGGCGAAAGATGTCTGCAACGCAGACCATATGGCGGCTGAAGAAGAGGCGGTATACACTTGCATTAAAACGTCGTCCGATAAGGAAGAAGTAATAGTGCTTAGGATGAGGTTGTCCTGTTTAGTCCATTCGGTGAAGGTTGGGTTGGTGCTAGTATTGCCGGCAGCATCTGTGATCGTTTTCGCCGGCGGTGGGATCGTTCCGTCAACATAACCGAAGACTCCTTGGCCCCGGAGATAGAGGAGAATTTGTGCACGCCATAAGTTGTAATTTTGACGAGTTAATTTCGGTATGTGTATAGAAGACGATGGGGTGAGGGTAGGGTAAGAAGAGGGTGGGGAGGAGGTGGCGGCGGTGCTGTCTGTTGTGGTTGAACCCCTAGAACCCTAAATCATGTAAAAGAGGGTAGGTGTTTTGTGTATTTTAGACTGAAAATATTATTATTATTTCCCCTAAGGATATACACGCACAAATCCCTGTGATTTAAGGATAATTATGAATATATTTAAATATCAATATCACAGTCTTTATGACTCAGGATTCTTTCATCATCTATGTTTAGTTATCCCACACGTGGAATAATAGTCGGGGTTGCTCTGAGCGTCCTGCGCTCGAGCCCCAAGACCACTATGGCCGAGCTGGGCAGCTCCTCTTCTCCAGGCCTTGACCGACCTTGCGGCGGCTGGAGGAGGAGTTCCTGCCGATTTCCCACATGGGGTTAGGGACCTGCCCTTAGGTATGATTCTGGGGCTCCTGGCCCTTTGTGCCCTTAGTTTAGGGGCTAGTCATTTATTACACGTCCTAGATAACGACACGTAGCGTAATTCGGGTATGTTATCATCATCAGGAAGATTTTTAGATACTCCATCCACATATGAGGGAAGGTATACGTGTAAAAATATACACCATCATTTTCCATGGGCTTGAAATACATGAAAGAGATTGTTTCACATGTTCATATTTGGAACCTCTCATGCCTAAAAACCTCTCATGCCTAAAAACCTCTCATGAATAATAAGCATATATATTGAGAGTTGAAAATGACTATTTTTGACAATTTGATGGTATATGGCCGTATGGGTGGGCATCAGTCAAGGAAAATTTGGCTTTACCCCTCTTAAAGCGTGTTCACATAGTGAGGATTTGTAACATTTTATGAGTCAAGATCCTCTCTCATGTGCGGTTACCCTCGTGTAATATATCCATGTGGATATATCTGTAATTTTTTTCTTCTATTGCCTGTGAGAGATATCTATCACGGAACGTCGGGACAGTAAAGTTACATTAGACAATCCTGACTCACGTTTTATAACATATTTTATATTTTACAATTTTAAATTTCAAATTGTTTTTGTTTTATTTTATAGAATCTATTCATAATAAAATATACCATAAATTTTATTTAAAGAGAAACTAAAGATGCATCTATTCATTCATAATACATTCTACATATTTGTCTAACAGTCATCCACGATTTAATATTAATGGGATATAAGATTCCAGATACATGCTAGCGTAAAACCAAAAAAAAAAAGAAGATACATGCTAGCGTAATCGTAGTAACAATGACTTGATCTTTAATAATATGACTAAATTAAGATGTTTAATATATAATTATAAACCAGATACATATTCTTATCCTAATCCCCAAAAGAAATCCTACCAAAACCCGATCTAGAAATTCGACTGAATGTCTTCCACATTTGCTCTTAAAAGGTTCGCCGATTACTACTTTTCGAGTTCTCTCCGGCCGCTGCGTCCGGCAATGTCGATTGTCTCTTCACGGCTGTTGAGCATTACTCTGCGGCGTTTGGAGGATTTTGCTCCTCGGAATGGTACAAATCATACTTTTAATCTTCAATCAACTTCGTTTCTGTCTCCTTTTTATGTTTTCATTGCACCTTTTTTCCATTTAAAGTCATTTTTCAAGCTATTTCCTGTAAATTTACTGAAGTGAATGGCTGAAATCATACTTTAATCCAAAAAAATAAAAGAATTACCTGTGATTTACTGAAATGAAAGGTAGAAATCATAGATTGCACATTTTGATGTGGTGCGGATTTGCTAGCGTATTACATCGTAGTAACAATGACTTGATCTTTAATAATATGACTAAATTAAGATGTTTAATATATAATTATAAACATTTTTTAACAAAAAAATATATAATTATAAACATTTTTTTGAAGTAAATAATGAAACATTAAATGTGATAATATCATATATCAATTATAATATCATTCCTCAAAAAAAAAAAATTATAATATCATATATAATTATTTTCATCTCATCGTTTACGTTTGAAAACGTTATCTTCGTTCCTAAAAAAACGTTATCATCTAATTAATTATAGAACTAATGAAATCATACCTTTAAAAATGTCCTTCTATCTTGAAAAAAAATCCCAGTTTTTTTTTAATTTTTATTTTAGGATACAAAATATACGCAAACCTATTTTTTTTTCCTTGTTTGAATTCGAACTCGGAACCTCCACAGGTAATTAACAGTGGGTTCTGATTACAACACCACACTAATATAAGATTTATTGAGTAGAATAAGGGAAAGAAAAAAGATGATGTGAACCCAAAAAATAAAATAAAAAAGGATAAATATGACGCAACGATGTAACAAAAAAAAAAAAAAAATACAAAGGAAATTCCTAAAAAAAAAAAAAAAAAGGCACAAAAAAAAAAAAAAAAGATTCAAAGTAAATTCCTCCAATAGTTATTTTCTCCGAGTAAATTAAAGACATTTTGCTTTTAAGAAAGAGCTTTGGCATGGTCAACGTTCTTGCGTGCATCTATAGCCTAAGAGTGGTTGGTGTAATGTCCGATTTTATTACCGACTTGATCTGGCCGGCCGGTTCGTGGGGTTTGTGTTTTCTTATTCATGTAGTGTGTTAATCCATAATATGTGGTTGTAAATAGTTATACTTTCTTCTTTTTAATTGTAATAAAAATATATATATTGCAACATTTTATTTTCCTGAAAGAAAAAAAAAAAATTCTTAGAGGTGGAGCTGTGTCGCAGTTGTAGTGGGGCCATATATGGGCTAGATCATTCATAGTTTGAAATGCAACTAAGACATGAGAGCCCATTGAAATCCCTAGTATTAAGATCATGTCACATTGGATTTGCCTTTTGTATCGTAGAGTGTCGATTAAATCTATAATAGAAAATACAAAATTATGGGATTCTGGCCTACCGGGATTGCGTCCTGGCCACCGCGTCTGCGGTATGGTTGGATTATAGGTTCATATTAATGTTCCTTCTTTCATGTTTGAGTTTGATGTGCAACCGATCACGAATTGTGTATTTGCTTAACGTCCGGCGATATTTTTACTCTCGCACATGATTCAGGTTGTTACACGCCGAGATAGTCAACGACCGGTGATATTTTTACTCTCGCACATGATTCGAGTTGTGTATTTGCTGAACGGCCGGTGATATTTTTACTTTCGCACATGATTCAGGTTGTTACACGCCGAGATAGTCTGTATGAGAAAACAACAATTTCCCGTATTTTTGGCTGGTTGGTGGTCATAGAGTTCCCTGTTATTCTATTAATACAGATATGGTAAAGGGACATATTAAACCTACCTTTGTTTTTATATTACTTTACGTTCTTCTCTTCAGCGCGTGGTATAGCAGTTTGGTAGCTCGCAAGGCTCATAACCTTGAGGTCACGGGTTCATAACCTGTCTCCACCGCAATATCTTGTTTATAAATGGTGCAGTCAACTGCTTAGACCGTCGTACTCGTTTGGTCTAAAAAAAGGTAACCCGAATTGACAAGATTATTATGTCTTACACCTATATAAGTATGAACATTCTATAATGGTCCGGTCAATTGCTTAGACCGTCGTCCTTGTTTGGTCTAAAAGAGGTAACCCGAATTAACAAGATTTTTATATCTTACACTCATATGAAGATGAACATTTTACCGATATGAGATTTTACATGAGGCTCCAACAATCTGCCTTAAAAAAAAAAAAAAAAAAAAAAATCTCCTTCAAGGAAGACTCAAGGGACGGTCGTCTTGAGTAAAATCATGAGACCACTGTTTTTGTTTTAGGAACCTGCCTTTAGTAAACAAAGTTTTCCAGCTTTTAGACAGATAGATATCTATATAGAAGACAAACCCCTAAAAAATACTAAAATGGAAGCGGAACGATCTTTGTCAAACGCTGCCGCCAATCATGCCTTGCCTACACGTCCAATGTTTTTTTCATTAGATCGCTATCTGTTAGTTGAGACTCTTACAATTAATTATTGGTATTTTCCCTTTCTAATCAAAATAATAATATGGTGGACCCAACTCCCGTCCCCTTGTTGTGGCTTAATTTCATTTGCCAACATTCGTGGTATATGACAAATTTCATTATTGCAATTGCAATTATTGATTACGAACTCAATGTTGAAATGTTGAAATAATCAATAAAATGTTCGGATAAATACATATTCTCTCCGTCTTTTTTTATCTGTCATATTTTAAAATTTGTTTTATTTTTATTTATCAGTCATTTTACATTTTCAATGCATTATTTATTATTTTTTCTTCGTTTACCAAAATAGTATTTACCTCTTCAATAAAAAAATACATTTCCAATACTAAAACTCATTATCAACAAAGTATTTATATCTCCAATACTATATTTTAAACATACTAATTATTTCTTAATTTACATTATTCTTTTCTTTGCGACATATAAAAAGGGAGTATTATATTTAATTTTGGACGAATGTGTATTGTTAATTTTTTTTTTCCTCGGAAAAAATGAAAGATTTAATTAAGAAGCCGGCTTAACGTCGGAAAATACAAACACACAGCCAGACCACGCAGGACAATACCAGAGCAAAATCTCGAATAGAAGGTGTTGACATGGAGAAAGACGAAGAAGTTTATGGATTGGAGCCGACCACTTCACCTGAACCTAAGCTAAAACAATTAGCAAAAGAATAAGAAAAACAACGACATAAGAGAGTAGAAACAGAACTAAAAGCAAGAGAGAAACCATAGCACACGGGAAGCACAACTGGAAAATCCACCACCGTTAAGCAAAAAGAGAAACCCCACCCACACCACCGCCAGAAACCCTCAAAATCGTCACAAAACCGCCGCCAAAAACCCCCAAAATCGCTGTCAAACCCATTAGCAATCTTGCTTTTATTACTCGTTGAACTGTCATTATTATTATTATTATTATTATTATTATGTAGAACGTCGTTCAAAATGTGGGTTGGAAAAGAAAGGAGGCTGTGAACTATCGACCTTGACGTGAGAGGGAGATGGCCATCGTCAAAAAAAAAAAAAAATTGAGCAAAGGGGGAATGATAGATCGCTGATGTTGCTTTTGGTTTGTTTTAATAAAGTGTTGGAGTAAAGTGTTATAAAAATAAGGGTATTTTTGTCCATTACAAATAAATCTTTATTATTATTATTATTTTAACGCCACAACATATTTTGGGACCATTGATTATAATGTGAGACCTATTGAATCATACGGGTCCTATAAAAAGCAATAGTTTAAAAATATGTTGTGACATTCGTTGTGTAAATTTTGTTGTGGTATAAACATTCTCCTCCGAATTTTGTTCTGTTTTGTTTTTGTCTGTGTGTGTCCACAACGAGGAGTACTCTAAACAACCTCAGCTCTAAAACATGAATGTTAGTAATAAATAATATAGGAGTATAGACTAGTGAACAAGGGGAAGCCCTCAAATACAAGGTGACGATACCGTATCGAACACCTCCACGTGGCATCACGAGATGAGACTCTTAGATTAGAGCGAGTGGTGGCTAAAGGATCGACTCGATAACTTACGACATCGACATGGTCGGGAAAGCCTAGGCGGCAATCCCATACCGACATCGACGATCCACATCGACATGAGTAATGTCCGCGAGAGCGTACAAGCTCGAATTCTCGAGTCGAATATCGGCAACACGAAGCTATAAAGCGGTGCAGCCGTAAAAGCCCATTATCTCGCAAATTAGTTTAACTTGGAGAAGAAGCAAGGCCCGCAAGGGCAAATGTGACAATAACCTCACCGACCCATAATTAGGGGTTAGGGCACAAATAGCCCCTATAAATACTAGTTAAGATGAACTACGAAGGGGGCTTGATTCCCGAATAATCAACGGGATACGTAGGCAACTCGAGAGAGACTCTCAAGCTCGGTCCAAAATATACAACAAACACACACCTCTTCTTTGAAGATTTTAGGGTTCTTATCATTATCACATAGAAGAACGACCCGATATTATCAATCGACGAAACCCAAGATCGTCGGTTGGCGGCTAGAGGAGGGCCTTCTACCGATAATCGATTGAATCCGTCAAGAACACCCTAAAAAGAATTATGGCACCACCCAGAATGCGGGAAAAGGGCCGCGGATCCCAAGGATGCGTCCCGGCAAGGCTGCAACAACGTCAACCATCCAAAGGGATGTTCAAAGAAACGCATCCGCGAGCGGAGGAAGAACCTAATCTTGTCCTTCAAGATCCAACCAATCAAGCACTTTGGTGGAATCCTTGAAAAATCTGGATAACGCCACGATTAAAGCGATCTTGGATGAAACTCTCAAGGGGAGAAACCCCCGTAAATCCCGTATACAAATATCCAACCGAAGCTCCAAAACAGGCGGAATTGGTAGAATCAAGTGTCCATACAGAACATGTGCCGCACCAGGACACGGCCAAAGCTGAACTCGATATCATTCTCGGAAAGCCGTCAGACGAGTCGATCTGCGCATCACCCTTCACTGCACATATCGACAACTACCCTCGACCCGCAGGATTTAAGATTCCTAAGGTTAGTGCCTATGACGGGTCCAAGGATCCTTACGATCATATGCACCAATACATCTCGCATATGAACTTGTACAATGCTTCGGACGAAATGAAGTGCAAGGCTTTCCCCGCACTTCTAACAGAAGAGCTGGGAGTGGTTCAAAAAATCCCTCCCAGTGTCGATCTCCGATTTTGGGACCTTGACTAGGAAGTTCGTTCATGCTTTTATCGCCGCTCGACCATTTCAAAGAAACCGTACTCATCTTTTGACTTTGAAGCGTGTTTGGATGAGACGGTGCTACAATTTATAAGACGCTTCAATGAAGAGTCCGTACAAGTACGCGACACGGACGATCGGTTGCTTGGTTGCATCCTTCGTGTCGTCCGCGAGAAGGGCGGCTACATGCCAAACTTAACGCAAGCTCCCTCATACGATGGAGGAGTGTTTAGATGTCGCCTACAAGCACCGCCGGGGGAAGAAGCCAATAGGATCAAGAGAGAGATGGAAAAGGGCGAGAACAAGAGGAACAAGCCCGAAGACGGTTCGGATAAGAAAAGAAAGTCGAGTTGGGATCGGGTTACGGGATCCGTCTCGGATCGATTCGGGGAGAAGAGACCCCACGGGAGAAGGACTTCATCCCATTAAACGGGCCTCGTGAACGGGTCTTAACAATCATGCAAAGGAAGGGATTGGCCGAAATCCCCCACCAATGAGGGGACCCGGGGAGAGTAGAAACCCCAACAAGTACGCAAGTACCACCAAGATATTGGGCACGAATCGGAATATTGCCGAGATCCGATACGAGACATAGATACAAATTTGTGATGGAAGGGAAGCTTGACGAGGTCGTAGATCGATCACAACGGCGAGTCGAGCCGAGGGAAGGCATGGATTTAAACGCTACAATAGTGGCAATAGAGAGCGACGGGATGATTACCGCGAAGAGACCGTTCCCGAGAGACGGCGGATTACCTAGATAACCGCCCCGTGAATACGATCCCATGACTTCCGGGGGGGGGGGGGGTCGATCGACTCAAATGAAAAGCCTCTAGCTCGAGGAAATTTTATTTTCGGGGCAAATCTGTGCCCTCTAATGTTTTATTCAACTTTGATACTTCGTGTGAATCTTTTACTATTAGATAAATGTTTTAACTATATTATTTATTATGATCACTCACAAGTGACTTGCGGATCGAATTAACAAAGTTTACAAAAGACGAACTCAAATAGTCTATGAAATCGACCTAACGACTTGATCCGAAAGTCGGATTCACACGCTCAACAAAGTCCGGGAAGTCGATACGATCGGCGCGGCTCGGCAAAAAATATATGCGGGAAGTCGATACGGTCGGCGCGGCTCGCTCAACCAAGTCCGGGAAGTCGATACGATCGGCGCGGCTCGGCAAAAAGTATATGCGGGAAGTCGATACGGTCGGCGCGGCTCGCTCAACAAAGTCCGGGAAGTCGATACGGTCGGCGCGGCTCGGCAAAAAATATATGCGGGAAGTCGATACGGTCGGCGCGCCTCGCTCAACAAAGTCCGGGAAGTCGATACGATCGGCGCGGCTCGGCAAAAAGTATATGCGGGAAGTCGATACGGTCGGCGCAACTCGCTCAACAAAGTCCGGGAAGTCGATACGATCGGCGCGCTCGGCAAAAAATATATGCGGGAAGTCGATACGGTCGGCGCGGCTCGCTCAACAAAGTCCGGGAAGTCGATACGGTCGGCGCGGCTCGGCAAAAATAAAATGCGGGAAGCCGATAAAACCGGCGCGCTTCGCTATTCATCAAAGGTTCGACATCGAACCTCAATATTCGAGCTCCACGAGCTCAATCTAAAACTCGTATCGACTCCTTATTTGAGGATCTGCGTATCGACCGCTTTCAATGTCGACAGTTAACGATTATAAGTCTTAAAGGGACAAAAACGATACGACATCGAAGTCGGCATCAACTTAACCGCACATTATAAGGCCAAGGGTTGACAATAGCCGAGGTACACGTTTGGCAGATCAGACCCGACCTCAAGAGCTCAGATTGATCTGGGGGGCTTATGACGATACCGTATCGAACACCTCCACGTGGCATCACGAGATGAGACTCTTAGATTAGAGCGAGTGGTGGCTAAAGGATCGACTCGATAACTTACGACATCGACATGGTCAGGAAGCCTAGGCGGCAATCCCATACTGACATCGACGATCCACATCGACATGAGTAATGTCCGCAGAAGCGTACAAGCTCGAATTCTCGAGTCGAATATCGGCAACACGAAGCTATAAAGCAAAGGCAGCGCAAAAGCCCATTATCTCGCGCTAGTTTAACTTGGAGAAGAAGCAAGGCCCGGTAAGGGCAAATGTGACAATAACCTCAGCCGACCCATAATTAGGGTTAGGGCACAAATAGCCCCTATAAATACTAGTTAAGATGAACTACGAAGGGGGCTTGATTCCCGAATAATCAACGGATACGTAGGCAACTTGAGAGAGACTCTCAAGCTCGGTCCAAAATATACAACAAACACACACCTCTTCTTTGAAGATTTTAGGGTTCTTATCATTATCACATAGAAGAACAAATTACAAACCCGGTAACAGAACAACAGATAAAAATGTATGGCGTGTAAAGAATCACAAGGCAATTCTTGTTTTGGTGATTAATTCCATAGGTTGTACATCTTCCTTGTGTTGTGGTCTATCATTTGTCTTCTCATTTTCGGCATCAGGCTATGATCGATACACATTTATATCTACATTATTGTACCATATTCAAAGTCATTACATTACGTGCTACACCTGGCTGCTAACTTATTACTCCATCCGTTCCAAAACAACTGAAGTAGTTATTAAAAAAATTTGTTCCAAAATACCTGGACAGAACATTTTACAATACAAAATTTAATGCAATTTTCCCTTTTACCCATCTTTATTTTTCTTTTCCATACATTGTTTTAAATGCTCCGGCATTATTTGCTTCATTTTCAATAAGGGATTCTGTAGAAAACATAGGCCCAAACCCATATAAGAGTAGGAGTCTCATCCCCAAAACCTAGGTTGTGAGGTGAGGGAAGTCCATCTCTTAATATGGTGGGTGAAATAACCACAAGTTCCCAATGTGAGACACTTTAACACGCCCCCTCAAGTGTGGGCCGGGAACACAAGGCCAACAAATAGGCCCAACACTTGCACAATAAAGGGTGGCTCCGATACCATGTAGAAAACATAGGCCCAAGCCCATATAAGAGTAGGAGTCTCATCCCCAAAACCTAGGTTGTGAGGTGAGGGAAGTCCATCTCTTAATATGGTGGGTGAAATAACCACAAGTTCCCAATGTGGGACACTTTAACAGATTCTAGTCTTTATCTAATCAAAATCAAAACAATTAATTATTTTCTTAATTAATTTAAGTGTTTTGTCAACTACCTCAGTTATTGTGGAACGAATGGAGTATTATTATTATTATTATTATTATTATAAACGTAGTCCCACCAATTCGTCAAGTATATATCTTTCTCCCGCCATCCGTGTAACTGCTTTCAACCGTCTATAATCACTAGAATATTTGGGTGTTTAAGTGTAACGCCCCGCTCTCGGATACCGAGTCCTTATCCGGAAGAGAACGTTCGGCGCGTATAGCATTAAATAAAACTAATATTATACGCAAGTCTCTACGTCGTCGTATCAAATAAAAGCAAACGGAATCCCAAAAGACTCGGGTAAGGCTATAAATGCCACTATGAATAGGATACAAGCCGACTAAAGGTAGAAAGTTTAACTTACAACATACGATGTCTCAAAGAAAGAACTTACTAACTTGCCTTACAAGAGTCTAATAGCAAAAGTACAACATTCATCTAGAAAGAAATGCAACAAAGTCGAGCTCATCAAGAAACAAAGAAAAGTGGACGCATCATCTTCATCACATATCCTCGTCATTGAACTCATGGACAACCTGTCATCTTCTCACCCCACATTGCATACAAAAGAAACATGCAAAGTAGGTAAGTACATATGTACTTAGCAGGAGTGAGAAGCTAATGAATAATTAGAGTTCAACAACGGAAAAGTTTATGATATTATTATTAAGTTATATTGGTGTGACCGACTCAAACTCTATGGTTCACTTCATGCTCATCAACATGTTGTGACTATTGGTTTCTAACTTAGCTTATCTTTGTTACATCAGCATTCAAGGACACTACGCATGGTGTATATCCACCACGAGATATAACTGTGCAACATATTGGCGAATCACACCAATATCCACGGGGGTCTATTCTGGTAGACTCCGATAATGTACATGTTCGGCGAAGTCCCTCCGTACGTAGGGTCTCAGGCTTACGGGGTTAAGTTCCTCCGTACATAGGGCCTCAGAGACTTACATAGTTATTCATTTTCAGGAACGCCCACACATCGTGATATAGACTTGTGCCTTAACAAGAACGGATTGATGTTTAATCTTTTACTACACAAGTACGTTTGTTATTAATTGTTAACTAGCCACCTAAGTATTTTCAAGTAAGCTCCCTCACAGTTCCTACTCTCTTACTTAGACCACTAGACATGGACAAGGCCTAGCACATACACAAACATTGATGAGTACTAACTCATCAAATCACAAGCCAGTCATACTCTTCCGACGGTCCTAAACTTCAACTCTTAGGAAGAGTACATTCGGTGCCGGAACTAAACGCATCAGAAGCCTAATAATGGCTTGTTCATATTCATTGAATGTTATTAGATTAAGAAACAACATTTAAAACTCATCTCATGGCTTAAAACAACATTTTCCCCAAAACAGGGGTCAATGCGTGTGCATCGCTCCTGTACAAAACAAAAACTGACCATCCTGCATCAGCAATGCGTGCGCACACATTGAGCACAAAAAAGCTCTAAAACACATTTTTTCCTGCACTTTTACGATTCCTACTAAATTCCAAACTTGTTCAACATCAAAACAACAGGAAAGCATCACTTAATCAATGCATGACTTCACATACTTCTACAACAACTTTTAAGCATGATTTCTAGCATTAAAACACATCACAACTCAACCTAAACATCATAAACTACAATTATTCATTAGGAAGAGCCTCTTACCTTAAACGCAAAAACCAAAGCAAAACCACAAGAAGAACGGCATCACTTTCTAAGCCTTCTCCTAAAAACCTATTTGATCAACAATCAATCAAGAATTAATTGTGATCAAAGGATTCTACGCAAAAGGAACTACGATTACCACCAAACGAAACCTTGCAACTTGATCAAAACGTGAAGAATCCAAAACTAGGGCAAAACTAACCTTTCTCAAAACTCTAACTTTCTGGTATCAAAACGATCATCTTGTCCCGTTAATTCCGAATCTCTATTCCTTTCTTAAAACCGTCAAAGATCTTGTGAGAATTTTGGAGAAGTCTCCTTTTCTTTCTTCTATGTTTTCTTTTTCTCCAGTAGCGTTGTTGAAACTTTGCCTGCGCTATTTTATTCCTGATTCTGATAACTCCTTAGTTAATGGGGAGTTTTATTCCAAGAATAGCTCCCATTAACTATTTTCCTTAATTAATCCCTTTAATTATAATTAGCTTCCATTAACATTAATTTCCCTAATTAATATTTCCTCCTTTTAATCCAAAATAACTAAACACAATATTCCGTTTTTCGCAAAAAGACACGTCTGCCTTTTTCCGAAAAGTCGAATATTACATTAAGGGTGAAAAATGCACTAGATTTGCAATGAAAGAAGGCTCTAGTTGTGATGTAATATAATTAAAAGTTTGAGAAGAAGAAGAAGAAGATAAATGGGCAGATTTCTGAAACTAAAAATTCAAATCTAATGGTTAGTTAATTCGCTGAACAGTGAACTGAGCTTGAGCGTATAAATAGAAGTCTTTCAAGGAGAAGAAAGAGATGATCAATATTCATTTGAGCTGAGACTCTGTTGCTTTCTTTCTGAGCTTGAATCGTAACATTCATTTCATTCATAAAGTGTAAATGTGTTGAACATAGTAGATAGACTGTGCTTTGAGCAATATGTTGATTGTCAAGTTGAAGAGGAACACATTTGTAAGTTCTATTTAGGTCAGTCACTTAGATAACCAGAAGGGGGTTGAATGGTTAATGGTTATGAACCAAACTTCCCTTTTAAAGTTCTCTTTCAAAGTTTATCTCCACGACAGTTAATGTAACTGCTCTGATCCTAAATATTTCAAGTTACATTGATGATCAAGTGGTTAATATGCTCACTATGAATAAGTATGACTCTTATTTGATCAAATAGAACTCAATACAAGTCCAAAGACACTTAGGACAAGTCGACGTGTGTCCAAGACAAGTACTTAAATAGTGTGTGTTTGCAAAGTTGGTTCTAGTGAACTTAGATGATGTAAACGCTTTGGGTGTGGATTCAATCAACTTAGAATAAGGTAATCAAGCTAGCATATATACAACAACCATAAAGCAAAGAGTAAGCAATAAGTAGAGAACACATTTGCTTAGATAGGTAAAGATGGTGTAAAATATCCAACTTGCAGTCAATCTTGTATCAAATATGACTTTGGATTTGAACCTCCCATCAATTAGATTTCTTTAATTACCAAATTACTTCTATTACAAAGAGCGTTACAACTCTGCAGCATCAATTGAGCAAAAGATGGATCACAAGAATATCTTATCAACTCTTTAATTAGCACAACATCCCTTACTTAGATTCTTTTTGTTCAATAACTTTGTCTATTTTTTGAGATTGATCTGCACATCTTCAATGACTCCAAGCTTGCTCAATGATCAATGATTGTTCCTCTACCTCAACAACAACTGATTGTTACTCCATCTGATCTCAATCCAGCTTGAATAGACAGCTATATCTTCAACAAATTAGACAATTTTATCATCTGTTTATCAACCGGGCAGAATTCTGAAACAAAACTTCAAATCCAACGACTAGTTTGCTGAATTGTGAACTGAGTTCGATCTTAAAAAACCAGCCACTTGCAAAGAAGAAAGAGGTGATCAATCTTTATCTGAGACTCTAATGCTTTCTTTCTAAGCTTGAATTGTAACATTCATTTCATTCATAAACTATAAATGTGTTGAACAGAGTCAATATACTTTTTTTCGAGCAATCTGTTGATTATTAATTTACTCTAAGCTGGTTTGAGCTAGATTGAGCTTTTAGTTGTAATAGAAAAATTGATGAGGAACACATTGAGCATTTGATTCAAGTTAGAATGGAAAAGAGAGCGAGATCAAACTAAGAACTCAGTCAAAAGACTGCAAAAGTGAAGGCTAGATGATTATGTGTTCAGTGGCGGAACTACATACAACCAATCATGAAAATTTGTATAAATGTATAAATCATGAGTTTACTACTTTCTTGCATTTATTGTCTTGTGAATGATTTGTGAATGCTTACTTGATCTTTCATTGCATGATCGATAGTTAAAATTGCACTTACATCGACTCTTGAATTTTGAAACGAAACGAGTGTTATTATCCATTTTAAATAACAAATAACCTCCTCAAAAAATACAGAAATTGGAAAATGAGGTTGTGTCAGTCCTGACACTTGAAAATCCGGTCGTGCCTTTTCTGACATGGAAATTCAGGTAAACGTAAGGTTCCTTACGTTTAAACGTAAGGAATTCACATATCGGTCTGCCACAAATCATAGCTGTAAACGTAAGGATCCTTACGTTTAAACGTAAGAAACCTTACGTTTATACGTAAGGTAATTCAATATTAGGCAGTTCAATATTGTCCGTAATGAAATCATTCAACCTGCTTAAACGGGTCGTCAATCTTCTGTCAATTGCATCATCCGCCTTTCGTTTACCCAATTGTACAACACTTGGACCACCAGCTAAACAAATTTCAATACATGATCAAGTTAGATAGTTTTTCACAATATAATTTATAGTTTTGAAATTAAAAATCAAATAACTTACTATAATCCATCTCAGGCTCCACAATCGATGCCTGGCTGGTCGTCGCCTCGGGAGGGAGAGGGGGCGTAGCCTCGGGAGGGGGGGTCGTAGCCTCGGTAGTAGCATCGCCAGTATCTGCATCAAAATAGGCACTCTCATCAATTCACGATAACAAACAATGTCTATGTTAATAATACAAAATTCAATATAAATAAACATACTAAACAATAATTAGATATAAATAACATAATGCTTACCCGAATCAAACGTAGTCTCCATATAAGGATCCTCCACGAATAAATCGTTGACGAAATCCTTCTCGACTCCCTCTAGCTGCACTCCCTCTTGCCCGGGTTGGGAAACTCCTTCAAGAATCTTATCATACCCGAACATCATCATCGGGTCGTCAGACGGGGTAGGCGATGGATGAGTATGATGATGCGTATGCTGACCAAGTGGAGGATGATGAGTATGCGACCAGGTGTAGACTGATCAGTATGCTGATCAGTATGATGACCCTGTGTAGACCGATCAGGGGCAAACTGAGAAGATGTGGCCCGGTCAGTATCATGTGGAGGAGGTGGAGGCCGATGAGGGGTAGACTGAAAAGATGTTGCCCGGTTAGTATCATAATACATAGAACTAAATTTATCGCATAAAGAATTTGACAATGAAATAATTTTTTACCTGATCTCTGGATGACAGCGTTTGCATCAACCCCTTAAGTTCAAAAAGTATCGCCCCATGCTCATTCTGCCGCTGTATAACCTCTCGAATTACTTGCCGGTTCTCGTCATTCTGCCGGCGAATTTCCTCCCGAATGTCATTCAGCCCATTATCTATCCTTCTTTCCACAGCCCTATAAAGCCCAACAGCTTCATCTTCTTCATCAGATTCATCTTCTTCCGCCTGTAGCATCTCAGTGTAGGAACTGTGCAGCACACGTCGTGAATGAGAAGGTAAAGGGGTTGACTGTTGTGAAGTAGAGGGATGTGAAGTAGAGGCTGACTGTTGTGTAGTAGAGCATGGATGTTGTGTAGTAGATAGACGTCTAGGAGGTGGCCGTGCAATTGGTACAGGCCGAGTGATCACACGTGGCGGCTCATTAATCTCCGCATCAGGGATGCCCCTATCTAGCATCAACTCCCTATCAACTTCCCTTGCAGCCAGATATCATATAACACGGCTCTGCAAACAATGTATAATTCATTAGAATTAACAATAACAAAATGTTTAACCATACCAGATATAATTAAAAGAAAATGTTTATTAAGCTTATTACCTTATTTGCCTTCGCCAACAATCCCTTCCACTGCGGAGGGGTAGTCTTGCAACTCCATCTCATCATCCGAGGAGCCGCATCAGGAGCTCTGAGGGTGGCATCAATAGTCGGAACAACAATGTCCTGGAGGGTCTCGTAAGCCCAGAACTGTAAGGCATGTATAACCCCTTGTATCGTCACCCTGCCTTCTGGACTTTCGTTGTAGGTATTCATCATGTGACAGATCTTTCTATAAGTCTGATCCCACAACCAAGTACCCCATGGAAAGTCATTTAGGCCTTCTACATTCTCGACCAAATAGAAGGTCTCACGAGGTACCTTAGTAGTCTCATCATGACCCATCATAATCCCGTGAATAAGGTAGACTAAACCTACACGGTAGAGAACTTCAGGATGCTCACCCTCATCGAATAACCATCTCTCAATATCCGGTATGGTGATCGGTCTTTGGTCAGGATGATGGATGTGGCCGTATGTCCCCTCAGCAAAACACCTAGAATAACGTTCGGGAGCTTTCGGGAGATCACCAAACCTAAAACCGGTAATCATGCAAAACTCCTGCCTACCGAACTTCGCGGTCGTCTCACCAAATCTAAAATGAAGCTCACCCGGCACATTCGGATAAACGGCACTGAAACATACATATTGCAAAACTTTGGAGGAAAACTGCCACTCCTTGTACATTTCAATGAATTGTCGAAAAACCCCACCTCTCAATGTTCCCTCAAATCCAATCATTCTCATGTGAATTTCAAGAAGATCCCGAAGCTTGGTCTTTTCCCCTATAAAAGTCCATGTCAAATTTTCCTTTACTTTGTAGACATCAGAACCATGAGGGCCAATCAACTGTTAACAAATAGCATTGTTTCAAGTCAATCACACACATATACTAGTCAATCACACGCTTTATACACTAACATTGTGAAGTAAATCAACTATATAGTACTTCTACTACCAAAGAAGAAATAACAGAGCTACCAATACCTAAATGATTAATGTAAGTGTAAGTGTAAGTGTGATCAATATTTCCAATAACAATGGTCTCTGAAAAACAGAGCCTTTTCAGTACCATTTTGGGTAGGAACAACACCCTTATGCACGATCAAACCATGAATCTCCCCGTCAAGTCTCAATCAATCTCAACAAGAACATATACATGAAAAAAAAGCATAGTAAGTGTGATCAATATTTCCAATGACAATGGTCTCTGAAAAACAGAGCCATTTTCAGTACCATTTTAGGTAGGAACAGCACCCTTATGCACGATCAAACCATCAATCTCACCATCAAGCCTCAATCAATCTCAACATGAATATATACATGAAAAAATGCATAGTAACACCATACTCATACACTATCAACTTCCATTTCCCAATGTAAACTTACCTAGCCACAAATTGCATTTTTTATCAAATTACAATCAACCTAAACCCTATAATTAAACTGGAAATCTGCCGTTCTCTACGTCTAAACGTAGGGTCTCTACGTCCAAACGTAGAAACCTTACGTTCAGACGTAGAGAAATGCAGGTCTCTACGTCCAAACGTAGAAAATACGTTCTTAAAAAAAAACCCTTCTTAAACCCAGAAAACGAAAAATCAAGCTAAACCAACAAAATCATGCTAAACAATATCAGGCCAACATAACTAAACCACTACAAACCACTAAAAATTGGGAAATACATATCAGATAAAGGGAAATAAAAATTACAGCCTAAAACGTTGTAAATAGAAGATTATGGGAAATACATACACTTTCTGTATTGAGTTGATCCATTGAACTTGAGAGATTGTGGCAAATGTAAACTTTTCTTGCAAAATCGCCGTTTACACTTTCTGATAATGAACGTTTGAAAGAAGATAGAAGAGAGAGACAGAAGTAATTCAAAACTTTATAGATTCATTACGTTTAAACGTAATGATCCTTACGTTTAAACGTAAGGAAACTTACGTCTAAACGTAGAGAAATGAACATTTACTGTAACTGCCTAATATTGAATTACCTTACGTTTACAGCTATGATTTGTGGCATACAGATATGTGAATTCCTTACGTTTAAACGTAAGGAACCTTACGTTTACCTGAATTTCCATGTCAGAAAAGGAACGACCTGATTTTCAAGTGTCAGTCCTGACACGACCTCATTTTCCAATTTCTGCAAAAAAATAACATTAGTGTAATTATTATTATTATTATTTATTACAACAATAGTGTTTTTGTTTCTCAAAAAAAGCAATAGTGGCTTTTTTTTTGGGGGCCTTTATTCGCACCACAGCAAACCTACCGCTACACCACTTTATACTTTACACCACACCAACCTACCTTTCACCACATTGATTTTCATAAAAAAAAAATCTTTATTTACACCACATAATCTACCTTCATACCACACTTTTAAACTATTTCCACACCAATTTTTTTAATTATAAATTAGTCCCTCAATTTTAATCTACTTTATATCCCACACCCTTACCTACACACCCCATTATTTCCTCCATCTCTTATTCACCTCCAACACCACCACCCACCACCACCACCCATTTCCACCATTTTCCGGTGACCCCAACAATTATTCGCACCATTTTCCGGCGCCAGCAATTATTCACACCATTTTCCGGCGGTAGGTTTATTCCTTTCTTCTACACTTTTCTGAATTCAGATCGGGGGAGGGAGTTTCAGGATTCAGATTGGGGGAGGGGGAGCAAGGAGCGGTTGGTTTGGGAGGAGGACCGGACTGGGTGGTATTGGTGGCGGTTCAGGTTGGGGCTGGATTTCCGGTGGTGGGTGTTCGAAAAGGACCTATATCCGAGCCGAAAATCCGCCGGCGCCGTTCATCTATTTTTTTTTTTTTTTATCATTAGAAAAGTTGTTCATCTGCTCGTGTTTGTGATTTGAGAATTCCGATTTGAAGGGGTACAATGGCTTCAAAGAGGATTTAGAAGAAAAAAAAACGCCAGTGGTCATGGCTGTGGGGGGTGGAAGGGCGGCGAAGAGGGCTTTTTTTTGGGTGGGGATGTAAAAGGTTTGAATTTAATGGTTGAGGGAAGGAAGAGAGGATGGTTTAAGGTGTATGGTGGTGGAGATGGGTGGTGGAGATGGTGGAAATGGGTGGTGGTGGGTGGATAAGAAGAGATGGATGAAGATGAATTGGGTGGAGAAGAAGATTTGGCAGATTTTGTTGGTGGGTGGGGGTTTGTAAATTTTATAAGTTTAAGGGGAGATATGACATATAAAAATCTTGTGGTAGTAAAACAAGATTGACAAAAGTGTTTTTTTTTTTTTAAACTTTAAAATGAAGGTGTGGTGTATTTTGATAGTTTGTGGTGTAAAGAGTAAATACGTGTTTTTTTATTGTAGTGTGGTGCAACAGTAGATTTAGTTTGGTGCGAATAAATGTTTTTTTTTAATATTTTTTCTTTAATGTTTTTCAAAAATGTGCATCGAGAGAAGGGCGAATAGGTAAAACAAGTTCCATATACTCGTTTTCCCCTTAACCAACAGGAGGCAGGTAAGAAGGGGAAGTAGAGGAAAGTATGGCATCCATCGGATTGGGGAGAAAGCGTGGCGTGGCTTTGGTTGCGAGTCTCATTAGCAAGCTAAACGGAGCTTCTTCCACCTCCGTTAGATGCGTCAGCGTTGCGGGCGGCGGTGGCAGCGGCAGCCTCAGCGGAGGAGTCCTTTCCAGCGATGTGACCATTTCACATACTGCTAAGTGGATGCAGGTTGATTTTCTCCCCCCAAATGCTTAACAATTTTCTTATATGTGCTCTATTTGGCTTCCGTTTTGTTGAAATTCTACATATTCTCTTGTTATTTGATCTGGATTCCATTGACCTCCCAATCTTAAAAACATTCAATTCTGATCATCGAGGGAAAATGAAGTATGTAAAGCTTGTGAGATTTGTGTGTTTTTGGATGCTTGAAATAATCGGTAACTGAAAGAATCTGAGAACGTTTGGAAAGCAATGAAAAGAGAGTAAAAAAATAAACTTATTTGAAAGAGTCACGGGAAGGATTTTTCATTAATATTTGAATGATGTTTATTTGATGCTCAGACCTCAGAGTACGTCATTTCAATGCCATATATTGGCTGTAAAGTTCCCGGTGAAAAGTGATAGCTTCTGTTGTTTTGGCTACTTCAAACAAAATGGTGCAAATATAGCTAACTTGTGTGTTCCTTGGAATCTGTATTCTCAGTGTCAGTGCCCATGTTGGAACTATATCCATTGTACGACTATTTTTTTAACTGCTGTGACGAATTGGTTTGTATCTTTCAAACATGTCATCTTTGTCCAACACAATGCTAATCCCAAAGTGTTGATTTGTTCAAATGCTAAGTTATTTGCTTACTTGTAAGTTTATATGTTAATGGTGGCTTGGTAAAGTAAGTCAGAAGTCAGGGATACTGGCCTTTGAACTATTGTCTGGCTATTCTTTATCCCCTTCATGTTGGCTGACCTCATTTACACAATTTCCCGTTGTAATAAAGTCGGAGGAATTGTGCTTTCTTAGGAAGGGATTCTGCTCGTGAGTCTTCCCCTTTTCCAACCAAATCACATTAATAGAAGCCATGATGAGAAACACCAGAATTTATTTTTAGACGATCTGAAAGTAAAACTTGTTATTACTTGCATCAAATCCTGCTGCTGTATTTCTATACCGCCTTCATAACCTGGAGCTCCGGGAGAGGAATTCTTAATATTGGGGCTTCAATAATTTGTTAATTGGTGCCCTACTAACTAATGAGGGTGGAATTCGCTAATTAAAGAGAATGCCTACTGCCTAGTTGTGGTGTAAAAAGCTAATGGGAGGTGGCTGCTGGGATGCTGATTAGATCAATTGGATGTTATGGACACAACAGTCTCATGCATACCTGAAAGATAATTTGCCAGTGTGTCCCAGACGAGTACTTTTGGATAAGTTTGCAATGTGAGCTCTTTAATGGACATTGGACATAGATGACTATCGTTACAACTAAAGTTTAAGCCTGTCAAGGGCAGTGAATTTTTTATTCCATGTTAACCATAGAATAATACAATCCTGGAAACTCTATTATTTGGCCTTGACATCATCTCCAACCACCACCTGAGATTGTTCTGCACTTTTGATGGAATAATAACTAGGGGCTATCAATTTTCTTGTAGCCTCCCCTGATGCCCTAGTTCTGCAGCCAATCATTAGGAGGGTATCAAGTGCTGAATTTCAGTATATCTCTTCCTACCATGAGGACATTCATTGGCGATTTACATTAGTCCCTTAGTTTTAATGATTTCCATGAATAGCAGGAAGAAGCTTTAACTAGCCATATGGACCAATCATTTAATATGGTTGGATGCACATTTTGACCTATAAAGTTGGTTTATGAGGACAAATGTTCTTTAGTTTTGGCCTTGTTTATTATTAAATTCTACCCCATTCATATACATAAAAACTACACTAAGGTCATTCAGGTGGATCTTTGTCTTTAAACTTGGAATTCTGGTTATTCTCAGTAGAGTTCAAGCTTAAGTTTTCCACTTAGGCTTCTGCATAGTGGCCCAACATTAGTTCTTTTAAACAATGCAAGTCTTTATCTATATGTTGATTTTGCCTCTTTTATCGATAAGCATTCATATCATAAAAATGTTGCTATCACCTTCTTTGATGCTTCCATTTGCTGCTTGTGTAGCTGCCATTGAGATCATGAATAAATCTCCTGCTTATTACTTCTCTTCCCTGGTCTAGGACACTAGCAAGAAATCTCCTATGGAGTTGATCAATGAAGTTCCACCAATCAAGGTAGAGGGCAGAATTGTGGCTTGTGAAGGCGGTATGTTTGTTTTTTTGCTTATGAGGTTATTTTGTTTCTATTAGATTATTCTCAAAGCACTAACAATGGTGATAAACACACACGCACGCACGCACACGCACACGCACACGAACAACGGTTTTGTGTGTCAAACAACAATTCAATGTCAGTCAACCACTTTTTTAAATAAAAAAACCACTTGGGGTGTTTTCTAGTTAGTACAGTCTGCTTGCACTTGATATTGTAATTCAATTTGATTTAGGACGTGAATTATGATTCAAATCAATGGTTGTTGGATTTTAGTAGTCTCTCTGTCCCGAATTAGTTGTCGCTTTGGAGTTGTACATGTCATACATTTTGCATTATAGAGGCTAAAATACCTCTTAAAGTATCATTAATGCAGTGGTTGTGATGGAAATAGTGGTCGGTTAATTAATAAGTTAGTGTATGATAAGGAGAAAAAGTAATAAGTGCTATTATGATATTTTAAAACAACAAATGTGATAAGAAACCAAAAAGATGTGCTAAAGCTGTAGTTATATTGGGATGAAGTAGTTTTTAAATTTCTATTTAATAGTCTAAAATTGATTTTGAAAGTGTCGAATGTATGGTGCCGCAATAGTGCACTGTCGCCACATCAATTTTGGTGCTGTGGCACTAACAATCCCAATCCATTATGTGTATGTATTAAGTAGGGTAGCATTGAGGTCTGTCTGTTTGAACATGGTCCGGCTACAATGATGCAATGGTCCATTATCATCTTAAACAAGAGTTGATGTTATTAGAAAGAAGTGTAATTTAATGGTGTGATATGAGTTATGGTTTGAATGTGAAGATATTAGGGTGAGATTGTGCAGAAAGAAAGCTTATTAATCTGTTGTTTTGAATGCAGACAATAATCCTGCACTTGGCCATCCGATAGAGTTCATTTGCCTTGACCTAGAAGCACCAGCCATATGCAAATACTGTGGTTTGCGATATGTCCAGGATCATGGTGCCCATCATCACTGATAGTTGCTCCTTCAATGTTGTTGTCTTCAACAGGAACTGTGTCACTCATCTTTTTTTTAAGGGGGGGGGGGGGGGGGTTTAACTTGACAATACTCGCAACAATTTGAAACTGCTGTGTTCCATTTGTCTGCAATAAAGGTGTGGTGTTATTTTCTTACAAAACCAAAACCTTTTGAATTTGTAGTGTTCTTTCAACATATCATAACTACTAGATACGAAGATGAGATTACTTCACTGAATGGTATCCGTCTTTCTATGAGTACACCCTTCGGAGCTAAATTTTTGCTGCTAGAATTGTACCGATGATAATGTTGATTGCCAACTCTGTTGAAACCTTGGCCATGCGACGTTTTGCTAATCCGAGACCATCATCCAAAACTTCAAGTTTATGTGTAGCTTACTAATTGCTTATGGTTTATGTGCTTGTGTATTCTCAACAATTAATCAGTGAACAACGATAGTAACTAAAGAAAGCATGAGCAATAGAACAATGACATATCTTGAAAATAAAGATGTACATCATCATTATCTACCAAAAGTCATTTGCAACTTTTACATGGAATACAATCTCTAAATTCCATCTGTATGACAAAAAAAAATAAAAAAATACAATATCTTTATGTAAATTGCATATTAGAAAGATCTTGATTCATTTCTCTTTGAATAAAAAATTCTTTAAAAATAAAAGTTAATAAGAGAAAAGAATTTATTTAAAAAAATGAAAATCTGATGCATGTGCCTTAATCCATGTTTTTACATAAGGAACAAAGATTAAATTCCTGCTTGTGCACGACCGTACTCTTTCCTCTTAGTGGATTTTCCTACCGAGCTTTTGCTACTAAGAAGCTTTAATAAGACAGGGTAAGGTGCCTGAGGCTTTATAAAACTTCGTATGGCAGGTTGGTTCGGCTTTTGTAATCTCTTCTATGCCGTTTCCAAATAAAATAAGTAAAACTTTTCTGTTGAGAAGAAATCCTGTTTGTGCAGTAAGCATGATGTACCAAATGGTAGAATCAAAATATGACTGCAGAAGGTGAGTTAACTTGCAATTGACCACCAAGTTTACCACTTATGGGGGGGAAGGTTTAAAAAAAAAAAAAAAAAAAACAAACAAATGATTACTATATCTGAACTATTGCACTAGACTGTTTTTAAATGAACACTACGTTACATTAGATAGCTCAAAAAACGGAGATAAGTTCAAGAAGCCGCATAATAGACAAATTGCAGAATGTTGAAAATCATCATAATGAATTGAATGTCAATTTCTCCTCATAACTTTAACTTCCCCACCCTAGCAGTAAGAACTCCAGCTGTGTGTCAGAGGTCACGAGTCCACGCATATGGTAGAGATACAAGACTGCATATGGTAGCTTTAATGACCCCACCTTGACTCGAAGCATGCAAAATGCAAGGGGGTTAGCATTTAACTTCAAGGCATCAAGTACTCGCCGCATCATCATCACCAGCAAGTTGCCTTCTTTGTTGATGCTCTGCAACTTTATAATCTACAACTTCACGGAAAAGATTTGGATCCAATACACAATTCTCACTCCCATACACAGCAGCTTGAACACTTGCCATCAATTTTGCAAGCTCTCTTCCTGAAAACCCTTCTGTCCTTGCTGCAGCTTCCCTAAGAATGTCATCCGTCAAGCCCTTGATCTCTATCTTCTGCTGTTGTTTTCTGAACAAATGTGAAAATAGGCCTGGTTTTCTCTCCCCGGCTTGAGCTATATACTTATCCAAATAAAGCTTGAGTATTTTGTGGCGCTCATCTTCACCGGGCAAAGGAAATTCTAGAACTTCATCAATACGGTCGGTCACAGCAGAATCAAGATCACCAGGACGGTTTGTTGCAAGGGCAAGAACAATGTCCTTTGACTGGTCACCCGTACGGAATAGTAGAGCATTCAGAGCACTCCTTTGAGCCTCACTCATGTAAGTTTTGTTCCGCCTGAAACGTGTATGAACAAAATTAGAGTAATGTGTCATGACTAGAGTAGTGTGTTATCATGTGAAAAGAATGGTCTTGTAAAAGGTCTTCAGAATCAATATGGAAGAAACAGTTATACTTACTCGCATAAAAATGCATCTGCTTCATCAATAAAAAGTAGTAGACCCCTCTTTGACTTTTTGGACCAATCAAACAGCTGGTGTATTTTTGTAACCGCTTGTGAGCCCAACGGTGCAACATCTCCTCCCGTCATCAGTGCATAATCCAGGCCCTAAAATCACCAGTTTATATTATGAGGAAAACAGAGAAAATAGAAAATTATTGTTTACTGAGTCTCATGCAGCATTTCCGTTTTTACCACTGAAAAAAGAAGACAACCTGTGATTTTCAGTTGGCAGAATCAGATTAACCATATAAATAGTGACCTGGACTAAGTGATGCATATCTACATCGACCAACAATATGCTTATGTTTCTCAAAACGGCAAAAGATGGAACACATATGGGAGATTTAGATTACATACTGATTTGCGAGCAAGCTCCCTGGCAGCCATTGTTTTTCCAGTTCCAGGAGGACCGTAGAAAAGCATATTACGGAAAGGTGCTTGGTGTAATTTTGTGTTTGCAGTTGCAGTTGCCAGCTGATGGATTCGTTTTTGAAGTGAAGGGTTCAAAACAACATCACCAAACCCATTACCAGAAGGTGCAGGACTTCGGGAAAGAGTGCTCATCAGACGCTTTGATAGGATGCCTGACCAAGGGTATTTCCCCCTAGAAGATTCTCTAATCAATGATGGTTGTCCTAATATTCTGTCTACGTAGCCCCAAATTACTCGAGCACCTTCTCTGCATTGACAAACCACTTGTTAACAACACATAAGTTGAGCGAGGAGGTGGGTTTCCACATGGGGAGAAACACCCATGCTCACTGCTCATCACAACACCGACTAAAACAAATTAAAGAGAAGTACGCATTCCAATAAACTGAAACATAACAACGGCACATTAATATATTATATATCGACTGCCAAAATTAGCTAGTAGCTTCATATTCTTACAAGAGAATAAAAAACGCGATTTGGCAGATATTTTAAAATAAACAACAATTGAAGTAGCTAAAAGCGGTAAAGCAAAAGGTACGCAGAAATTGATAGCTTTAGCCTTTGTTTACCCCATCTGGCTAGTAGGAAAAGAAAATGCTCTAAAGAAAGTTAAATGGATCCATGATATTGGACGAGCCCATGATGTTATAAGCAATTTCTTGAAATTTATATGTTCAGAATGTTGGAATTCTTTCTTTAAAAAAAAAGAATGTTGGAATTCAGTCATAGGAAACAATTTTAATGATGTAAGAATTCCAATGGGAGAATAGTAAATCCTCACCAAAATGACATGAAGTAAAAAAACACAGAAGGTCACATTTTTTAGCCAGTCAGATCTAGTCACCTTTTCCTTAGTAAAACAAATGTCCACAGCATAGATAAATTATTTCTAAGGATTCTTTACACGCACACATAAAAACACACACACACACACACACAGATATATATATATATACACACACACACACACATATATATATATTAGATTACAAGAAGTACAATTATTAGAACAATATTTTTAACAGTCTGTACTAAAAGTCTAAAAGCCCTGCAAAACACAACGTCTGGGGAAGGGTTACACGACTTTGGGCTTGTAACTTCACTTTGTATCTCAAGAAGAGGATGTTTCTTTTGATAATCAAGGGGAAGGGGGATTTGAACTCAAGATCTCTTGGTCAAGAGACCTCTTACTCGATCTTACATGATGACAACTCCTACTATTGCTCTAAGGCACGATTTACATGACATTAATAGGATGTCAATTGATGAAAGAGAAAGTAAAAAAGAAAAGAACTTAAATTTCCAATGTGTCAAAATTGTTATTACCTTGTCGTGTAGACTCCTGCCGCAAGAGCTGTCACCCCCCCAACAGCTACAACCAACTTATTTTGATCGGTTAATATGGCCTTTAAGCCTCCTACATTGAATCAAAAACCAATGGTGAATGCAATATACAGATTTATTTGCCTTCTCAAAGGAAAAATATACACCATCAGCAACGACAAGCAATTACATTTCAACATTGTTATTGCAGTAAAGGTCAGCATACCCAGCTACAATATTCAAAAGAAGCACTCTTGACATTTTAAACTTGGTCCATTGTAACTAAAGTTAAAAAAACAGAAGATTTTGCCAAAATACCAATCTGACTCTTTTTATCTCTAACTTCCTTTGTGAAAGGTTGCCCTAAGACTGACATATAGAGAGTCTCCCAGGAAAAAAAAATCTCCCAAATAATGTCTTAACTATTTGCCATAAGATCTATAAGGCTACTCCCATATATCAAAGATTTTTGTGTTCACAGACTGGATAAATCAATAAGATTAGCAACACAAATTAAGCAAGGCGCAACAAAATATTCTTCTTATCCTGCTTTTATCAGCATTTTGTCATGTGTCAATTGGTACAGACATGTACGAGACAGATGCTTGAAATAAGAAGTACCTCCAATATGTTCAAAGGTTGTGTTTATGGCAGCAACCCATTTTTCTCGTTCAGCATTTGCACGATCTACTAACATCCGTCTATTGACATCCTCTGCAAGTTTTGCTTCATGGGCTCTTCCCTCTGCTTCAGCCATAGCTCTCACCCTGATAGTTTCACGTTCTATATTAGCCTTCTCTCGCTCTGTTTGCAGACGCTGTGCTTGAATCTGTTCCTCTGTTGCTCGTCTAGCTGCTTCTTGCCTCAGAGAGGATTCCTCTTGCATCTTGACCAACTCCTGGTTTCTGTTCCTTTGATGTTCATTTTCTGCCTGCAAATTACGGGAAACAAGTTACTCCATGCCAAAATATATGATGGAGCAAAAGATACCTATATAAGATTCACATGCCTGCATCCTTTTCCTGGCCAGTTCGTCTTCGTAACGGGCCATCTGAGACTTAATCTGTGCTTGCTGCTGTGCTAACTTTTTCTGTTCATCGTAAATTACTCTTTGTCTCTCCTGTAATGTTAGAAAGTCATTTCTTCAACATCCTTTCACAAACTTATCTAAATGGAGTGGTATGAAGCATTGAAGCAAGACATTTACACAAGACATTAGAAAATGTTAACTCAGAATAATTGTATAGATGGTCAATGTCAAAAGTCCAAGGGAAAAACTGTAAGGCCTTAATCACATGCATATCAATTTCCAAGGGAAATCAGTGACTATAAAAATTACATAATCCCACGATGGTCAAATAATGAGCAATTGTGCAAGTAGGTCAGGCCAATCTTACTGTTTCAGCCTGCGCTTGTAATGCCTTAAATTCAGATGCTTTTGCAGATGATTCAGATTGCCTGGTCTCTTCTCTCTTCTTCATATACTCAAATGCCTACATATCCACCCAGCACGATTACTCGATTAGACAGATGCATCATTTAATAAAAATAAGTTAAGCTCAAGTTAGCCAACCAACAAAGCCAAAACAGAGCAATATTCAGAACCCAATACATCTAACATCTATAGCATCCACATTTGAAGCTTTCAGAGACCACACACAGGATGCTTAGAAATTAAAAGCCCCAATAAACATAGATAAGAATATAAAATAAAAAACCTTTTTGGCATCAGGAGAGCGACTGATTTCTCTGAGAGCCTCAGCACCCTTTTCCAGAGCCTCGGGATCGAAACCAGTAGCGGTGGTTCTGGGATTATCATTACGAACCCTAGGAGGCTTTTCGGGAGGCGGTGGCTTGGGAACAGCAGCAGCGGCGGCGGCGGCGGCGGCAGCAGCATCACCGGACGGATGGGCAGCCGGAGCAGAAGAGAAAGCACCGAAATTGACAGGGGAATCACAATGGGCGTGTTGAACACCAAAAGCTGCAGAACCTAGGGCGGAGAAGAACCCAGCCACAGAGTTTCTCACCATTGTTTGGTTGCAAATAAAGAAAAGTAAAATGATTCTTTCTGTAAACTAAGTAATCTACTTCGAGGGAGGCGGCAGGAGGATATAAATGGCGGAAAGGTTAAAGCCCCCAACTAGGCTTGACGGACAAGAAAACAGAATCCAATTTCACAAGTTAACCAAGCACTTGCTTTTCTTCATAGCTGCCGAGAGGTTTAGGTAGGGTTTTTCTCCTTTTGACACTAATACTAGTTTACTTCTCCTTCAACCCAAAAAATACTACTAAAAATAAAAATCTCTACTATAATAAAAATCTTTATCCTTTCAAATTACAATACTATACTCTCTCTATATATATATATGAAAAAATATATGATACATTCAAATATGATTTTAATAAAAGGACATAATGTGAAACATGAAAAATGTTACTTCTTTCTTTACTTCATATGAAAATGAAAAGTAAGAAGAAGTAAATCAAAGTTACCATAAAGTAGTGCAAGAATCAGGACAGAAGAGTCAATAAGAGGGCTGAGGGGCTAAGGCCACCGAGCAACCCATGTTATAGCCCATGTTATATAATTAATCACCACTCTCCATGCTAGGTATCTTTTCCACCACTCTCCATGTTGACACTTAAAATAAAAAAATGTGTTTGAAATATGTAGGAGTTAGAGCAGCTCTAGTGGAGCCATTGTAGCCAATTTCTATTTGGAAATAGAGAGATAGAGTAGAAAATATATTAAGTATTAAAATAGTGGGGATGAAGTAGAGAAGAAAATTTGGATATTCTCTATCATGTTATCTTATTTGAGACAATGCAAGAGAATACATTCTCTGTTAAAAAGTAACAGCCAACCAATAGAAAGATTTAAAAGGAAATTTTGAGTAGGGTTGGCGTAGGTATGCTGTACTTTTTAATATTTTTTTATAACTATTACAACATCTAATCACACACAATTAATCTCTACAATCCTTCTCTATTATCACCATTACAACATCACATCACACACAAATTATCCCCACAACTCTTCTACATTTATCGTCCACTTATCTTTCTCCACATCACCCAAACAACACCAATCAATAGCTTTATCTCCCGATCACCATTACTCTCGCTCTTAGTAGAGGCACAAGCATGGATCGATTCGGGAAATGGTTCTAGTAGGAGTTTCAATGATGCATAACCTAGAGCACTACTATAGATATCTCTCTAGTCCCTCAAAAAAGAATATCCCGTAATATTTGCTTTACCTCTTGTAGAAACGATTATCATTTGAGTGTTTGTGTTCTTAAAGGTTTAAAGTGATGCTATTGTCAAATTTCGGACTTTTAAGAAGAAAAAAATTACGGATAGCGTAGCCCACCTGAATTTCATTTCTTGGCTCCGTCCTTGGCAAGAATAATAATAATAATAATAATAACCACATGTCAACGTAATCAGTGGCGGATCCAGAAAAAAATTTCAGTGGGGTCACCGTCACACAAGTGTAGTAACCCTAAAAAAAATTCTGGTTGGATGAGGAATTAGGTCAAAATTTCCGGGTTGGACGGGTAATTAGGTCAAAATTTCCGGGTCGGAACCGGTTTGGGCGCGTAATTAGGTCAAAATTGATTTTTTTTTTTACCAAAACGACGTCGTTTCGCAAAATTTTTTTTATTTAAAAATCCGGTGGGGTCACGTGACCCCCCTGGGGTACGTGGATCCGCCCCTGAACGTAATTAACTATCGTTGGGATCCATGACCTAATTATTATGTCTTCATGAAAAAATTACAAACGACTATTCACATTCTAGAGTACATGTACCATACTCTCACCAAGAATTCATTGTGGAAATTTTGGATCAATGCTCCATTCTCTAGGTACACATCGTAACTAGAAAACACAACTAGAGTAGTGGGTCAGAAAGTCGTCTTCCACATTCTCGAGACCTTGAGTCTCAATTGAACACATATGAACTGAGAGAGTGAGCTTGAATGGCATGTGATGAATGTGTGAACACCAAGAGAGAACTAAGGAAATTGCCTTTAGTTTTCATAATATATGACACCTCATTTATTAGATATAGGTAATCAGACTACAAATAATTGTCTATGAATTTGATACAATATTGATGACCAATCTAGGATACCATAGGGAAATGGACTTTAAATGTCCGTATGTTTCAATTCTAAGATGTGCTTAGAGAAGTCATTACCTAATCTCCTTATATTTGTTTGTTATCCCTTAATACAACTTACACAGACAAAACATATGACATATCAAAGGGACCAAACGTTCCATTTGACACAAGCCTTTATATTCTCTTTTGAGAAATGTGCCTTAGATGCTTATGTCCTAACCTATAGGAACCCTTATTATATGATTTTGTTTTGTGCCAAGATAGCTTACATTCCGAGTTTCTTCAAAAAGAGACAATGGTAACCACCAAATTCAGTTTATCACTGAAAGATGAATAAATAAGACCAATGAAATATGGATACTGAGAAAGACTAAAGGTATCATCTCTAATTGAACAAGAATATCCACATTTGTCCATAAAGAAATGAAAATTAGTTTCCGCCTTAAAGACGGCCTGATAAGTCTCTTTCAAATCCACAAAGTGTCTCATACCTAATGTCTCAACCTTCACAACATCACAATCACCCATATAGAAGTGCCTTTAAACATCAATTGGTGGTTAGTAATACTAAAACCCTACATAAACACACTTATGTGAATAGCAGCACATGAATCTATCCACCAAGTGTGTTGATGCACAAAATTCAAATCAACTCCTAAACAAACCATAGCGAGAAGCATAACTTCATTCACTCTCCAAGTTTAATACTTGGAACAATCTTTTATTGTGTTCCATCGTTTGGCAAAGAAACAACCGACAACCTTATGTAGCTTTGTTAGCCCCTGATGTGGAGCACTTCCAGCTTCCTTAACCTTAAACTATACTTTTCCCTTAGCTTTAGATGTGACTGTATGTAGCTGGTTGCCCAAATCTCTATCCTTCTCTTCATGTACACATTGGGAAATTAAATCCATCAACTCCCATTGTTCCTTATGTCAGTTATAACTGACCTTTTAATTTATTGTATTGTGCAAAAAGAGAAAGAAATACAAAATGCATCAAAAGGCCATCATTGATGTCCAAATTATAATCCAAAGTTTGGAAATCAGATTAGCCTCCAATCATATGTCCGGTAATATTGCTTTATTCACCGATTTATGTGATTTATCTTCCTCTGTTGGATTGCCTAACGGGAAAAGTATTACAGCTACTAAACAAGGCCGTGTTCTATTAAATGGTCTGACTTTGGATAATGTCCTTTATGTACCCTCTATGGAATGCAATTTGCTTTCTGTGTCACATTTAATTGAAGATCAACATTGCACTGTTATATTTGCAAACAAGTTGTGTATTATTCAGGACCACACTTCGAGGAACCTGATTGGAGTGGGGGTGCCATTTAGTGGGGTCTATCTCTTCAGGCCGGTTTCTGCTCCAGAATTTCAGATTAATGTTGTGGCAGCTACTGGCTCCAGTTTATTATGGCATCGACGTTTAGGTCATCCTTCGATGACTGTTGTTTCTTCTTTACCAGGGGTAGTTTGTGCACGTACTTTGAATAAAGGTTGTGCTCTTGACTGTGCGGTGTGTTATATGAGCAAACAACCACGTAATTCTTTTCCTGTCAGTTTGAACAGAGCTACTGCTATTTTTGATTTGATTCACTGTGACATTTGGGGACCTAATAAAGTTTTATCTAGTTGTGATGCCCGTTTTTTCCTTACTATCGTTGATGATTTTTCACGTGCTACTTGGGTCTATTTGATGGTTGGAAAAAATGAGGTTGGTCAATTGATTCGGAATTTTTATAAAATGGTGAAAACTCAGTTCAATAAAAAGATTAAGACTTTACGCAGTGACAATGGACTGGAATTTATCGGTTTACGCTCGTTTTTTTGCTGATAAGGGCATCATACATCATATGTCTTGTATTGATACTGCGCAACAAAACGGATGTGTTGAACGTAAGCATCGTCACATACTCAATATCGCTCGTGCCTTACGTTTTCAGGCTAAGTTGCCTCGGTATTTTTGGGGAGAATGTGTCCTTACCGCTGCACATTTAATTAATTTGACGCCCACCCCTGTTTTGGATAATAAAACACCTTATGAATGCCTGTTTGATCGCCCTCCTTCCTACGCTTCCCTTCGTGTGTTTGGTTGTTTATGTTATGCGGCTAATCGCCCCCGTATTAAAGACAAGTTTGATTCTCGGTCTCGGCAATGCATTTTTGTTGGTTATCCTTTTGGTCATAAAGGTTGGAGGTTGTATGATCTTGCTACTCATGAGTTCTTTGTTAGTCGGGATGTTCAGTTTTTCGAGGATACATTTCCATTTCTTGACTCGCTTCCTGACCATGCCCGCCTTCAATGGGAGTTGTATTTTAACCAGCCTCCTTTGTGGGATGATGATGACGATCCATCTGTCTTGGCTTCCACCCCTACTGCGCCTCCTGCATCTGATATTATGTCCGCCTTTGGGGAGTGATCATGTGCCTCCTTCGGATGCACTTCCTCCACCGACAGAAACACTGGGCCGTGGTTTACGTACCAAGACCCCTTCCACGAAGCTACGTGATTATGTTACTCATACGGTACTCCAGCAGCGGATAGACCCCCCCCGCATCTCCCGCACCTCCTCCTTCGGGCGCCCGTGTAAACCCGTTGATATAGCTTGTTTTATGCGGTATAATAATTTTTCTGCCCGCCACAAGTGTTTTTTGGCGGCTCTCTCGAAAGGGAAAGAACCCGTTACTTTTCACGAGGCCATTCGATATCCGGGTTGGCGCCATGCTATGCAGGACGAAATTAATTCCCTTGAACGTAATGGTACTTGGACTTTGGAGGATTTGCCTCCCGGTAAGCGTGCTATTAGCAGTGGTTGGGTTTACAAGATTAAGTACACCTCCACTGGGGCTGTTGATCGTCTTAAAGCCCGCCTTGTTGTTCATGGCAATTGCCAAGTTGCTGGTGTCGATTATAATGAAACTTTTGCACCCGTAGCCAAGATGGGCACTGTTCGGGTTTTCCTTTCTGTGGCTGTCGCCCTTAACTGGGAATTACATCAGATGGACGTTCACAATGCTTTCCTACATGGTGACTTGTCTGAAGTGGTCTATATGCAGCTTCCTCCGGGTTATCATTGTTCCTCCCCCGGAAAGGTCTGTCGCCTCCGTAAGTCATTATATGGTCTAAAACAGGCTCCTCGACAATGGTTCGCGAAGTTATCTACTGCTTTGAAATCCTATGGCTTTACTCAGTCTTATGTTGACTACTCTTTATTTAGCTATGTTCGGGATGACTGCTCTTTGCATGTGCTTGTTTATGTCGATGATCTGATCATCGCTGACTCTTCTTCTGAGGTGATTCGTCGCTTTAAACAAAGATTTGCACTCTTGTTTTCACATGAAGGACTTAGGTCCGTTGAAGTATTTTCTTGGTTTGGAGGTGGCCCGAAGCCCGGAAGGGGGATTTTTCTCTCTCAACGCAAGTATGTTTTGGATCTTTTGACGAGAGGCCGGTATGCTTGGTTGTCGGCCCATTGATACGCCTATGGAACGAATCATCGTCTTGCCATTTTGCAGAGAGACCCGTTTCCTCGCCCTGATCAGTATCGTCGTCTTGTGGGTCGGTTGGTTTACCTCTCGGTTAACCGACCTGAATTGAGTTATGCCGTCCATACTTTGGCTCAATTTCTGAGCCAACCCTTGGTACATCATTGGGATGCTGCTATGCGTGTTCTTCGCTATCTTAAAGGTCACCCGGGACAGGGTATTTTGCTTCGTGCTGATTCTGATTTGTCACTCATGGCTTTTTGTGACAGTGACTGGGCGGCTTGTCCTCTCACTCACCGTTCGTTGACCGGATATTTGGTCTTTCTTGGTCGTTCCCCTGTTTCTTGGAAGACGAAGAAACAACCCACGGTTTCTCGCTCTTCTGCTGAGGCTGAGTATCGTGCTATGGCTGTTACTACTTGTGAGTTGAAATGGCTTAAGGCGTTGTTGAAGTCTTTAGGCGTTGTGCATCCTACCCCGATGCGTTTATTTTGTGACAGTCAATCGGCGCTCCATCGGCGCTCCACATTGCTCGTAACCCGGTCTTCCATGATCGTACTAAGCATATTGAAGTCGATTGTCATTTTGTTCGCGACGAGTTGCTTTCCGGGAATCTTGTGACGGCTCATGTTCCTACGAGTCATCGGTGTTAATTTCACTAGGCGGATATATTGACTAAGGCCCTGTTGAAACCACCCCAACTCAACTCAATACTCTTTCTCTTTTACGACCTCCGAAGCAATCGTTTTTGTTCCTTCTCCGCAACCATTATCTTCTCTTTAGTTTTTTAGGGCCTTTAAAAAAAAAATATTGCTACTTTCATCGCACCACTCCGGTAATCTCGCCGTAAACGCCACCATTTCATCATCTATATCATCATATTCATCAAACGAGCATGTTGCTATAACTTTCATCTTCTCTACTGGATGTCATCAATTTTCTTTTATGATCGAACAGATCTTTTCGGGTGTTAGTAAGGTGTTAGTAAGTGTATATTTGTCCGAGCTTGTAAATTGTATTTGACGTGTTTCTAGCATGCGGGTCGACTGAAAAAAAAAAGATTAAGGAAAAGGGAATATGGTTTTCGCATACAACGGACAGATAAAAGTAATCGAGTAAATAACTTGTGGATTTATTATGTTAAATTGTGGTTTTAGATGATTATTTTGGGATTTCTAGTCTTAGTATTGAAGTCGCGGCGAGAGCCTTCGCAACCCTCCTAAATGACCCCACTCGGGAGTAGGGTATTACAAGTTGGGCATTCGTGATCTTCGTGCTCCCACTTGTATTAGTAAGGTGTTAGTAAGTGTATATTTGTCCGAGCTTGTAAATTGTTTCTTTACGGGTTATCGATTGTAACTATAAATACTTGTGATTATGTAATACAAAGACACAGTTTTTCTCTCAATCACTTTGAGTTTAACATGAACATAAGAAATATATGTTTTCAAAAACAAACATGAACATAAAATAAAAATAAAAATATAAAAGCTTGCAGGGGTCGAAGTGCCCTCCACCCTCACTAAAAAAATATTCTTACTTATAACATCAATCCTTTTCTTTTGGCATTAATTCTATATCAATTTTTGGATGCAATTAAGGAAGGAGGAAGACAGATCCCTCTATTGGACAACACGTTTGCAGTTATCAAGGAAAATTCAGCAGATTTTTCAACAACAAAAAATGCCCACATGCCAAAAACCACGTGGGTGTCAAAAAGCCGTATTATTATCTTCGTTGATAAGCAAACGTTGTCTCCCACCCCGACAACGTTGAGTAAAGGTATTACTACTATACATCAAAGTCCACTATGAAGTCTATGATACAAATTTTTTTTTCTGTGCATTTCCTTCACACTTTTACTGCATACTACATTGATGTCTATCAAATGTTTGTGCTAGCCCATTAGCATATTAGGTACATTGAAGATAGTTAGGTGAAATGTGTTGCCACAAATTTGCATGGACCCGATATCACTTTGACCAACACAATACTAATGCACCTTATCATGAAAAGTCTATTTTATCCCATGCATTCATGATGACCACCACACTCACAAATCATTTTCCTATAAATGACATCTAATGATACATGCTGTGACATAATTAACATTTAGTGCACAAATCCTTTTCCTAAACGATATATATACACATATGATAGACTTTTTACCCTATATATATAAAGTGAACTGCTAAGATTCAATGGTTTAAACCCCAAATCTTATGTATATAAAAAGAATATATTTATAAAAAGTTTCAAGATAAGTACGTAGTACATCTGAATGATATATGATAAATTTATTTCAATTCAATACAAGTACACAAATAAGTAGTGTAGAACACATTTTCACTGTGCATCATCAACACAAAGATACAAAAGCATATAAAATCTAAGCAATTCTTTTTTTAATGCCTTAAAAACAATTTCCAAATTATTCTACTATGAAAGGAGTGGTGGCAGCTTAGCTCTGAGGTCCTTTCTCAATATCTTTCCTGCAGCAGACTTTGGGATTGCTTGTACAAAATACACCTTGTGCAATCTTTTGTAAAACACCACCTGTTGTTCCATTAATTATATACACACAAACATATACATATACATCAAATTAATCGTGACATTCGTTGTATCAAAACAGTTGTACAGTACAACGTTACTTGTGGTTAATAAAAAATTACCTGCTTAGCAATAAACTCTTTAACAACTTCCTCTTCAAGGTCAACATCATTTGACTTAACCACAAATGCAACTGGTACTTCTCCAGCAACCTCATCCTTTTGCCTGTTTGTTGTTCATCAAATTAAAGGGCACATATAATATATACTCCAATTACATGTTTATTTCATTTACTATTATTGAAATCTACATCAAGAATAATTAGGCTTTGATTCTGTAATGCACCGAGATTCGGATCTAACAGCTATATATATACATGCAACGACGTTAAAAATATCAATTATAATTACGGGTATATTAATATACTTACGGTACAACTGCAGCATCAGTGATGTTAGGATGGCTGAGAAGCAGACCCTCTAACTCTGCTGGGGGTACCTGCAGACATATATCGTTAAGAAAAAAACGATACTGTCACAACACTGTGCCATAACATCATCACATTAATTATCCGTAAATAGATATAATCGCGCGCGTGTGTGTATGTATATATATGGAAATAAGTGGCTAGGGAATGGAATATATAATGATGCATGCATGCCTGGAAGCCTTTGAACTTGATGATTTCCTTGACTCTATCAACAATGAAAACCTCATCGTCGTCGTCCACGAACCCGATGTCACCGGTGTGAAGCCAACCCTCCTGGTCTACGGTTCTCGCGGTTGCCTCATCGTCGTTAAGGTACCCTTTCATGATTTGAGAGCCACGGATGCATATCTCTCCACGTTGATTGCGTGGCAACGAGAGGCCGGTTTCAGGGTCAACCACCTTCAGCTCGGCGTTCCTGACAACGATGCCGCATGAGCCTGACTTACAAGGGAGTGGAAGCTTAGCAAAGCAAGGAGACATTGATAGCACTGGCCCTGCCTCTGTCATCCCATAACCCTGCCATACATACATACATACATGCTTATTCATTGTGCAACCAACTACTACTCACATACATGTTTGTTTTTTTATTTTATTTTAAATATGCATATGTTTGTGTGATATTATATGGTATATTTTGTTAGAATATAGTAATTGTTATGAATAACTTGAGGGGGATGGTTATTGGTTCAATTAAATAAAAATAATATACTCAGTTTTGGTGTGTTTTTTTTTTTTTTGGAGTGGATTTGGTGTTGTTTTTTACAAACTGAAATTCTGGATCCAGTGCCGTTTCCCAAGTAAATCGTGCTCAAGGCCCAAATCAACAATTAAAAACACTATAAATATCTTCTAAAAAAAATTAAAAAATACTATAAATATCATCAGAAAAAAAATTAACAAAAGTATTTGTCATCAAAATTGTAAGAAAAAAGAAATATAATATTGGCCTGCTATCCAGACTATGAACGTTGATGAGTATGAGGCTTTCAATCTTGGAGGATGATGAAAAAAAATATGTTAATGAGAGTAATAATAATGCAGTAAAATTAATATTTGTAAGAAAAAATTAATTGAATTTGAGTTATAAATATTTTTCTTCTAACAAAATTTGGTAAAAAATTCGTACACATTAAGTAAACAATAGTGATAGGGTCATTGTACATTAATTTAGGTATACTACACACTGATTATGGTGGATTAATATGAATCAATGAGTTACACACATCCAAATATGACAATGACAAATGTTAGTTAGTATGTTTAAATGTATACAACTAGAATTAGATACATAAATCGGGAGGCCATGGCCAGATTGTAGGGAGGGCTCTAACTGGATCCTGGATCCTGGATCCCATCCCTTCTTGAGATGTTGAAGACAATGTCAAAATATAAATACTAATAATTAGTCATAAAGTGTTGTCACAACTCACAAGAATGGAGTAAAGGCAGACACATGCATAACTCATTTATTCCCATCTAATAACTACTTTCATTAATACCCGCCTATTCACTTGCCTACTTAATTTGCCCATTGTAGATATATTGAGAGAATTTTAAGTGTCTTACTTTTAGATTATTTGGCATTTAGTAATTGTCATTTAAATGAAAACTACTCCGTCCCGTCCCGTCCCGAAATAAATGAGTCAGTTGCCAAAACGATTTATTTCAAAATAAACGAAGCAATTGCATTTCCAGTGCAATATTTATTGTGTTTTTCTTATATCTACCCTTATTTATTAAGAAGTGGAAGAATAAATACAACATCGTATTAATTATAGACTAAGGTTTTTTTTTATAGTCATTTTGACATTTAAATTAAAGCATTAACTCACGTTCTTAATATATGTTTTTTTTGACAACTAACTCAGTTATTACGGTAGGGAGTATTTAGTTTTTTTTTAGATGATTATGATGAGTCAATTATTTGCTTCGTTGTTTTCTACGGTTAATTTAGATATACATAATATTTGTTGATTTTGTAGTAAATGATATAATGAGTCAATCATTTGTTTTAACGGTCGCGACAATAGAACCTACCTCTATGTTTTTCCCTTTATGTTATTATTACTTTCCAATTTAAGGTTAAATATGTCTCATGGGTTTATACATCATATAATGTGTCAATCATTTGATTCGTTTGTTTTAACAGTCACAATAATAGAATCAACATTTTACGTTTTTCCTTTATGTTATTACTTTCCAATTTGTGGTTAAATATGTCTCATGACGTTTAACAAAAAATTAATATATTTTTGCTAGCCATTTTCGTTTTTACTTTTTTTAATATATATATATATATATATGAATAATATTTTAAGGTTAAAATGACTCATAGACAGTAAAATAAAAATAAAAATTTGTCTCTCTCATTCTCATATGTGACCCATGCCATTTATTCTTACAACGTTTAATACATTTAGGTGGCAAATATTAAAAGCCGAAAAAAGTAGGCGGAAATAAGCATATGCAATGAAAACAAACAGGAAAGGGTAAAAATTAAAATATCTAGTAGGAACTAATCATTTTATTTACTATTCATTCATAATTAAATAAATTTAAATTAGAGGGCAAGGCCCATTTTCCAGTGGTGATCGCTGGGGTTTACCCTGGTCTCCAGTGGAAGGATTCGTGTTCGATTCCCCCGTAGTTTAATTAAAATCTTTTGGATTCCGAGAAAAAAAAAAAAAAAAAAAAAGATTTAAATTAGCAATAAAAGTTGCAATGGACCAAAAACCACAACACATCCTTGTCTCCAAAAAGGGTTAAAACTGAAAGTCAAAACAAACAAAAAAAAAAAGACAAAAAAAAACGATACAAATGATAAAAACCTTTGTTAATAAAAATATATAACCGTATATTTTAGATTTTACCTTATTCTAAAATATTTAATTGATACAAATGATAGGGTGATAAAGCGGAAATTTTATTATGGTCTTGGATCAAGTATGATTTGATGACGCAGGATCAATAGAAAAGCAACAAAACACACAAGGACCTATCGTGTAAAATATAAATGCCATTAATTTATATTGGTGGACAAGTCTGACATGATGATCCTGGACCAGCATAAAACCACTGGTGATAAAGTTACTAAGAATAACCAATTAAAATAAAACAATCAAATATATATGTTTTACTGTAAAAAAAAAAAAAAAAAACAAAAAACAAAAAACAAAAAAAAACAAACGGCCAACGTAAAATTTCCAAGAATAGTGGATGAACACAACTTTACGCACCTGACCCAAAAGAGCTTGCGGAAGCCGCCTGCGTAGGGCCTCAACCAGGTCCTTCCCAAGCGGTGCCGCCCCAGACAGCACCAGTCTTATTGAACTCAAGTCATAGCTGTCTACAATTGGGTTCTTCGCCAGCGCCACCACAAGCGGCGGCACAACTGCAGCCACCGACACATGGTGTTCCTGAATCAGCTCCAGCAACGACTTGATTTCAAATTTAGGCATTAAAAGCACCCCAGCCCCTGCTCTGAGTGAGCAGAGTAGGACAGAGTTGAGGGAATAGATATGGAACAATGGCAGGACGCAGAGTACCACGTCGTCCGGTTTGAGGTAAAGATTCGGGTTTTCGCCGTCCACTTGTTGGGCCACGCCGTTGATGAGACTCTTGTGTGTCAAGATCACGCCTTTAGGTAGTCCAGTTGTTCCTGATGAGAATGGGAGAGCCACTGGATCATCACCACGGGATTGATCTGATTCCGATGGTGATACAAGAGAGCTTTCTTCGGCGGCCTCCGATAGAACAGAGAAATGTAAGCATGATTCCGGGGGGTCGTCGATTGTGATGACCCGGAAATCTTCTCCGATTTTCGGATAATTCTGAGAAGGGTCTTTAAGCTTTTGGACATAGAATGATTGGGTAATGATAATCTTAGAACCAGAGGTGTCGAATTGCTTGAAAATTTCTTGGGTGGTGTAAAATGGGTTTGCCGCCGTGGTGACAGCGCCGATTATTGAAGCTCCTAAAAACGAAAACACAAATTCTGCACAATTCTGAAGGAGAAGCATTACAACATCGCCCTTTTTAATTCCAAGACCTGTTAACCCGGCGGCGACCTTCCGACAAATGAGATGCGTTTGTGCAAAGGTATAACTTTTCCTACTGTTTGACTCGATGAGACAAATCCGATCAGGATACTCAGACAACTTCTCGAAACAATACTCGTGAAGAGGAAGATGATCGGAAACAGTGATCGGAGGAAGCCTTGATTTAAAGATATGAGAATCAAGAGGAGGAGGATTAGCATTTTTCTGGTCGATAGGATGAGGGACAACAAAAGCCGGAGCAGCGGTAACCGATGAAAGCTGATCAGTGTTGCGGGCTGTTTCCACCAGTGAACCCATCGTGTTTCTTTCTTTCTTCCTTTCGCCGGTGACGGTTAGACGGTGGCGGACGTGCTCTTCCGACAACTGTCACACACACGTCTATAGAGATGTTATATACGTGTTTGATTGTGCTCCTGGCGGCGGTTTAAGATACAATGCGTACAGGAAATGTACAGTGAACCAGGAAAAAAAGAGAGGAGAAATTCCTTTCCTTTCTTTTCCTTTCTCAAACTCTTATTTTGTAATATAAATATATATAGAAAGAGAAAAAGAGTTCCTAACAGTCGTGTTACACATGAAATCTGCTATTTTGGATAATCCACGACGGCGGAAAGAAGGGAAAATGTGTTGTGTTTGGGAGTTATTGGCAGCTTTGGCAACGAACAGTCTAATAAGTCTTTAGAAGAGAGAGGGGGCGGGGATGGGGGTAGGGGGTAGAGGGTAGGGTAGGGAGGGGGGATAAGGAGGTAGGTAAGGATCGTAAGGAGTGTGGGAGATGGAATGAACGATATAGAAAGAAGCCACAAGTACAAAAAAAATAAAATAAAATTCAAAAGAAAGGTTGGTAGCTGAGCTTCTTCCCTTCCCTCTTCAAATTGTGTCCAAAACCCCTTTTTATTACTCTTTTTTTACTCCCCTCTCCTTGTCCACGAACACAACCTACCTCCTCCAACAATTTTTTTATTATTATTATTTCTTTCCAAAGATGATAGGAAACTTCAAAATAAATATATAATATCCCTGAAAATATACTCCAAGAGTTATTATAGAAAAACTATGTTCTTTTCGATTCTGCGTTGCTACGTGATTCGTGTGTGGCTCATGCGTCGACGCAAACATAGTTTTTTAATGTTAAAATTTGGAACATATTTTCAGAGATGTTTTTATTTTAGAGCATATTTTTACAAGTTTCCCAAGATTATATATATATATATATATATATATATATATATATATATATATCATCAATGACGTAAAATTCATTGATCGTAGTTAACTCTTTAATGACCCGTATTAGAGCGGCCATAATGGGAGCAAAGTGGAGAGATTCTTACCAAACATTGTCATAATAGAATACCAAATTACCTAAAATGTAAAATAATAGATACAAAGTAGAGAATTTTTTTAGAACATTGTCTAAAAACGGAAAACGGAACGTTCGGCACGTGACATTTAGAGAAAACCCTAAATCCCACGTAAGCCTCGCGTCATATCAGAGTAATTAACAATAAATGCGGAAGTAAGAGAAACAAACCAAAGACTCGGGAAAAAGACCCTCAGGGTCTTACCTATAACAACCCAACCAGAAAGTAACTGCTGTCAAACTATATCATAAATAACTGAAATAAATGCGCATCCCAAATGAACATCCATGTCTAAAAAGAAATGTACGACCGTAACCACTGGCAACAATGCCTTATTCAAAAGGTATTAATGTTAGATGTAATATCGTCGGATCAATCATAGATTGACCCGATTACGCAGCGGAAGACATCGGATCTAGATCTAAACGAAACAAAATACATAAATAAAAGATCTAAACCTACAAAGGGGTTTAGGAGCCTACCTTTTTATGGTGCTTAACTCCAAGAACGATAGATCTCCAAGAACACGTATTTTGAGAAGCCACAACCTTCCAACGTGTGTCTCCCAAAGAACACCAGGTGGATGGTGTTTCCCGCCGCCGACCTCCTTGATATGCTACCGGAAAAATCCCGAAGATTTTTCCAACTCGAACCCTAAGAATAGAGGCCGAAATTTTCACCAATTTCTCTTGTGAATAGTGACGTGAATAGTGTGTTTTAAAAGGCTTGGAAGAACTCTCTTTATATAGGAGAGTAAAACTTAACCTCCAAGGATTAAATAATTAAGAGATAATTATTACATTAATCCTTTTTCAAATAAAAGATAAATAAAATAATTATCCCAAACAAATTAGGATAAATCATATTATTATCTAATATTCCATGAATTATCATTTAACAAATAAAAGATAAATCACATATTACATAATTATCCAAGAAAACTAATTTCCTAATAATTAAATAATATAACAAAAATGCGCCACCAACCTTAATCAAATAAGGTCACGCATCTTTTGATATTTGACCAATTGAGTCAAAAAGGTCAACACACTAATTTGGGCCGAGTCCACGAAAAATGTCTTTTCCGTGTATTTAATTATTTAGTCCAACTAAACAATTAATCCATATATCAATTAAATAGTCCAATCCAACTATTTAATTATAATTGAGGTGCAACGACGAGAAACCTATATGCTATATTAGGAGCCACGTCGGGGACCACGGACCCATATTCGGTAGCTACAATAAATCGAATAAAATTATTCATCGACGAATAATTATATCCAACCTATTAATTCCGGGATTACACCACCATAAACCCGAAACCGAACTCTATCGAATATAGATAACTTACACTCAAATTATGAGTCGAAAGCGTCCATTGATATAATCATTACATACGGATAAATCCTCCATAGACTGTTCATTTCGATTCGGGATATTTCCGTAAACCCTTCTCGAAACATATTATCCTTATTTACCATTAACCCCCTAGTGATCAATTAGTTCATATTCAATATAATATGAACTCGGCCGATCGATCAGTTTCTAGGGTCAACAAATAAGGGAACTGTCTCTCTACTTCCCGAGGGAAGGAATGGATTCCATATATGTGATAGCACAGACCACTCACTCATTCCAGAATAGAGCCAACGAGAAGTGTTGGACCACATACTTCGAAGTGATCCTTACTAACACATCAAACTCTACCCTAGTCTAAGCAGTCGTCTGTGATCACCTCAGGATTAAGATTAATCCATACATGATCATCTTGTGATTCGATAAGACTTCTCGATTACGGAATTATATCGAGAACTCAAATCAAATCGGTCCGAAATTTATATGATTATCATCATATATAAATGCCCCACTAGGTACCTTATTACCGACAAACCGGATAAGACTCGTCACACCTAAAGTGTTACGGCGCATTAATAGCAAATTAATCATGAGACCCATACTCAGATTAATAAACGCTACGGACTAAGTTAATTTTAAGTACATCTCACTAACTCAATCCTCTTGTGTATAGCCATACACTAAGTTATGTGATTACATAAACGAGGTACTTAGGGTTTTTAGTAGTGTCTTAATTATAAACATACATGCATATAATAAGATGAATTATTAATTCTGTCCTAAAACAATTATATAATTGTCTTTCGGGCACTACACCTAACAATTAAAACAATAAACTAGAACATAAACTCCATAAGCTCCAATCCTAAGCCTGATCTTCGAACTCTTCCTCAGAAACATCACCAACCTTGCATATCTTCTTATTCCAAAAGAGGAGTAAGCTCATGCATAAGCTTAGTAAGGAGAAAGAAGATCAAAAGTGAGATTCATGGTTGTCATAAGCCGGAAGACACGACATGAATCTACTTTACCCGTTTTCACAAACAATTTAGAACCATGCTTTTAACATAAGGGAAAACCACTCTGTAGTACATAATCAATGCATAAGAAAACATGCCTATTTTACTATACCCGTTTATCTTGCACATACATGTTCAGTTATATTAACTATTTACTCACTTTCTTAACATATTCATGTCCTTGTCTGTTCCTATCCGTGACTCTTGTCTACTAGCTTTAAGGCGCAGGATACAGCTCGGCTAGCACAACTAACTACACCTCCAACATGGGACTTACTTGCCCAAGGTACACTTATAAGCACACCGCCTTAAGAACGGCTTGGCTAATATAGCTAATCACACTCTCCGACATGGGTCTTAACTGTGCCCAAGGTACCCCGTCTATTCGTGCTTATTAACGAATACCCTGCTAAGTAGATTCGATAACATGTAAAGCAAATAGGAGCACGTAAAACACATAAATCTACACTAAAAATCCATGTCTAGCCTATGGGAAACATGAAAAGTCCATAACCACACCATACTACCAACCTATCTCCACTATATATAAAAACAGAGCCCAGAAAATCATCCAGAAACCTAGATAACATTCTGAAAGCGTTGCTAACCTCACAGAACAACCAGAAAGCCAATCTGAGACTTTCCTGGGACGCTTAACCGAGAGATGCCCTCGGTTCAGTGAGCCATTGAATCCCATATTCACTCTCTGCTCTAAGACTAGTCCGGCATCTTGTCCTAAAACACATAACATGTCCAGTTTCGTGCCAATTTACAGAATACAGTATTTAAACATATTAAAAACATAATCTTTAAAGCCAAAAGAGATACTTTTGATAAGAAGAACTCCTTACCTCATAAACGTAACGAAAACAAGCCAAACAACGATCAAACTATGGTCAAACTTCAAACCCTTGCGAATCTACGAAACATGAATAAACCCTACCATTAAAACTACGAATTCTAACAAATCCAAGAGTAAAAGTACGAATAAAACTAAGGTTTTATGATTAATACCTTCTTGAGATGAAACAATATTCGAAACTGCTCCTGGACTTGAAATCTCTTCGAAACTAGCACTCTGATCTGCAAACACGTACTAGAACGATCAAAACTGAGCCTGAAGTCCAAAACTGGGTCGCTTATCCGAGGAGAGTGCTCGGTTCAGCGCCCCCGCTTGATCTTTGGACACGCTCTGGGACACGTCTGGGGTGTCTGGGACACGTCCCGGGCACCTGGACACGTCCTGGGCACCACTGGGTCGCTTTACCGAGGAGTATTCTCGGTTCAGCGTGCTGACTGATCCCGAACTTTCAAAAAGAGCGATTTTATGTTGTCTATGGCTACCTAGGGTCCTATTTATAGTCTTTTATCACCATGAGTCGGTTTTCAAAACCTTGAGGGAAAAGAAAACCTAAAAAAAATAAAAGGAAAATAAATTTTAAAAAGGCTGAAATACCCTTACAAAGAGGTGAGGGATTTTACAGTCAAATTATTCAAGGGTATTATGTCGTTGTATGGCCTACAAACATAAGGCTCAATAAAATGTAAGCCCTCAAGAAATAAGCCTCTCTCATGTATGCCCGGAGGGCTATGCAACTGATTATAATAAAATGAAATATAATACGTAATAACTGGCATGTTATTACTATAAAATAGACTCGCACGTGGCATATCTAATCGGCCCAACATCCACATGAAATTTTTAGACCCCCAGGGCGTAGGGCACTGGTCTCAAGATGTTGGAGATTCTCGAAAACACACAATACAAAATAATAATAATATCAATACCCAACTAGGACCTATTCGACATTGTAATGCACATTGAATCTAATAAGTCTACATGCCAAAATCATAAAATAAATACACGATTTCATGCACCGGAAAATAAGTGTTGAACTGACGACCTACATGCATGTGAGCAATGCATTGTGTGGAAACTAAAAATTTGCAGTTGCAGTAGGAGTCAGTCCCACGGGCCACGGGAGATTATTGTGTGGTGTCTCCACACGGTGCGGAAACACCGTGTGCCACACCACACACCCTAATTCTGTATTAAAACTGTGTGGTTCTGATCATTTCACCGTCATTTCATCACAAATTCTCTCACCACACAATAACTTCTCCGGTCCTGGGACCACTACAAGTACGGCTTCTCTAACTCTCAAAATTGCTAGAAATTTCCCAACTTTTCACGCCAAAGCTATATACAAAAAACTCGTTAATTTCATTGATTAATTTGCAGCATTAACAAGTGTGAAAACTAATTAAACGTTTAGAGTTTTGCACTTGGTAATAAAACGGGAATTTTTTGGGTGGTATATATACTCCTTCCGTTACAAAATAACTGATATAATTAACAAAAACACGCGTACTAAAGAGGTGAGTTAATGACTTAATTGGAATACAAAAATGACTATAAACCCTTATACTATAATTAATGCAATGTTATTTTTATTCTTTCACTCTTTAATAAATAATGGTAGATATAGAAAAACACAATAAACAATGTATTGAAATATAACTATCTTACGTAAAATAAAACAAATGATTTTGATAACTGTATCAGTTATTTTAGAACAAGGAGAGTATAAATTTTACCAAAATCCTAACTTCACTTATATAGTGGGACCTAGATTAATCTATATGGATACTATAAAAATCAATATTGTAGATCATTGATTGTGTTAATTAGTTGTGTATTTTCGTTGTGATTGTATCATTTCTCGTACTTTATGTATATATTAATCGAATTGGTCAGTAGATCTTGTGAGGAAAATTCTTGGATCACACAATCATTTATTACACCAGGGGCAACCTTCTAAGATACTTTTGGGGGAGGGAATTTATGAGTTGTTTTAATTAATACTTCCCCGTTTTATTTTATTTATTCCATTTGACTTTTCACATATATTAAGAAAAGTATTGTTAATACTTTGAAAACTATTAAATGATTCATCATTATACACATATACCCTTTAAGTAGTGGTTGGAGTATTTAATTATACACAACTTATATTGTAAATAATATAAAGATGGAATGACATTTGAATTTTTTTGACAATTAATGCAGAAAACGAACACTTATTTTGGGATAAACCAAAAAGAAAACGTAGACAAATAAAATATGAAAAAGGGAGTATAAATATACGGTGTCAATTTTGTGCCAACATCTTTATGCCACTCCCTCTGTTCCACAATAACTGAGTTCGTATCCAAAAACACGCAGATTACGAAATTTTGATTAGATAAATATTAGAATACCCTTATGGAAAATAAAGTAAATAATCTCGATGCATTTAAGACAGTGTATGGAATAAATAAATAAATATGTAAAAATGGAAATGTGCATTAAATTTTGCATTTGAAGATGTTCTGCCTCGGTTATTTAGAACAATTTCTTTTAGAACCACCTCGGTTATTTTGGAACGGAGCGAGTAATATTTATATTGATTTTGTAGGCCTTAAGTAAAGAAAATAAAATAACATTCAACAAGGTAAATAAATCAGAATATTAGCCCCTAAAAAATAAAACACAAAATCATATCATTATTGTAGAAATCTAGGCTCAAACTCATATAAGAGGAGGGGACTTATCCCCAAAACCTAGGTTATGAGGTGATGTGAGTTCATATCTTAATATGGTGGGTGATACAACAGCAAGTGTCAATGTGGAACAACTTTAACAATTATGTTAAAAAAATACTATGAATCATATTGGAATACAAAAATGACTATAAACCCCTATACTATAATTAATGCAAAGTTATTTTTATTCTCTCACTAAATAATGTATTGAAATATAACTATCTTACATAAAATGAAATAAATGATTATTGGAGACAGAGAGGGCGCAGTGACTGGCTGAAGGGTATGGACAAAAACACGAGCTACTTCCATCACAAAGCTTCTAGTCGTAGAGCCCGGAACACTATCGGCCTTTTATTTGATGAGATGGGGTGGCGGTGACTGAGAAACGAGAGCTTGAAGGGGTAGTCTCCCGATATTTCACGAGTATCTTTACCTCGTCGCAACCACCGATGCAGAACTTCGAGGGAATGGAATTTTCCGCATTGACATAGACTCAGATTCATCATCTCAATCTGCCTTTTACGGAGGTTGAGGTTCTTCCCGCACTTAAGCAGCTCCCTGGCAGAAAGGCTCCTGGCCCAGACGATATGCATGTTATCTTTCTCCAAAAATATTGGCATGTGATTGGTTCTAAAGTATTGCAGATGATTTTAGCTATCCTCAATGAGGGTGTGGATCCAGGCTCTCTGTGCGACACTTACATTGCGTTGGTACCTAAGGTGGCATCTCCCACCCGTGTAGCTGAGTTGCGACCTATTGCACTGTGTGTCATTGTCAACAGGCTTAAGCAGGTTATTAATGATGTTATTTCGGGCAACCAAAGTGCTTTTGTTTCAGGTAGACCGATCACAGACAATGACATCATTGCTTTTGAGGCATTTCACTCCATGAAGGTGGGGGCATCTGGTTGTTATAATCATGCAGCTATCAAACTTGACATGGCCAAGGCATTCGATCGGGTATAATTGAATTATCTTTGGGAAGTTATGCACCAGATGCATTTTCCCGGGGGTTTTGTTGATTTGTTACGAAGATGTGTTTCGTCTGTTACTTACCGGGCCTTTGTGAATGGTAGGCCTGGCCTTCGGATTGTCCCAACTCGGGGGATTCGGCAGGGAGATCCTTTATCCCCATTCATGTTTATCATTTGTGCTGATGGGTTGACAACTTTGTTGGATCGGGCCGTGCGAGGTGGATTGCTTCGGGTATATCATTTGGCAGGCACGCACAAGTTCAGGTTTCATATTTACTTTTTGCCGATGACAGCATTGTTAGGAAATCTACGCGGGAACGCAGCGGAATTTAAAATTTTATTTCCTTTTAACCAGGATCGACTTTGTTTACGCAATAAACAAACGAGTTAGTAGACGGTGATTACCTTGGTTGATATAAAAGATCGACGCTTTGACCGTCTAAGGAGAGTAGTTCTGCATAGAGCTGCCCAAGTGTTCGGCCTCTACCGCTAGTCCACACGAACAGCCCGCCGGAATCTAATCATGGATTGCTATTGAAAAACTCCGGTTGCTTGACCGGTCTTTTTCCCTCTCTCCAACTCTCTATAGACGCTCTCTATTTTACACAAGAACTATGAGTTCTTGTAATTGTGATGTACAAAAGAGCTTGACACCCACCTCCTATTTATAAGAAAAGTGGCGCCCCAAGAAGTGTGGAAAAGAAGAAAACATTTTTCCAATAAAATAAGGAAAATATAATTGATTGATTTATGTGATTTATTATAATATCTTATATCAAATAAATCTAGGATATTGTCAATATCTTATATTGAATATTCTCAAGATATTGTCAATATCTATTATTGACTATCTTTATTATATTACCATAAATCAATTTACATATGTGTATATATCACATATATATTACACAAATAAATATATATTATATATATATACACACAGTTGGCGCATGCAAATCTCCAATTTGCATTGATGCGCCACATGCATGCTTTATCTATATATATATATGTATATATATTAATATCTAATATTAATATTTGGTAATACCATTAATTAAATTGCACAATCCAAGTGTATCATTTATACACATATGTGGCGCCACTTATCAATATAAGTGTATTTTATTAATCAACATAATTAATATCTTGTATTATATTTATTCATAATAAATAAATACCACAATATTAATTTACCACTATAACCTTTATAGTCTCGAGATAAACTTTCTTATTTGGTTATCATCTATAACCACATTTTAATCCGGCTAGATGTTCATATGTGTGTGACCCGATAGGCTTCCGAATATGTTGGCCGTAGACACAAAGTGTAAATTACTAAAATACCCTTCATGCCTAACGATCACGGGATAGCGTCTAGCAACACACCGTGACCCCCAATCATCGGAATAGTCAAATGCAATGACTACTACCTTTCATGTGAAACAGTTACCGTGTAACTTACAATCCCATCGTAATAATATCCATACGGTCGTTAGTCGAGTGTCAAAACATCAACGACCGTATCTTATAATCTGGATATCAAGCTCTCTCGAAGTAACTCGTTTACTCACACTTTGCAAAGATTCACGAGAGTAAGACATTCCTTATAAGAAGACCATTTCGGATATTCGATCCCAATCATAGGATACGCGATTCCCGGACGACCAATCATGTATACTCCGCATACTTCAATATCACACCCAATCACTACCGCATGATTGCCCCGTGGTTAGGGGAAACCTCAATAGTGTCAAAGCATGACAATCCACACCGTGATGCCATGAAGACTCCGGTCTTAAGGATAATTACACAACCGTCACATAGTGTGACACTTATCCGTGTAAGTGGGTCGATCTAACGTACGCATTCTCTAATACACGTCCACGTACATCCAAGTGTCTATACACTTCGATAGACGAGATCTATCCATGCCCTTAAAGACAGAAGACATCTAATACGTGCTAGTTGCTTTATACTATCAATGCCCTGTTTAATAGTACATCAGCCTAGAGAAATTTAAGTATCAAACTTATTAAAGTGATTATGGATCTCATCAACCATAATCGCCTATCATGGTTTCTCTATCACAGTTTAATACTAAGGACGTTATCATATAACAATTCATAATTAGTTCTTTAAAAGAACATATATATATGACAACAGAAAAGCCATTTAATATTTGTACAAACATAAAGAAATAGTAGAAATGATCCGACCCGGTCGGATCCGCTCCAACCCGATTGGGTTTAGGACACTATTTCAACAAGCATGTTAATTTTTCGAGTACGTGGATGAGGCATTGGAGACACTGTTGGACCTTTTCGATCACTATGTGATGCCCTCCGGTCAAGCCATAAACTTTCATAAGTCCAGTTTATACTTCAATAGGGCAATTCGACAGGAGGATAGGGAATTGAAGACAGTTTGAGAAAGTGATAAACACTAGAGTAAACTCCAACTTAGTTTTATTCATTAAAAGAAAGGAGTATAAATAGTTACAATTGAGGGGAGAAACTAGCTAGCTTGGGCGGCCACTTGAGTATATAGCTATGGGCGGCAAGAAAGCATGTAAAAAGTAACGGCTATGTCTATGACATAAAGTGAACTAGAGTTTGACATATTAATTGTTTATATGTACCACAATTAATATGTCCTTTTACAAATAAAGTGTACAAATAATGTGTACAAGAATAAAATAAATATTACATAATATTTGATATGTAATATTTCCACACCCCCTCAAACTGGGTTGTAGATGTTTATACAGCCAAGTTTGCTACTCAGTCTGCTGAACATAAGTGGAGGAATGGCTTTGGTGAGAATATCAGCATTCTGGTCTGCTAAGGGAACATACTGGAGTTGAATAATCTTGGCATCTATCTTCTCCTTTAGGAAGTGTCTGTCAATGTCCACATGTTTGGTTTTATCATGATGGACTGGATCCTCTGCCATGCATAAGGCTGAATTATTGTCACAACAGAGTGTGATAGGTTGCTGATTAGGCTGCTGAAGTTATTGTCACACCCCCCCTCAAACTGCTGAACATAAGTGGAGGAATGGCTTTGGTGAGAATATCGATTCTCGTCCGCTAAGGAACATACCGGAGTTGAATAATCTTGGCATCTATCTTCTCCTTTAGGAAGTGTCCGTCAATGTCCACATGTTTGGTTTTATCATGATGGATCGGATCCTCTCGCCATGCATAAGGCTGAATTATTGTCACAAAAGAGAGTGTGATAGGTTGCCGATTAAGGCCGCCGAAGTTCGCAAGGACCCTTTTTATCCATGAGCTTCACAAATACCCAAAACTAGTGCCCCGAGTTCACTTCAAGATCGCTTCTAGAGACGAGGGTTGTTTCTTGCTCCTCCAGGTGACAAGATTTCCCCATACATAAGAACAAAGAGCTTTGTAGTAGACCTTATGTACGTGTGACAACCCCCAATCGGCATCGGTGTAAACCTTGATAGATCTCTCACGGACTTGGTGAAATGTAGGCCCCGGCCGGTAGTGGACTTCAAGTACCTCGCATCCCGTTCACGACCCCAATGTTGCTCGGTAGGGCAATGCATGAACCGGCTAACCGGACTAACCCCATATGCAATATCGTCTTGTATGGGACGGATAAATGAGTTTCCCTACAAGTCTTTGATATTGATCCTTCCCGACAATGTCACCATGCAAACAGGTATTACCGGGGTCTACTTGGGGATACAAGCAGGTTTGCATCCCAAAGATACCGCTTTCCTTCGCAGGTCTAGCACATATTTCCTTTGAGAGATAGAGATGCCCTGGTTGTTTCTTGCAATTTCCATACCAAGGAAGTATTTAAGATACCCCAAATCCTTGACTTGAAAAACCTTTGCCGAGTAGTCTTCAAATTCGGATCTCGGTAGAGTCATCACCAAATGAGGATGATATCATCCACATATACAATAAGAATAGATCTTTTCGGCTAGTTGTCTTGATAAACATGGTGTGATCGAGTTGCATTGATGATATCCAAGATCTTTAACCACGGTAGTGAGTTTCCCAAACCAGGCTCTTGGGGATTGCTTTAGGCCATATAGAGATTTCCTCAATTTGCAGACCTTTCCTTGGGTGTGAGGATTGGTAAAACCAGGAGGTACATTCATGTATACTTCCTCAGAAAGGTCACCATTGAGAAAAGCATTTTTTATATCCAATTGGTGAAGAGGCCAATCAAGTTGGACAGCCAGAGATATCGCATTCGACAAAGTGTTCGCTTTGCCACTGGTGCAAAAGTTTCTTTGTAGTCAATGCCATAAGTTTGAGTGAAACCCCTTGCAACTAGTCTAGCCTTATACTTGTCAATTGTACCATCAGCATTGTATTTGATGGTAAATAACCACTTGCAGCTGACAGTCTTCTTGCCTTTGGGGAGAGCTGTTAGATCCCAAGTATGATTATCCAGGAGGGCAGTCATTTCAGTCTTGACAGCTGCCTTCCACTTATCATGTTGGAGAGCTTCCTGTATATTCTTGGGAAAAGAGTGAGAGTCCAAGTCCTGTGTAAACATGGGAAAAGCAGGTGATAACTGATCATAAGATAGATAATTATGAATAGAATGATCAGTAGTGCAAGATCTCTTTTCCTTCCTGATAGCAATAGGCCTATCATCAATGTCAGCAGGCTGCTGAGAGTCTGTAGGTTGCTGAGTGTCAGTAGGCTCTAGGTCGGCGGCTCGGGTCGGCAGACTCGGTTCGGAGGCCGCCGATGATCGCAGGGCCGCCGAGAGTCGCAGGGTGCCGAGGTTCGGTCCGCCGAGAATCGCAGTTGCCGAGAGTTAAGAGTTTGCTTTGAGGGAAAGGATTTAGGTCAATTTCAATCGGTTTCCATCGTGATCGCCTCGGTGGACTTGTCAGTAGTAGGGAGTCCTTTCAAAAAAATTTACATCCATAGAATTGTAAAATCTTTTTTCAGAAGGGGAGTAACACTTGTAACCTTTCCTGTCCTTTGCATATCCTAGGAAAATGCACTTGTGAGCTTTGGGATCAAGTTTGCTTCTGTGTTGGGCATGGATATAAACAAACACAGTACAACCAAATATTTTTGGAGGTAATTGGGAAATAAGATGAGGGCAGGAGTGTGTGGTCAGTAGAGCTTGGATAGGAGTTTTGAAGCCTAACACTCTACTGGGAAGTCTGTTGATTAAGTATGTGGCAGTTAATATAGCTTCACCCCACATATACTTTGGAACATGTGTGGTGAACATGATTGATCTAGCCATCTCTAATAGGTGCCTGTTCTTTCTCTCAGCAACCCCATTTTGTTGAGGTGTTTCCACACAACTACTGATATGGACAATCCCCTTATCCATCAAGAAATTACTGAGGTTAGACTCATAGTATTCAAGTGCATTATCAGTCTTTAAGATCTTGATCTTAGTGTCAAATTGAGTAGAGATCATGTTGTAAAATTCCTGAAAAACTGTTCCAACTTCAGATTTATCTTTCATTAAGAACAGCCATGTGTTTCTAGTATGATCATCAATGAAAGTGACAAACCACCTTTTCCCTGTTATACTTTTTACTCTTGAAGGTCCCCATACATCACTATGAATTAAAGTGAAAGGTGTGGAAGGTAAATAAGGTAGTTTGGTATACAAAAATTTGGTAAGTTTGGCAAATTGACAAATATCACATTGAAGATCATTGACATTACATCCTTTAAATAATTCAGGAATTACAGACTTTAAATAACCAAAACTTGGATGTCCTAGTCTATAATGCCATAACATGATATTGTCTAAGGTTTGAGTGCAAAGGCGAGGCGAGGCGGTCGCCTTCGCCTTCGTCTTCAACAGGGTTGACTACATACAATCCTGAGCAGGGTTTAGCTCTCCCAATCACTTCCTGTGAAGAAGGGTCCTGGAAAGTGCACTGATTCTTATTAAACACAACAGTCCAATTCAAATCTTTTGCAAGTATACCGACGTATATGAGATTGCGCCTAATTTTGGAACAAATAGGACATCCTTTAGGCATATCTTATTAGTGAGTTTAACATTTCCAAAACCTTTTGTATGAGAGATAGATCCATCGCCAGCCTTAATTTTATGAATTTGATGACATGGCATAAGGTGAGTTATGAGGTTTTTATTGCCGATCATATGAGAGGAGGCCCCAGAATCAACAATCCATGTTTCATTACTAATAGAAGAGTAGAATTTACCTGCACTAGCCTGAGTGGCCGTGTCAGTGGAGGGACTACCTTCTTTTTGTTGAGTGAGGAAATCTTTGAATGCAGCAAACTGAGCATTCAACTTGTTATCATTCTCCTCTTCATTTACATGCCTTCTCTGACTTTCCCTGGTAGGCTTGGAGGATTTAGGCATGCCGTGTAGCTTCCAAAGCAAGTGTCCTTGGTGTGATTTGTGCGTTTGCGGTGCTCACGAACAACTTTCCGCTTCGATCAACGGCTTCCCGACGGTCTCGGTAACCTCGCAGGCTTCCCGACGCTCGCCAGGTAGCATTTTCAAGGCAAGGTTGTCGGCAGGGAGTTCAAGAAGATAACTTTTCTCTCGCTTTCCTCATGTTTGACTTCAAAAACATGGATTTGAGATTGCGGAGAGGTTTTGTGGCAAGGATTCTTCCCCTAACATCATCAAGAGTAGGATTCAAATCCGAAGAAACTTGAATACTCTCTTTTTCTCAATAATGTCCTTATAAAGAGCAAAGATCCTTGACATCATTCCAGGGGGTGAGTTTCCAACATATCTAGGTGTTGCCATGCCCTAGACAGGTTGGTTGAAGTATTGAGTTACGTACATATCTCCTTGTCTCAGCTTTTGAATCTGGGCTTCAAGTTCATACACTTCGATGTATTGTCTTTCTTGGAGTAAAGATCCCTGGCATTATCCCAGATCTCCTTTGCAGTATCATACATCATAAAGTTCTCACTAATCTCTTTTGTCATTGATCTTGTGAGAATGGTCATGACTTGATTATTAGTAGTATCCCATGCTTCATATCCCGGGTCATCTTCAGCAGGGGCAGGTTTAGAGCCGGACAGGTATCCCATCTTACCTTGTCCAGAGATGTACATTTTCATAGACCTTGACCACAGCAAGTAGTTGTTGCCATCAAGTCTATGATTTGTGTAAGATGAAGAGTCAGTGACCCCAGTCTGCTGAGGCAGCTGGGACTCAACTGAGGGTGAGGAAGCTTCAGATAATGAAGACATACTTGATTCAAATAGGGTACCGAGAATTTGCAAATGGATTCAGGGAGTTTTAAGTCTCGATACCATGAAGACAGCTTTGAGAAAGTGATAAACACTAGAGTAAACTCCAACTTAGTTTTATTCATTAAAAGAAAGGAGTATAAATAGTTACAATTGAGGGGAGAAACTAGCTAGCTTGGGCGGCCACTTGAGTATATAGCTATGGGTGGCAAGCAAGCATGTAAAAAGTAATGGCTATGTCTATGACATAAAGTGAACTAGAGTTTGACATATTAATTGTTTATATGTACCACAATTAATATGTCCTTTTACAAATAAAGTGTACAAATAATGTGTACAAGAATAAAATAAATATTACATAATATTTGATATGTAATATTTCCACAGGAATATATTTCAGACTTTCTCCAGATTCCCGTGGGGGCATGTAAGGGTAAATACTTAGGCATGCCCTTGGTCACTGGAAGGAATAAACGACATGTTTTTGATTTCCTCTGAGAGAAGGTGTGGAAAAAATTGTTTGGTTGGAAGGATAAGCTCCTCTCCCCGCCAGGTAAGGAAGTTATGATTAAATCCAGTCTCTAAGCTATACCTATGTTCATTATGCAGTGTTTCAAGATCCCTACCACATTAGTTCATGAGATTGAGAAATGTATTTGTGGCTTCTTATGGGGTGACACTGAGGCCAAACGGAAGACGCACGGGAGAAACCGGGACACTTGCTGCCTGCCCAAAAATCTAGGGGGTCTAGGATTTCGTAACCTGAAGTGTTTTAATTTAGCCTTGCTGGCTAAGCAGTTGTGGCGATTCCTTACTTGTCCCGCGCCCTTGCGAGTCGTGTTCTGAATGCGAAGTATCACCCGGGCACTACTATTATGGCAGCAGGGTTGGGGAGCAGACCATCTTTCCTGTGGAGGAGCTTGCTGGAAGACAGAGATATGTTAATGCAGGGATTGCAATGGAGAATAAGATATGGGAGTTCTGTTTGTGTCTTCCATGATGCCTGGGTCTCTAGGCCACCAACATTTCGGCTAGCTCACTCATCACATTCCTTGCCAACAAATAGTATGGTTCAGGACTTACTTTTTCCAGGTACTAGGCAGTGGAACTTGCCTCTCCTCAGGCAGGAGTTCCAGACTTAGGAGGTAGACGTCATTATTTAGATTCTAATTGCAGGAGGTTCGCATCCGGATAAGCTAATTTGGCATTATGATCGCCGAGGTAGATAGACAGTGAAGTCAGGGTATTTTCTTGCCTTGAGCTTGTATGGTGGATTGCCTGAGTCGGCACAAGAATCGTCATCTTCAGGACCAGACAGAGTATGACGGGATGTTTGGAAAGTCACTGTGTCGCCGCGGGTTCATCATTTCTTATGGCAGTGCCTACCGGACTGTTTGCCGGTAAGGGAGCAACTGAGCCAAGCGTAATATGGGCTCCGGTCTTTGTTTGGCATGTGGCAGGGAGATGGGTCCTTACGCCATGTTCTTTTTTGATTGTGCTTACGCCATGTGGCAGGACAGCCTCGCCTTTTGGTAGTCAGCGAATGCAACATGGATCGAATTTTAGGGAGTTTTTTTATGCACTGGTAGTACGCTACACCCCGGATGAGATTTCCACCTTTTGTCTACTACTCTAGAATCTATGGAAAGCCCGATGCAGTGCGGTTTTTGATGATATGCATATTTATGTATCTCGTGTGGTATCTGCATCCTTAGCAAGGGCGAGGGAGTATCGTGAGGCCGTTTGTACTTCTCACACGGAATCCGAGGAGTCTGCCCACCCGGTCATATGGAGCGCTCCTCATGTGGGCAGCTGGAAATGCAATTCTGATGCTTCTGTCACGGACTCGGGTTCTGGTGTAGGTCTGATCTTCAAAGATGCGCTCGGCTCGATTATTGCTGCCTTTTCGTTCCACCTCGACCCTGGTATAAGTCCAGAGACTCTGGAGATGCAGGCGATCCAAATGGCAATGAAAGAGGCTATTCGCTTGGGACTTTCTACGGTTACCTTCGAGACTGACTGACTGCCATGTGTTCAAGCCTTACTACGACCGTCGGCTGATTTGTCTGTTTTCAGTTGTTTAGCGCATGACTGTCTTGCACTCTTGACGTCCTTTGTTTTCTCTTCTTTTAAATTTGTCAAGCACACTGGCAATTTTCCTGCGCATTTGTTGGCTAGGCATGAGCTAGGTCATACCGGTCGCATTGTTTAGGGAGCATTTCCCCCTTATGATGTAATCACCGCCGCTATTGCGGATTTGGCTTAATAAAATTCCTTTTTCCTTCAAAAATAAAAAAGAAATAAATGATTTTGATAATTGTATCAGTTATTTTGGAACGAAGAGAATATAATATTTACCAAAATCCTAAATGAACTTATATCGTGGGACGAAGGTAGTACTTTATGTACATATTAATCGGATAGGTCAGTAGATCTTGTGAGGAAAATTCTTGGAACACGCAATTATTAATTACACCACATGCTATGTGCAACGGACGCGGCTCCTATGCTGTATAATATACACAGCAGGGGCTGCTGTAACATGAAACGGCGTCGTTTTGAGCACATGCGACGCCGTTTTGGTCAAAAAAAAAACCTTCAGGCGACGTCGTTTTGCGCCGAAACGACGTCGTTTCGTTTCACAGCAAGACACAGTAGGGGGGCGCACAGCAGAGGATCCAAATTCTATGTGCAACCTTCTAAGAGCAGCCATAGTAATGACCTGCTAGACTTTGTCAAAATTGATTATGTGGCGTAATCTTTTTGGAAGAAAAATGTAGAAGAATTATATGGTGATATATGATTGATAAGATGTAGTAATGGTGTAAAATAATGTAGTGCTATCAATTAGAATATTATTAAATTTTCTTTCAGAAATAAATGTGAATTACTTTTTCGTAATAACATATTTTCTTAAAATTTGTATTACATTTTTTTTCATATTATTAATTATAATAAGTCTACATCACAATCAATCATCATATTGAATGGTGGAAAAATGTGTTAGGTCGCCCGTTTTGACACAACGTGTTGTGCCCTTAATATTTCTCTTTTACACACCTATTGTTGCACATGCTTTCTTTATAGTAATGATACGGGCATGATGATTGTGACAAAACGAGTGTCACAATAAGTATCTACGCAGTTGATTTCTAATATATACTCATTGATCATTATTATATTTATCATGATAAATGATGTAGATACACGTTGTATCGCTCGTTATGTCACAACAATTGTGTTTGTATCATCACTCTTTTTTTAACACACTTATTTTGCTGCACATATTTTTTTTTTGTATTGTACCCACCACCCCTAGTACTACCCACCAAAGATGTGACAAAATAAGGGAAGAGAAAGAGTTTCCCGTAGAGCTGTTAACGAGCCGAGCCGAGTCGAGTATTGGTGGTTCGAACTCGACCTCGTTTAGCTCATGAGCTCGTTCGAGCTCGTTCATTTGATAAACGAACAAAAAATTCTGTTCGAGCTCGGCTCGTTAGACATATTTTTTCCTTTTGGCTCGACTTTGGCTCGAATTCGGCTCGAGTTCGGTTCGTTAAAATATAAAACATAAAGTGCAAATGTAAAAATAATATGTTAGACATTAAAATTACAAATATTACACAACTAAAATTACTATAAAAATATCTAAATATTATATAAATCAAATCTATAATATCTATTAGATGAATGAATTATCCTTTTTTGAGTCAGGGTTACTGTAAATTGATGTATTTATATAAGCATGTTTGCGAACATTATATAAGCATGTTCGCAAACATGTTCGCGAACATTATATAAGCACGTTCGCGAACATAATCGAACGTTCGCGAACAAAGCTCGAGCTCGGCTCGTTAAGCTAAATGAACAAACGATCGGCTCGAACAAATGAACGAACGATCACGAACACTAACGAGCCGAACACGAGCTTGTTCGCGCGAACGACGTCGTTCGTTTAACATCACTACTTGCCCGCCTCTCCTGCTAATGCTATTTGTGGAACCAGCACTTGACTCACTTGATAAAAAGTAACCCTACAATCGCACAATTATTTTTATTTTAGTGTAGAAAAAAAAATATAACGGTAATATTGGCAGTCCAAAAAAAAGCCTTATTATGGTTGCTCTAAGATAGTTTCGGGGGAGGGAATTTATGAGTTGTTTTAATTAATACTTCCCTGTTTTATTTTATTTGTTTCATTTTACTTTTTACCTAGATTAAAAAAAATGTTGTTAATACTTTGAATCTCATTAAATGAATCAATATTATACACATATATATCCTTTAAGTAGTTGTAAGAGTATTTAATTCAACACAATTTTTATTGTAAATAATATAAAGAGTGAATGAGATTTGAATTATTTAACAATTAATACAGAAAGTGAACACTTATTTTTAGACAAACTAAAAAGAGAACGTAGACAAATAAAATGAGAAGGAGAAGAGTATAAATACTACATTCGTTCCAAAATATAAGTCATCCTATGTGTTTTTACACAGATTAAGAAAGTGGTTGAATGTCATAAATTTGATGGTTAATGTCTAAAATGCCCATTGACAATCATTAATGCAATAGTTGTTACTCCCTCCGTTTTTTTATATATGTCGCAGAGAGAAGATTCACACAGATTAAGAAAGTAATTAATATGTCTCAAATATAGTGTTGGAAATGTATTTTTTTATTGGAGATGTAAATACTTTGTTGGTAAATGTGTTTTTAGTATTGGAAATGTATTTTTTTTATTGGAGATGTAAATATTTTATTGGTAAAGGAGGAAAAAGTAATAAATGATGTATTGGAAATGTACAATGACAGATAAATAAAAAAGTAGTAAATTGTGAAATGTGACAGATAAAAAAACAAAGGGAGTAAGTAAAGAAAAGTAGTTGAATTGATAATAAATTAAGAGTAAGATAGAGAAAAGAGTAATAAATGTTGCATTGGTAATGTAGAATGACTGATATTGTGGGACAAAAAAAAGTGTAGGACGACTTATATTTTGAGGCGGAGGTAGAATATGGTATCAATTTTGTGCCAATATTTTTATGCCACTCCCTCCGTTCCACAATAACTAAGGTCGTATCCAAAAACACGCACATTAAGAAAGTAATTAATTGTTTTGATTTTTATTAGATAAATATTAGAATACCTTTATGAAACATGAAGTAAATAATATCGGTGCATTTAAGACATTGTATGGAAAAAATAAATAAATAGGTAAAAATGGAAATGTGCATTAAATTTTACTTCGGAAGATGTTCTGTCTCAGTTATTCAAAACAATTTTTTTAGAACCGCCTATGTTATTTTGGAACCGAACGGAGTAGTATTTATACTGATTTTGTAGGCCTTAAGTAAAGAAAATAAAATTAACATTCAACAAGGTAAATAAATCAGAAGATTAGCCCCCTCAAAAATAAAACACAAAATCACATCATTATGTTAAAAAAAAATAGGGAAACTTGAAAAATATATGCTAAAAAAAAGAGCATATTATTTATGTGGTATGTCTCAAAAGAATAACATTTAAAAAATATGCCTGAAAAGTATTTCGCAGCGCTTTCGTAGCTATTTCGCAGCGAATACGTAGCGAATCAGCTACGAAAAACTTTTCAGGCATATTTTACAAATGTTATTGTTTTGAAACATACAACACAAATAATATACTTTTTAAGCATATTTTTTCAAGTTTCCCAAATTAAAAAAATACTATGAATCATACCCTGATCATGCCAAATCATGTAAATGTATAATAGTTGCTGAGTAGAGAGTGTTGACTAGAGAAATAGTATTGCAATTTGGCATTGACGTTGTGATCCAATCAAAAAGCTGTTTAATGTTTAAAGTCAGCTTGATTCTTGCAACACCCATAATATATGAATTTCTTTTATGTTTGGATCGGATCGAACGGAACCAAACGAATAAAAAAGAAAAAGGAAGATAACTCTAATAACACCTCAAATTCGTAACGAAGCTTGTGTTTGTTTTCGTTGAATTTTTTTTTTGAGTTTTTTTATATCACTTTATCAATTGTTTCTTACAATTCTCTTATCAATCATTATTTCAATTACAAATAAAAAATATTAAATTATTTTTCACCATTTCATTTTATCTACTTTATTATTATTTTTACCATTATTTTGTTAATTGTACTACTTTATTTTAATTTCTCTCACCAATCCTTTCTTTATCTACACAAATTTCAAAAAAATATTTTAACTTTCTAATCATTACTTCAATTATTTTTATTATATTTTATTATCAATCAGCATATAAAAAACCTCCAAAATAAACTCCAACCCAAACAAACGGAAGATCCAAGACTGTTCCTGGATCGTCCCTACAAGAGTTGACTAGAGACCATCATTACACCGTCTTCTTGTAGAGTGCAGCGCAAGAGTTAACTAGAGGCCAATCAGCATATAAAAAACCTCCAAAATAAACTCCAACCCAAAACAAACGGAAGATCCAAGACTGTTCCTGGATCGTCCCTACAAGAGTTGACTAGAGACCATCATTACACCGTCTTCTTGTACAGTGCAGCGCAAGAGTTAACTAGAGGTCATCCTTACACCGTCTCTAGAGGCCATCCTTACATCGTTAGTTCAATCTGATAGTCGTCTCTGATACTATTCTGTAACGCCCCTAGACCTGTGTCTGGTAACGCTAAATGAATCATAAATGATCCGGTCAACTGCTTAGACCACCGTCCTCGCTCGGTCTAAAAGGACTAATCTGAGTTGACAAGACATTTATGTCTCACGCTTATATAAAGGTGAACATCCTGATACTTTACCGATGTGGGCACTTTACATCATAATACTACATCCGTCCTAAAATGTAAGTCCGTTTAGCTTTTTAGCTTTGTCTCATAATATAAGTCCATTTAGAAAAACAATGAAGCATTTATTACATTTTTCTTCTTTTACATCTAATTTATTATATAGTCATCCACTTTTCACTACTTTGTATTAGTAACAGTCAATGGTCATTTTAGACTTTTTAATCAAAATTAATGACACATAACCAATTTAACCAGCTTTCTTAATCAGTGTGGAAAAAAACCAAACGGACTTACATTTTGGGACATAGGTATTACATTGTTTTCACACTAAAAAAAAACCTTTGTCTCGAATTTGAGCATTTTTCTTTCAAAAAGTGCATCCTTTAATTTGTCATTTCGGTTTCTTCGTAGTTGATCGCAGCACGTAGATCAAGACGATCCGAAGAATTAATTGTCATTTGTATCCATGGTTTGTAGGTAAGATATGTCTTTCCGTTTCTTTAAAAATCTAGGGTTTCGTTTCTTATAAAAAAAAAGTGACCTTTTAGCTTTACCCAACAATAGATCCTTGCTTTATCTAGGCAATCTTTCGATTCCTGCAGTCGTGTTTTTAATATGTATCGCAGTTTACATCCGATAAAGGGAAATAATATATAATTGAAGAGTCAGATTCACTTTTGTAAAATTTAACCTAATATTCATAATTTTGGTAAGGGAGCTACTAATCGCCCCCCCCCCCCATCACCCTCCCCTCCCCCCATCCCATCACCCTCCCCAGTTCTTTTTTTTATCGATCTATACCAATTCTTTGTTTTAAATTTTTTGCTTTTATTTTTTTTTCTTGTAACTTTTTTTTGATAAATTATTTTTTAATAAATTATATGTTTTTGAAATCTATTCAATTTAATCTATCAAATGAGTCCAATATTGAATATGAAATGTTGTATTAAAAATAATGTTATCGGATCCAATATAATTCTCTTTATTAATATTATTTTTGTCATTTATCTTTTTTATCGGTTATCCTTCATTCTCTTACAAGTATATGATATATATCTTTTTTAAGTTCATATACTTGAGTCATGTATGTTGAATCCGTCAAAGTTATTTTATGTTTCTCTGAAAATTATGTACATAGAAATAATAGATAAACACATAAATTAATCATAAAAACCATGCATAAATTCAAAATGTTGTCCGGGTTGATCTATCCTCATTACATCATACCACAATTGAATACGTGCTTGATAATCACGAGCCCATTCGTCTGATGGGTTTGATTCACCTGAGAAACGCCATATGATGATGGGTGGTACATGGTATTCAGGGTACAAGAAAACTTGTACGAAGTGATTATCTTGATAATGACCGATAGCTATATGTTACCTAAGAATGATGAATCGTTTCCAACTGGCCAACTATCTCGACTGGGAACATCATTTGTAAAATCATTTCCAAATGACGAACTACCAAAGAATGATGAATCGTTTCCAACTGGCCAACTATCCCCACTAGGAACATCATTTGTAAAATTATTTTCAAATGACGAACTACCAAAGAATGATGAATTGTAGGGATCCATATTATGAATTACGAAAATCAATTGAATATGTGTTGAATGAGTATGTATGAAAGAGTTGGAGAAATTATGATGATTTTTTAGTAAGTAAAATGAGTCCAATATATAGAGAAATTGAATATGTGATGATAATGAGAAAATCTGAATGTGAAGTTACAATTGATGATAAGGGGAGCTACTAATCGCCCCCCCCCCCCCCCTCTCCCCCCATCCCATCACCCTCCCCAGTTCTTTTTATTTTTATTTTTATTTTTTATCAATCTATACCAATTATTTGTTTTAAATTTTTTGCTTTTATTTTTTTTTCTTGTAACTTTTTTTTGATAAATTATTTTTTTAATAAATTATATGTTTTTGAAATCTATTCAATTTAATCTATAAAATGAGTCCAATATTGAATATGAAATGTTGTATTAAAAATAATTTTATCGGATCCAATATAATTCTCTTTATTAATATTATTTTTGTCATTTATCTTTTTTATCGGTTATCCTTCATATGATATATATTTTTTTTAAGTTCATATACTTGAGTCATGTATGTTGAATCCGTCAAAGTTATTTTATGTTTCTCTGAAAATTATGTACATAGAAATAATAGATAAACACATAAATTAATCATCAAAACCATGCATAAATTCAAAATGTTGTCCGGGTTGATCTATCCTCATTACATAATACCACAATTGAATACGTGCTTGATAATCACGAGCTCATTCGTCGGATGGGTTTGATTCGCCTGAGAAACGACATATGATGATGGGTGGTACAGGGTATTCAGGGTACAAGAAAACTTGTACGAAGTGATTATCTTGATAATGACATAGCTATATGTTACCTAAGAATGATGAATCGTTTGCAACTGGCCAACTATCTCTACTAGGAACATCATTTGTAAAATCATTTCCAAATGACGAACTATCAAAGAATGATGAATTGTTTCCAACTGGCCAACTATCCCCACTAGGAACATCATTTGTAAAATTATTTCCAAATGACGAACTACCAAAGAATGATGAATTGTAGTGATCCATATTATGAATTACGAAAATCAATTGAATATGTGTTGAATGAGTATGTATGAAAGAGTTGGAGAAATTATGATGATTTTTTAGTAAGTGAAATGAGTCCAATATATAGAGAAATTGAAGATGTGATGATAATGAGAAAATTTGAATGTGTAGTTAGAATTGATGATAAGAAGATAAGATGAAATATAAATGAGAGACTTCAATTTCTTTAAATTGTGTGTGTAGGATTGAAGATAAGAAGGGGTATGATTGAAGATAAGAAAAATCTGAATTAGTGGTTGTGAATAAAAATGATAGAGAAATGGGTGGTAAGAATTGAAGATAAAAAAAATCTGAATGAATGGTTGTGAATAAAAATGATAGAGAAATATGACTATCAATACTACACTCGTTTTATTGATTTTATTTACTAAATTTCAATAACATAATAATATAAAAAAATACGTGTTAAAAATTTATACAAAATTTTCAATTATAAAATAAAAACAACAAATACAAATTAAGTTTAAAAAAAAAAAAAAAAAAAAAAAAAATTTGTAAAAGATTTTAAAAAAAAAAAAAAAAAACAATGATGGGACGTGGGGGGGTTAAAAAGTCGTTAAAAGATTTTACAAAAGAAAGAAAAAAAAACAATGATGGGACCGGGGGGCGGGGGTGTGTGTTGATTAGTAGTCCCCTTTTGGTAAGGATCATATATAGGTACGGCTAGGTTATTCATACTGGACCCACTTGGTTAAAGAACCCCATTTGTTTGAAAAATGTATGGTCCAATACTCCCTCCCCCTAGAGTATATTGGTTGTCCCAAAAAATAAATCATTTTATATTATCAATAAAACGCGTATTATTTTTTTTTTTTCTTTATCTTACCCCTAATTTTATTAATAATAGTTTTTTCCGATTTACTGAATTCAACAAATTTGTTTATCTTTATGAAACACCCAAAATGACATATTTTGAGACGGAAGGGGTAATACTTATTTAGTTATTTTTCGCTTAATTCTTTGGGTTTTTAACGGATTTTATTGTTTCTACCTTCACCCATAAAATTTAAGAACTGACATTAACATAACAAATGTTGATACATGCACATAATCACAATTAATCAATAGCATAAACCGAGTCGAGGATAGGAATGGTGTGAATATTAATTTTAATGTGTAAACATAATTTTACTTTAACAAAAGCAGTCTATTAGTAGTATTTGTTTAGACTGTATTCTGAACTTGCGCATTTCTGTTCAAGGGGTGTTAAAAGGCAGGCATCACACTAAACCTGTCATTCGATTCGAGCACCCTCACGAGTCATGACAATCAATTTTTTTTTTCCGATCGATTCTTTACTTGAAAATCAACTTGACTACCATATTCTTAAACTGAAAAATCAACTTTACACAAAAAAAAAAAAAAATAATAAAAAAACGATTTGCATTGACCTTAAAAATCATCGAGGGAACATTTTACCCATACTGCCCATGATATATGCTTCTAAACATATGGTGATGATGATGTCGAAAACATGAAAGCTCCACATATCATACACAACTATCTCTGCTGTCACTCTTTGTCTGCCCAAAACAAAATTGATCATATGAACCCCCTGTTCTGCACATTCTTTTTGTCTGCAAATATTGGCTAACTTGACATTGTAACATTAGAATGTCGCCGACAATCACAACCGCACACGCTTCTCGACTCTCTGACAACACGCTGTGACCGCCGGATATGGAGCTTGATGTTTACCAATTTGCCTGCAATCTATTCCAAACCACCAAACACAAGTGAAAATCAACACAAGGAATGCTAAGCAACATATGACATCTAAAAGAGATGAGGCGAGGGTAGTGATAATACGTGATAATAATGTCCATCACATTTAAATTGTGACAACAAATGGGTTGGTGCAATTGGGAGTCCCTAGAGAAATTTTATGATACAATCATTGTAGCCGCATACCAAGTGGAGTGTATTAGAAAGGTTACAACAACTGTGGATAAATGCCAAAAATTATATTTAACTTATAATGACCAAATAGTAAAAAAAAAAATCTTCCTACTAGCCAGGTCTTTAGTATAAAGGTAACAAATTTTTTTCTCCAACGTACAAAGAGGCATAGACCAAGGCTGAACCAACCCCAACGCCGTTGTAAAATCAATAAATGAAAACTCAATAATGGATTTTCATCCATAATAATCTAAAGACAGAAAAAAGAGCAGTACTCTGCTGTAATCATTGATGAAATCCAAACAATCAGCACGGAAAATAAGAGTGCATAATTATGATAAACGAACGGTAAATGACAACTTTGGACAAACAGCCAACATGGAGATGAAAAATAACGCTTAAATGCACACATACAGAATTTATGAGGGGAACAGCCAACATGGAGAAGAAACATAAGGCTTTAAATGGACAAGTACAGAATTTATGAGGGGAGAGCAACTACCATTCTCCAAGTCAAATCTTCTGGACCCATCGGTTGAGCTGGATTTGAATATAAGAAATGCCTCGAGTACTGTGATTACAAGAAAATAATGACAAGTAAAATGTTAAATCATCAGGCGACAGTGATATATCTCCAAGAATACGAAATACTAGGGAATTCTCCACTCCCCACCCCCCCCTTCAAACGCAAACCACATTGAACATAATAGATTTTTCTGCAAACCTTTGCTAAGTTTTGTTGCAATTCTCTGATACTTGATGAACTAATATTTCTAAGAAAAGTTACAAGCATTCCAGCCTGTGATGCATCCGTGGAAGAAACAAATAATGCTATCTGCAATGAGAACAAAGATAAGAAAATCCTTATTGTTAGCCACTAAGTCACAGTCGTTAAAGCACTAGGTAAAGCCTAGGCGATCGCCAAGTCGTCGCCTAGCCACGCAATGCGATCAAGGAGAAACATGAAAAATAGAAGTCAATTGACAAGAAAATCAGTCAAAGTCTATAAAAAGGCCAATTACTATCAAACAAATATTCAAATATGCATTGTTAGCGCTGTAAGCTTCAGCCCCATCAAGCAAATCACAGGCACCAGCATATGTAATATGTCCTAACCCCCAATGATATCAATTAAACTAGCCATACATGCACTAACTCAGCCGGGAGTACTAAGTAGTCCAAAGTACACGGGACCCTCTTTTTGTACCGTGTCTTGCCGAGACAACCATCGGCTACCGAGCGCCTTGACAACTATGCATTAAGTGAAGAGTTCTTTTCAGTTGAGTAAGATAAGGTGCGTTTTTAATTATTATACATGGAAAAGAAAATTTAGGTGTGACTCGTGTGAGTCCAGAAAAATTGACATGACAAAGGTTCTTTCTTGTATCAAAGGTGGCTGGTCCAAATGCAAAAGTTATCACACTTGTTGTCTCCAGACACGGCCAAAGACGAGTGACTCTGGTCACAATCACAATTACTCCAGACGAATTCTCGAGATATGGTTATAATAGCCGACCGAGCTAGCAATTCAGTGTGGCTAAATATAATTTTAATAGTTCAAATAACGGGCGAAATATATTTGTCAAAATCTTGATTTTAGCCCACATAGCAAAGGGGCAAGTTAAATGTTGCTCACGTTCACTAAGTAAAGCTGAGTCAAGAAAATGCAAAATATGTAACAAAAGTTCAGATTTTGGAGGGCAGATGCTGAACATTGTTTTTGATTCCCACTCTACCCCTACAGATTTCTTCCTATGGCTTCAGTAAATATGAGAGTAAGATAAAAAGAGAGAATTCATACGTTTAGACAAATAAGGTGATTAATCTAGTTTGACTTCTAGAATTTTTTATTGAGTGAATTTGTTCTTTAGGTGCTATCATCTTCATGCTTTGTAAATATGTAGCAAATGAAGGAAATCAAATGGCCTAAAAGAGATGGTAATGACCTCATTGCTAGCAGCACCCAAATTCAAATCTAAAAACAGTTTTTAAACTTCAACTCTGTTAGAAAAATGCATGATAAAGTGAAGCAAGGGATCATCAACGTGTGTTCCCTCCTCCTGCCTTTCATTCATTATATAGAGTTGAGTACAAAGAGAAACATATGGGATCACTATAAAGAACAACTGAACAAGTAGACTCCTATAATGACTCTACCTCTATCTTATCTAATTAATTAACCCAATCGACAATCTAATAGAGTTTTATTTCTTTCTTTTAACATTATTTGACATTTAAACCTATATCCACTCTTTATTCTTATTTTTAACTCTAACAGACTCCATAATCCTTTTATTATGTTTCATATTTCAGTTATTGACAGCAGAAAAGGGACAATCGCTTTAGGAGAGGAGGAATGCTCAAAGTATATCATTCCACCTCCAACTTAACAGACCAACAGGATTCTAATATTGCATACCTTCCGGTAGTTAAGCAATCCTTCAAAAGGAAGCTCCAGTTCATCACTCACAATAACTGGAATGCACCCACTAACAATTGCATCGAATAATCTTGCAGAGGATGGCGTGTCACCAGCTGGGTTCAGGCAAAAGACAGATCTAGGGATAAAACATAGCAGGTAGATCAGTCAACAAAGCACACCTGGCGGCCAAACAGTTTAAGCAAACAATGTCTAAAGATAATTCGAAATACATACTTGCGCATGCCCCTCTGTGCCGCCACTTTCCCCTCCTCCCCTGACGTTCCCTCCTCTATATCAACCCCCTCAGCACCCATGAGTACTTCCACAAGTTTAGCTCGTATCTTTCCACCCTGAAGATTTTTCGATTATTATTAAGCAATCAGCACATGAAAAATTGGATTTTATTATGATGCAGTGATCACTATTTATTCATTGCAAAGTAGAGGCAGCATCCCTATCTAGACATTTTCTGGTTAAGTAAATTAATCCAGGCTCTAGTAGTTTTCTATTCATGCAGCTACTGAGTGAAGCCTACATCAATTATCCAAAAGGGTGAGGGGAATCAAAATCCAAATGGTTTACGACCAGATCCAAGCTAAAATCTTACAGCATTTCTTTTCAGCCTCCCACGGAAGAATAGCAATGTGGTCCTGTGTGGCTGGCTTTCAAGTAAGCATTTGTCATTGCATAAATCAACATTTGGAACATACGGAAGGATCACATCTTTCTCTAGATAAACCTGGCCAGGTTTGTACCTAAAAATCACTGGTCAGCAACTACAATGCATCCATTGAACTACATGACGAAACAGATATAAACATATTTTACCAGTTTCCTGTTGAGTCCATGTCAGGCAGCAACCAAATAGCCTTCTTCATAGATTTCCGCACAGTCTTGAAAGACCAGGGATGGTGAACTGGAAGAATGTGATCTCTTCCTTCAGACCGCTTCCAAGCCGGTTGGTCAGTCACCCACTTCAAGGCATCCTACATTAATACAGCGACGAAAGGTAACATACAACTCCAATGCAAGCTCTAATGAATTGAGATAAGCATATTTTGCCACAGTTTAAACACCCTAAACCAAAGAAAACTATCAATAAAAAAAAATTCAAGAAAAAGATACAGAAGCCAAATTTGGAACAGCACTCACACCCTATAAAGGGCCTTGCACTGTTGTGTCTCCAACAAGAAGAAACTAATGGTGGTAAAGAGCGGGATGTAGAAAAGATCAGCGTCCTCCTGCCTGTCAACTCTCACCACACTCCTCAGCAACCTCTCCGATTGCGGGGCAATCAGATCCGCCCACAACCAATAGTCAACAGAATGCTGCAAATCAGGAACAACAACCATATAGCTTATGAAGTTTCTGAAAAAAAAAAAGTTGAAAGTAGACATTTGGTTTCAATGGCGGGAAAAAAAGGCAAAGTAGCAGGTACTGGTAAGGATAACACTGAAACCTGTTCGATCAATCGATGGACAGGACTGCCATTAGAAGTAAGATTGGAAGTTTCCTTGTAGGTATTCCGAAATAGCCAGAGCAAATCGTAAGTGAATTTGGAAGGCATTTGATACACATAAACCTTAAGAGGCAGCAAAGGACCCTCATAAAGATTCCTAGTCTCGAACATCCACATTGCATCGTCCAACCTCTGAACATTCTCATTGGCGGCATCAGCAGCTGTGTCGTCACGACGAGCACCGGCGGAGGAGGCAGAGGAGGTGAGAAATTTCTCAAGAGAAGACACGAAGGAGTAGTCAGCTTTAGGATTTAGAGAGACGCTCATGTTTGAAAGAGTGAGAGGAGAAGGAGAAGGAGACGATGAGAAGATCAAGTACAATATTGAGAGCGCGATTAAGGTAAGAACAATAAGAAGATACATGGAAGATCTGGAGGATTTAGTGATCTTCCAGTTTACGGCGGAGGAGGAAGCTGCGGTATACTGCTTTCCGGCCATCTCCGATTACAATCATGCGACCCAAAGTTCCTGGGAAAGATATGGATGGAACAATATGCACCGAAACAGGGGCTTTAATTTTCCCTTAACATTTTTTTTTTTTTGAAGATAAGGAGCTTTAATTTTCCCTTAACATATATATTTCTATACGAGTATTCTTCAAAAAAAAAATTATATACGAGTAATGATATAGACAACAGTGGTGTTAGTGATACAACAGTTATCTGCATCGTTGATCATTTTAGATTTATCGTGATCAATTTAAACTCATTATGATCAACAGTGCAGATCACCGTTGTGTCAGTCGTTGTGGCACAACTTTTATGCCTATATCATTACTCTTTTCTATATATTTCCTCAAAAAAAAAAAAAAAACCTATACCCGTGTAATTTGAAAAATACTTGTGTGGAGTAATATTTTGAGGTAAAGTGACGGATGAAACGATCAGAACCACACAGTTTAAAGACATAATGAAACTGTGTGGTGTGTATGTCTCTACACCGTGTAGAGACACCACAAAAGTATTTTCCGTGTAATTTGTATAAAAAAAATTTTGATTTTTTTTTTGAGGAATTAACTAGTTCAATTTTTTTTTTGAGGGGTGAATTAACTAGACCCTATGGTTAAGGATCGACGCTATTGGCAATTTACTAGTAACGGAAAGTTCTCCACTAATCCTGGGGTTCGGTTCCTAAGAAATTGTAGGAATGATGATTTGGAAATCTGTTTGGAAATGTTTGATTCCGGAGAAAGTTAAAATGTTTGTTTGGCTGGTTATTCATGGTAAGCTTCTTAGCAACGAGGCGAGATTCACCGTAAAGCCCCTCCGCGACATTTAACCTCTTCGAATACTTGTGAAAGATGTAATCTTCATGTTGAGCAAAGGCAAGGAGAAAATCAAGAGAAGAGAATGAGAGTAGTGCTCGCTCAATGCTACTAGCGTTTTTGTTCGACGGTGCCATCATTTCGGTGCCACGCCCTTTGCCGGAGCAAGGAGTGGAGGAGGGAGCCGACGACGATAGAGGACAACATCAGTGATATTTTCTTCCTAAGGCACCATTGGCGACGCCGAGCAAACGTTACCACAGCCAAAACTCAGCGAGGCTGATCTCGCAAAGCTAAAAGAGTGGGGAATATGTCGCGCGAATGAAGATAGTAAATGACATACTTGTCGCAGCAAAGCATCCCCTTGCTAATACGACCTCCGCCTATCTTCGGTCCCGTCCCCGCCAAAGCTCCGATCGCCATCGACTTGGCTGGGTTAGGAGAGCCAGAAGACAATGAGCGAACTGATCAGGAGGAGGAAAATCTCCGCGCCAAGCCAGGGGGCCTCGCATTGGATTTTCTGGATTTTATGGTTTTCTTATCGGGCTCGGCGGAACAAATCGGCCCTCAGTCGGCCTCGACTTAGCTTGGGCCTCGGATCGGCCTCGCTCACCAATGGCCTCGTTCTGGCCTCGCCATAGCTTCGGCCTCCGAAGGCCTCGACTTAGCTTTGGCCTCGATCGATCTCGACACCTCGCCACTCGCGGTCTTGAGAGGTTCACACGTCATAGCTACTCGCACAAAAAAAAAAAAAAAAAAAAAAAAAAAAAGGGGAGTAGGGGTGTACCCCCTCGTCTTAGTACTTGTGTTTTAATTGGGAAAATTAAAACTTTTCCGAGATCAAATGAAATTGTTTTTACAAAGTTTGGAATCGAGTATGTGTACATACTCTTTCGGTGCTTGCATTTTTATTGCGAAAATAGACATACTTGTTGAACGATCTAGCGCACGGCCTCAAGCATTGTTTAGAGTCCGCCTCGACGGTTCGGTGCACCGCACCAACTACATGGAACACCGCCTCCTGTTAACCATTGGGGTGCGCTTCTTCGGTGCATCGCTCCGTCTTCGGCCATGGATATACTCTCATATCCGGTCTTGCCGAAAAGGGTAATCGAATGATACCGCACCGATCTTGCTTCGCCACCAAAGCCTTTTTACAAGCCGACGGACTTCTAGTGTTCCTCGAGAATCATCGCAACTCGATCATCAACGGCTTCGGCGACGTCGGCAACGACTCACTTTTGCGACCTCGGCAACAACTCACATTTGTGATCTCGGTGACTTCCTCAATTGAAATACATTTCTCAAATGTCCTCGGTGCCGCTTAAGTTCTAACACACGACGTCTCGACTTTCGAAGCAAGTTTTACTACCCGTAGATGACTTCTTCCCCGCGGTTTTTACTTGTTTGATAATTCGGATTTGAGCTTCGCCATGGATATCTTTTTTATCATAGGCGAAGTCCCTGTAATTTGTATAAAAATTTTGATTTTTTTTTCGAGGAATTAACTAGTTTCAATTTTTTTTTTCATTATTTTGAGGGGTGAATTAACCGGAGACCCTATGGTTAAGGATCGACGCTATTGGCAATTTACTAGTAACGGAAAGTACTCCACTAAAACTGGGGTTCGGTTCCTAAGAAATTGTAGGAATGATGATTTGGAAATCTGTTTGGAAATGTTTGATTCCGGAGAAAGTTAAAATGTTTGTTTGGCTGGTTATTCATGGTAAGCTTCTTAGCAACGAGGCGAGATTCACCAGAAATTTAACCTCTTCGAATACTTGTGAAAGATGTAATCTTCATGTTGAAGATATCTCTCACTGCCTTGCCGATTGTCACTTTGCAAAAAGGATTTGGAAATGCAACCCTCTAAGGAGATTCTTTATTCAACAAGATTTTGCTTCGGAGAATTGGATGAAATCGAATTTGAAGGACCAAGATTATGTGTCTGATTCTTATTATAAGGGTCCTTCCAATGCTCTTTTCTCAATGGCCATGTGGGGTATATGGAAAGACAGAAATAATGTCATTTTTAACAGAACTCCTACTAATCCCGTTCATATCTTTAAACAAATTGTCTTTATGGCTAATGAGTTTGTTATTAATGCGCAGAATTTTCAACAGCCCCTTCCAACAAGACCACTAAATGGGTTGGTTGGCAGGCCCCTCCTCAGGGTTGGATCAAACTAAATACGGATGCTAGTCGTTGTGTTGCTTCGGGTCACTCAGCTTTGGGTGGTGTTGCTAGAGACCATGAGGGTAAGTGGCTATATGGTTTCTATGGAAATTCTAATAACTCTCTAATTTTTTGTGCAGAGCTTAAAGCTATTCGGGAAGGGCTCAAGTTGGCTTGGGATAAAGGACATAGAAGTGTCATCATTGAATCAGACTCGTTGTCAGCTGTCAGATGCATCTTACAAGAGGAAGAGTGGGAGGCGAGAGAAGGCTTGCTCATTGAAGATTGTAGAAGGTTTTTGAAGAGGGACTGAAGATGTATTATCCAACATACTCTCAGAGAATGAAAACGTGTTGCAGATCGTCTTGCCGGCTTAGGGCAATCCCTTGAAGAAAATCTCATTGTTATGAATGATCCCCTGACCGTATTTGTACTCTTTTAGTAGATGACATTAGAGGCGTTTTTTTACCTAGACTTTCGTTTTTGTTTTTGGGGCTCTAGCCCCCCCGTTTTGTACCCAAAAAAAATCTAGGAGAAGAATTATGGTGAGGAGCGATTTGAGATATACCAAATGGGGGGGGGGGGGGGGGGGGGGGCTACTATCACACATAGTAGATGTGTGTAGGTGTGAAATGATTGATCACAATCCTACACTTGGTATGCCTATAAAATAACTCCCTCACCATAACTCTACTCACCAAGTAGTTCATTTTTAACTCTCAAGAGAAATCATATTTGCTCCAAAGCATTTTAAATTTTTTTTTTCGGCTTAAAGTTTTCGATATGCGGAACCCAGTGGTCCGACTATTCCGGAGTTCGGTCCGGATCGTGCTACAGAGTCTGACTCTTACTCATTAGTAAGATCTGGCCAAGTGCTTTTTCAACATGACACCTCATCGAAGAATCGAACCAGTGACCTCTCTAAACATTCTTAAGCAACTTACCACTACCATTTAAGTCAAATTATTTGGTTAACCAATATGAAAACAACCTTAGAAAAGATTTAACCATTTTCCTCAAGAAAGAGAGCATATAAGAGACATGAATATTCTAAAGTTGTATGTAAGAGTTACCAATTGTTCTCAACAATTTAATGTCGTTGTATAATATAATAGGTGTCATCTACGACATGACAATTGGGCATCGAAATGTAGTATGAAATGGAATGAAAAACGCCATGTTGCAATGATATGTTTCTATAGACCCAATAAAAGGAACGAAAAAAATCTGTTATAGTGCGCTTTGATCGCTTGAATAGAATGGAATGAAATGATTATTTTTTCATTTCATTCAACCACTTTGACGAGTTTGGATACGATATAATGCAATTAATTTTAATTCCATTGAAATGAATTTTAACCATTTTAATTCCATCAGTTTCTCAGGAAAAAAAAATCCATCAGAAATTGGATGGAAGGGTGGATGTAATGAAATTTAAAACATAACCTCCAGCACCACCTGCCTACCTCATCGAAACCAACCACTGCCACCTTCCACCGCCCCACCACTTGCCACCGTCGTTGCCTACATATCACCACCATTTTCAGAACTAACCAACATCCCCCATCACAACCCAACCCGCCATCATTTGCCCACCACGTACCGTTACCAACCATTTCACCACCACCCACCTTACCACCGTTTTTCCCCATTTTCACGCATAACCTACCCCACCACCACCCCCCGCCACAATCCTCCACCACCACCCCCCGCCACGGATATTTACTCGTCCGCCACCACCCACCTTACAATCACCCATCACCACACACCACACCACCCTCATCAGTACAACCATCACCACCGCCGCCGTTGCATACCTCACAACATCAGTGGTGTGCCACCACCATCTCTGCACACCCCGCCGCTACCGGCCACACTCATCAACACGCACACCATCACCCATCGTGTCAATTGTCGCATCCTATATAATTTCATATATTTCATTCCTACGTTTGGCAAGCAATGAGGTACATGTGAGAGACAATATTGTAAAGATGTGGTGCAAGGCTAAGTGCGGTGAGGGTTAGGTGGGGTACACGTGTAAGGTGATGATAGGTGGGAGAGTCAATAGAACAAGAAATCAAAAACATCCACATATATCAGAGTAACCAGAACAGTGTACCAATGTCAAAGTAAAACACACAGATCCTCTGTGAGTTGTTTTCCCAAACCCATATCGTGACCATTCAATTTAAAATAACTACTGCATAATCAAATGTGCAGGGACAAACATCCCTAACGGGAAATTATTGTATGAAGAGTATCTATTGCACCATACCAGCAGATGAGTGACATGTATGTAAAAAAGACAAACATGTTTGGTCTTTTTGTACAAATGACACTCATCCAGCAGTCAATACAACAAGTACTCTCTAGGCATGAATCTCTTATCACTGACATCTAATATTTGCAATGACAAATAAAAAAGGCAGGGTGGACGGGGGGAGGGGAGATGAAAGAAACAGGACAAGCAAAAACCAGCTAGAAAACCAAGTCCCTTTATGTACAGAAACCTCAAAAGCTGATCAGATCATCCTTGGAGCCGGATTGCTTCTTCTTTCCATCATTCCCTACTTCGGAAGAGCTTCCACCTTTCGTACCAAATATCATCTCATCAAGATCATCCATCATGTCATCATTGACACCTGCATGGGCCCCTCCACCACCAGGACGTGAACCGGCTGGTTTTCTAACTAGAGCATCTTCGTTCCCAAAGCGGGGTGAATCCTCTGGCTCAACAGCAACAGGTATCATAGCAGGCTGTGGTTCTTCTTGTGGCACTGATGGTTTCTCATGTCCTCATACTTGGAGAGGGCTTTCTGGATTTCATCATTCACATTCAATGCTTCAAACAGAAGAGCTTCATTATCACCAGATGTCTCAATAATTCTCAGCACTGTATATTGCGACTCATGACAATGTTGTACTAGCGTGGTAGTTAATTCATCCTGTAAATGTGGCAAATAGTGAGCAGAAAGGGGAAGAAGGAACCAACAAGAGCATAGTCAAACACCAGGTGGGGAGAGAAGAAGAGGGGGGGGGGGGGGGGGGGGGGGGGAGGGGATATAATGCTCAGAGCCTCAGACCATGCTACTTGCTGGTAACATCACTATAACACCATTTTGGAACTTCAAAAATAAGTAATCTGTATGATCTGCTATACTAGAACAACAAACCTTAGCAGGTCGCACGGAAATATAGTGATTGCTACCGAAATTGGCAGTGTCGTTAATGAAACAGGTTACTTGAATGAAATCTAAGTGTTTTTCTTTTTTACCCTACTACCCCACCCCCAAAAATCTAAGTTTCTTATTAGCTGCATATTGAATCCTCTGATAAGAATGATGCTTTCTTGGACATGCATCCCCAGTTTCAGATTTCTTCAAGAGAACAATTATTTTGTGTTCACATATTCAAGAAAATCAAATCCAAAATAGTTTCATAAACCTAATATATCAGCCAAAACATAACATCTAGAAGCATCAAAAGCGTGGGAAGTATGTCCAAAGGTAGGCATACATAATTTCAAGGCTAGGATGCTATTATCCAATTAAAATTAGAATATGTACTTTATGTAGCAATGGGAATATCATTGACTTCCAAGGTGGAATAAAAAGGACTAAAAAGACAAGAATAAGAAGTATACATTTGTGCACTGTATAGGTAACTTCCTGGAAAGGAGGACAATGGAAACACAATGAGATGGCTAAGCCATCACTCTTCACGAATGCAGAGGATGCAGCCGATGGACAACCATAAACATCAACTGATCAAAGAAGCTATACAATAATAGAAGGGCCAATGCGTGTTCACTTCATCTATAAAAACTCTATCAAATGGGTAAAGGAAATTCACGTTTGAAGTGAAACAATTTTTTTTACAACATTATTATGAAGAAAATGTCGTATCGAGCATAAGCTATGTCTAATACAAGCTAAATAGATATTATTCACAACTGTAAATATGTGAGCACGAAGTACATGCTATGCAATGATTTTGTTAAAAAGACAAGAATAAAGCAAAAGGACGGTGGTTTATACAACAATTTCCAAAAGCACATCTTAACACAAATTTAAATGGGCACAAGATAAAAGCCGAATCCATATCACAGAAGATAAAGGAGTAAATAAACAGAGATACCTGAAGAGCATCTTGTTGTGGAGAAGAGGATAAAACAGTGGAAAGAAGCTCTACACTGTTTCTTGCAACATCAAATGCCTCCTTTGTCTGTTCTGGTGTGAAACTATGGACAGGTATCTCATGATGTAGTTGTTGCCCAATAGTAGCAGGATTAGGCTCTGAGGCCTGAACTGATCTGCAGGTGTAAATATTGGAGCTAAACTCTCATCGTCTCGACCAGGAAAGCGAATGCCTCTTGATTTCAAACTCTAAAAATACAATAAAAATGAATGAAATTAATGAATTACAGAGCAACTTGTCTTTATTTCTTTCTTTTCAACCACAGTAATCAAGTTCCAAAGATAAATTCAGATAACCATGACATGTTGATTGACATAAGGAAAAGGTCTTTCATAACAAACACAAAAAGGGCACCTTTAGTGGCACCATACCGGAAACAATCATCCGGCGGAAAGTCTAATCTAAAGCTGAAGATCGACTTTCAAACTGTCAATTGTGACAATCGAACATCAGAAAGTTGATTCTCAACTCTGAAATTGACTGCACAATAGTCGATTGTATTGTGGTGCCAAAAACGATAAATTTGATATAGTGCTAGTAAGACGACTCTAAAAAACAGGGACCAGACACGCAAAAATTATTGTAACATCTTATTGCTGCAGTATGACATACAATCGACCTATCAAAAGCTGATTATAAGGTCTATAATCGACTTTGAAAGGTCGATTCTGACATTCTTTGTTAAGGTAAATCCGACCTTTCGAAAGTCTATTATATGGTTTATAGACTCTTAAGAGGTCGATTCTTTGTTAAAGGTAAATTTGGTGTGAAACGACAACAGTATATCCTGTTGCGGCATCACGTACATTCCACCTTTCAAAAGTCAATTATATGGTCTATAATCTACTTTAAAAGACAGATTATTACAGTGATCGATGCCACGTTAAAGATAAATTTGGTCTATTGACACTGACAATCCCAAAGAATGAGGATCCAACCCAAGCAATATGTACCTTATATGTCTCTTCAAAGACGGGCAAATAGCGCAGTTCACTGGAGGATTCACCCCATGCTTCAATCAGCATCAGAGCCTTGTTCCGGTTATTAACCACGGTCTGTGGATCATCAATCAACTTCACCATCTCATCAAGTATCCTCTCGGCTGCAACCTCAGAGAACCCTTTCTCGCAATTTTTAACGACAGTTTCGAGCAATACCAGAGTCAAGTACTGAATCCTAGGGCTTTTCAAGACAATCCTTTTCTTTATGCCCCTTATTAGCTCAACAATATTGATCTGACCTTGATTGATCATGTCACATATTTCAAGATTGGAGGCCCAATCAGGCTCGTCTAGGGTTTCAGAAGTAGCTTCTTCAACCAACTTATCAGCTTGATTAGGCCCTTGAAAAAACTCTTTCATCTTGTCACTCATAGAACTCACACCGGCACTGATTTTCTGGCTAACCTCAGAACCGCTAATCTTCAAACGCTCACCCAAGGCGTTGACTTTTTCCATCAAATTGTCATTCATCTTGTCACTCGGCCAAACTCTAACAAAAAGTGAACGATCAAGAAAACTCAACTTGAAAATCCTAAGGAAGAAACGATCGAATGCAGATATGAAATAATAAAAATTTGAAGTACTCCCAGTCAACAATATCAAAAGCCCAATAAATAACACGACAATAGCGTCAATTCCAGACGAGAGAAAATACAATCAACGGATCAAAGACAAGACTGAATCAAACTTGCAGTGAGAGACAAGTCTTGTGCAGATTAAATTAAAATAAACAATTAGAGGTCGGCAGAGAGAAAGTGTCGAAAAAATAGCGCATAGCATTAATTCAATGGCAAACTGCTCAACAAAAAATTCAAAATATATATAATGAAAAGACTATGGAGATCAATTTCAAATTAAAGCTATGGATGAATACCTGGGGAATTCAAAGATGAAAAGTATAAGCAGTTGAACGACTCGAAAGACTTGGACTGAGATGAAGAGTAAGACGAAAGACTATTTCTTTTTCTATGTGCACTTTTCCGGTTTCCACCCATAAATAAAAAATAAATAGCTTTATTCTTGAAAAAAAAAACAAAAATAAAAAAAATAAAAAAATAAAACTTTATTTAACACCCCATAATATATAAAATTGGAAACTAGGGATTTTTTTTTTTTCCTTTTTCTTTTTGTGTTTGGTGTTGTAGTTGACGACCGGACGAAAGTAGGGTCGAGCGAAATAACCTAAAAACGAATCAAACTGTAGATCGTCTCAAACCAATAACAAATTAAATAAATTGGTTTGGTTTGGATCAAACCGAATTGCAATAGGTCGTATCAAGAGTGTGTTGGGGAGGCCGGGGAAGACGGATTGGATCGAGAGGCGATGCTTATGCCTCGATAGGATTCCCATAATTATTCCGTCTCCGGCGAAGGAGACAAGGGCGAGGTACCGAACATGTTCTATCCTCAACCTTCATCCGTCATTAATAATCTCAATTCACTTTTCCTATTCACTAGTACACTGCGCGCTACAACTAGCAGCCCGCAGGTTCAAGTCCCCGACAGACCATACGGGCTGGTACCTCTCCCGTAGGTCGAGTCTATTTCATAACCTCTCCTTTCACATACGTTCAAGTGGCTTCGCACCTTTCAGTCAAGTCTATTTCATAAACTCTCACATGCATTTGAGTGGCTTCGCTCCTATCAGAAGCTAAGAGAAAGAAAAACTAAATAGAAAGTGATCGTGCCCTAAGACCTTGTTCGTTTCTACTTTATTAAGTAGTATTCCGCTCCTCCCCATTCCAAAGAGAAAGAAAAACTAAATAGAAAGTGATCGTGCCCTAAGACCTTGTTCGTTTCTACTTTATTAAGTAGTATTCCGCTCGTGCAGTGGGTGTATGACTCAAGTTTCTCCCCATTCCACAAAACAGACAGCTTGGAAGATTGGATGCAGTAAATAAAGAGGTTCGCCAGCTTCTCCGAAAGGCCAATTACACCCAATCGAACCCGAACTCGAATCTCGAATTTTATTATACATAAAATAAAATATAGAGTAATGATACAGACACAATGGTTGTGCCACAACGAGTGACACAACGGTGATATACACCGTCGATCATGTCTGATTTACTCATGATCAATTTAGACACATTATGATCAACGGTGCAGATCACTGTTGTGTTATTCGTTGTGGCACAACCGTTCTGCCCGTATCATTACTCAATAAAATATATCTAACCAACTCGTAATATTCTAATAGTTTTGCCCACACTTCATTTACTCCATCCACTAGTCCAATGCACACACATACCCTAAGTTAATTCAGATGCACACACGTACCCTAAGTTAATTCAGACAGTCTTCATTCACGTTCACCTCAAGCCTAAACCATAGCCATAGCTCTTCGCCCCATCTCCTTTCATCGTCGTTCTAACCTCTAAAGCTTCACCATCGCCGTCGCTTGTCATTGAATATGTCAATCTCTCTTCCTATAATCGAGTGATTGACTCATATTGCGGCTATTATGTTTCATTTGGTTGGCCTTCTTCATCGATGGATATCGAAAATGGAATTAAGTGAGACTTAGAACTGAAAAGTCTTCTTCATCATCCGTTCACGTTAATCTTTGCTATCTTCTCGTCATCGGAGGTTGGTGTGTATTTGTTTTTTTTTTTTGTTGTTGTTGTTGTTGTGTGTGTGGGGTTAATTTGTCATCTAACTATTCAAAATCTTTACTAATGTAATAAAAATGAAATTTTTACTGTTATTTGTGCTATTTCTTTGTTGATTTCAATTGAATCTCGAATCAATGTATGTTGTTTCAACTATTTGATTCAATGATGTATGTTGTTTCAACTATTTGATTCAATGTTCATTCTTAGTTTCTTATTGTCTAATAGTTAAAGAAAATGTAAAGATATAAAGGATGAAAAAAGACTCAAGACTGCAAAAATGTTGATAGTAATGTTTATGTGAGTTGGTATTTTTTTTCCCAAGGTTGTATAATATATATAAAAGAATAAATAACCGTAAATTACCCACATTACATTAATTAACCGCTTCAGGACCTGTTTTAACTTACTTTAAACCCGAAACTCCTCCACTATACCGTGCGAAATCACCACGTCTCCCTCGTCTTTCTCTTCCTTAATTCCTCAATCCTCAAACTCCCCCGCCTATGTAGCATAGACACGGACACGCCGCGCGACACGATACGGACACGGCGACACGGTTAATTCCGAAATTTAAGTACACGACATGTCGCCGACACATATATATATATATATATATATAACCATACAATGCACGGGACAAATTTGTGATCGATGTGAATTCAATTTGCTCAAAGGCTTAAGAGATATCTAGAATACAGCAGAAAACTCGTTCAATGCACATGAAATTGTAAAATATGAAAGCAACTATTAAAACTTCATAAAAATGAGAATGCACGGGATAATAAAAAATATGAAAGCGATTTTTAAAACTTCAACAGTTACTCCACAATAGGTCAACAGCAGAGTTTTCAGAAATTTATAAGGGTATGTCCTTGTATGGATTTTTCAGTGTTGCGGTGTGTTAATAATACCATACATGTTTTAATGGGACCTTCAAAGACCTACCCTTACAAATTTGTGACAACTCTATTGCTGACCTGTTGTGGAGTAGTTGTTGAATTTTTAAAAGCCGTTTTCATATTTTACATTATCCCGTGAATTCTCATTTTATTAAGTTTTAATAGTTGCTTTCATATTTTACATTATCCCGTGCATTGAACGAATTTTCTGCTACATTCTAGATTTCTCTTAAGACTTTGAACAAATTGAATTCACGTTGATCACAAATTTGTCCAGTGCATTGCACATATTTTCTACTAGTATAGTTTTTTTTTTTTTGAGAACTAACTACTAGTATAGTTATATACGACTAAATTGGCAATTGAAATATTTTCAAAGAATTTATTCTGCATTTCATAAGTTCATCATATTTATTAATTGTGTCAAACTATCAATATCAAAGTCCATACTGAATGAACAAGGATGTCACCGGTTTGATCATCCTTTATGACATCATGTTGAAAGAGTTCTTGTCCATGCCTACCTCTAAGTAAAAGTCGGACTCTACATGCACGACCAGTACCAAACTCAGGATTAGTCGGACCAATTGGTCTTAGATACCGGGGTTTTTAAGCACAAAAAATGTCTATGTTGAATCTTTGATGCTGGAAGTTTAAGAGGTAGAATTTGTTGGAAATTATGTACTGGTTTGATAATTATGATAATTTAACACGAAGTAATTGCAGAAACAGATGATAATGAATTTATGATCAATAACATATAACTACAACATCACTCTTATTCACATAAACATGTACTGCACACAATGAATCAATAACGCAAAAAACGAAAGTAAAACGAAAACTTATTCGTGAGACTGGGGCGTATAGAACCACGGTCCTTAAGACATTATTGTCCTGACTATGTGCACACGGATTGGCAAATGTCCCCCAAGATACAATAATATTTACCTTTTCTAATTCTGCACTTGAATGTGAAGAGGGCGGCGAACTGATTAGGCCTTGTTTTTCTCTGACTTGTGAATATGCAGAAAAATTGTATGCATAATTTTTTTATTTGTGAAAAACGAATCCTTCTGTCTAATTTTCCTTATGTGCATTGGGATTATATATACACAATGACGGCCTTTGGTTATAGTAAAAAAACTGTTCAGAATTTGGAAGTTATGGAAGTTACAACATGATTTTCGAACTGGTGCATGAACCTGGTTCGAACAGATGTGTAACGTCCAATTCCCGGATACCGAGTCCTTACCCAGAAATAGAACATTCGGCACGTATAATATAAAATAAATTATATATTATACGTAAGTATCTACTACGTTGTATCGGGTTTAGCATTTACTGAAGCTAAAAGGCTCGGATGTATATTTTTTTCCATACAGGATAAGAATAGAAATACAAACTTACTAAAGGTTGAAAAGATATCTTACAACAACGATACATAAGTCTTACATGTTGAAATAGTGTCCTAAACCCAATCGGGTTGGACCGGATCCGACCGGGTCGGCTCATTTCTACTATTTCTTTATGTTTATACATATATAAAGTGGCTTTTCCGTTGTCATATATATGTTCTTTTAAAGAACCAATTATGAATTGTTATATGATAACGTCCTTAGTATTAAACTGTGATAAAGAAACCATGATAGGCGATTATGGTTGATGAGATCTCTAATCACTTTAATAAGTTTGATACTTAAATGTCTCTAGGCTGATGTACTATTAAATAGGACATTGATAGTATAAACAGGCTAGCACGTATTAGATGTCTTCTGTCATTAAGGGCAGGGATATATCTCGTCTATCAAAGTGTAGAGACACTTGGACTGTACATGGACGTGTATTAGAGAATGCGTACGTTAGACTGACCCACTTACACGGTTAAGTGTCACACTATGTGGCGGTTGTGTAATTATCCTTTAGACCGGAGTCTTCATGGTATCACGGTGTGGATTGTCATGCTTTGACACTATTGAGGTTTCCCCTAGCCATGGGGTGATCATGCGGTAGTGATTGGGTGTGATACTAAAGCATGCGGATTATACATGTATGGTTGTCTGGGAATCGTGTACCCTATCAGTAGGGGTCAATATCCGAAAGGGCCTTCTTTTAAGGAATGTCTTACTCTCGTGAATCTTTGCAAAGTGGAAGTAAATAAGTTACTTCGAGAGATCTTGATATCCCGATTATAAGATACGGTTGTTAATGTTTGACACTCGACGTACGACCGTATGATTATTATTACATCGATAGGATTGTAAGTTACACGGTAACTGTTTCCCATGAAAGGTAGTAGTCATTGCATTTGACTCTTCCGATGATTGGGGGTCACGGTGTGTTGCTAGACGCTATCCCGTGATCGTTAGGCATGAAGGGCATTTTCGTAATTTGCACTTTGTGTCTACGGCCAACATATTCGAAAGCCTATCGGGTCACACACATAAGAACATCTAGCCGGATTAAAATGTGGTTATAGATGATGACCAAATAAGGAAAATTTATCTCGTACTATAAAGGTTATAGTGGTAAATTAATATGGTGGTATTTATTTATTATGAATAAATATAATACAAGATATTAATTATGATGATTAATTAAATATGTATATTGATACATATAAATTTTGAAATTATGTATATATGTGATATACACGTATTTTGCAAATTAATTAATAATAGTATTATGTTAATTAAAGAATATTCCGGAAGCCAATAATTGGCTATATGGGGCGCCACATTAAAGTGTATAAGATACACTTGGATTGTGTCATTTAATTAATAAGATTACCATTTATTAATATTAGATATTAATGACTATAGATTTGCACACATGTGTAAATTGATTTATGATAATAAGATAAATATAATCAATATAAGATATTGCCAATACTTAGATTTTATTTAATAAAAGATATTATAATAAAAGAGATAAATCAATCAATTATATTTTTCTTATTTTATTGGGAGAATGTTTTCTTCTCCTTCACACCTCTTGGGGCGCCACCTCCTCTATATAAAGGAAGTGGGTGTCAAGCTCTTTTGTACAACACAATTCCAAGAGCTAATAGTTCTTGTGTAAAATAGAGAGCATCCTATAGAGAGTTGGAGAGAGGGGAAAAAGACCGGTCTAGCAACCGGAGTTTTCCAATAGCAATCCATGATGGGATTCCGGCGGGCTGTTCGTGTGGACTAGCGGTAGAGGCCGAACGCTTGGGCGGCTCCGTGCATCGCTACTCTCTTTAGACGGTCAAAACGTCGATCTTTTAGATCAACCAAGATAACCACCGTCTACTACTTATTTGTTTATTGCTTAAACGAAGTCGATCCTGGTTAAAAGGAAATAAAATTTTAAATTCCGCTGCGTTCCTGCGTAGATTTCCTAACATTACAACCGTACGAAACCTTAAGGAAAGAAAGTACAACATCTCGTCTTACAAGTTTTCAAAGGAAAGTACAACATGTCTTGAAAAACAAAGTGCAACATAGTATATTACATAGTTTAAGAAACAACAAAGAAAAGTCTATCATAACATAGTAAAAATGATCACATACCATCTTCAAAGTCCTCGTTAAGCTCTTGCTCAACATGTTCATCTTCTCAACCCCAAACACAAACAAACATGCATTTGAGGTAAGTACAAATGTACTTAATAAGAAACATAAGCTATTGCATTAATTAAGTTTCATAAAGAGGTTTAATCAATCATTAAGTTTTGTATTTTAATTCTGACTCAATCCTAGGGTTCACTTCATGCTCGTCAACATATTGTGACTAACTGTTTCTAACTTAACTCAAGTTTGTTACACCGGCATTCAAGGGCACAACGTATGGTACTACCAACCACAAGGTATCGTTTGCAACCTATATGCGGATCACACCAATAGCCATGGGTTAAGACCCGATAGTGTACATGTTCGGCGAAGCCCTCTACCATTTAGCCGTTTATAGGCCAGTAGAGCTATTCAATTTATCTGACCGCCCACACATCGCGATATAGCCAAGTGCCTTACCAAGAATGTTACGACATTTAGTCTTTTACTACACACTTACGTAAGTTATTAGTCATTAACTAGCCACCTAAGTGTTTTCAAGGTAAGAGCTCACCTAACAACTCTACTCCCTCACTTAGACTCTAGACACAACACCCTGGGCAGGTACACAGACATTGATGAATACTAATTCATCAAAGCACAATCCCATCATACCCTTCCGACGGTCCCGAACTTCAACTCTTTGGAAGAGTACATCCGGTGTCGGAACTAAACGCATCAGAAGCTTAATCGAGGCTTGTTCATGTTCATTTAATGTTATTAGGTCAAGAAACAACATTTAAAACTAGACTCGGGGCTTAAAGCAGACTAACCACCAAAAACAAGGGCAGTGCGCCCGCACTGAGATTCAGTGCACTTGTACTAGGCAACCAGAAGCATTCTGCTGAGCCAGTGCGCTTGCACTGGCCTCCGGTGCGCTTGCGCTGGCCTCAGTGTGCTTGCACTAGCTTATGGTGCGCCCGCACCAAGGCCCAAAACCCAAAACCCAAAAACGGACTTTATGCCTTCTCAGTGCGTCCGCACTGGCATCTGATGCGTCCGCATTGAGCGCAGAAACTTCCAAAACTTAGTTTTCTGCACTTTTATCGGATCCCTACCAATTCCAAACATGTTCTTCATCCATATATTCATCAAACAGCAGAAATCCACCACTTCAACAACATATAGCATCACATACTAGCAGGGTAACACTTATACATGAAATTAAACATCATGTTACTTCCAACACCAAGTCTTAACTCTACCAAACCATAATCAAAGCAATAGAAAAGAGTTTCTTACTTGATCAAATCACAAAACCAAAGCAAACTTGTAGAAAAATCTACAACAAGACCTTCAACTCCAACGAAAACCTATTTGATCCACAACCAATTCAAGAACTAGTTATGATCAAGGTTTCTAACTATATAGAACTACGAAATACACACTTTCTTCAACCCAAACATGATCAATCATGAAGAAAATCATATTTAGGGCTATTTCCATACCTTGGTAAAACTTCAAACTTCTGGTATCAACACGATCCTCGTCTTCTAACGATGCTCCTGCTCTACTTGAATCTGAAATCCGTTACGAACTTTGTGAGATAATTGGAAAAGTATCCTTTGTCTTTTCTTTTGCTCTCAACGTAGAAACGGAACGTGAAGGATTTTGATTATTGTTTTGGTAACTCCCTTTAGTTAATGGGATAGTTATTTCCAAAACAAAACCTCCCATTAACTCCTAATAACTTTAATAATCCCAAAAATTCCCAAAATTACTAATTTTCCATAATTAATAATTTTCTTTATAAACTTTAAATCCATAAAAGAAATAAATATAATATTTCGTTTTCGCAAAATGACACGTCTGTTTTTTTTTTCCGAAAATCAGAATATTACAAGATGCTTCAATTGATCCTGAACTGTTGCTTCAGTTCGGATTTCTTTGATTCAAAAAATTCAATGTTGAACTGACCCAAAAATAATAATACTGGGTCAGCCCTTGCCCAAGCCAAATCCACTCGCACTCTTTGCATCGCTTCCGTGTATCTCTTGGTTCCTCGGTTCCTCCAATACCAAACTCCATGGACGAGCTCGCGGTAAAGAAATCTCCAAAACTGAATATTGTCATGTTTGTACATGTTCTCGCTTAGGCATCGATCCAAGAAGCTATGTCTGGGCCCGAGTTAAACTGAGGCCAACAACGATGGTGGATCACTTGTTTCGATATATTCTTGACCCAATAACAATCTCGTAGCGCATGAATCGAGGTATCTAGGGACGTACCACAAATAATGCATGCCCCATCGTTGGTAATGTGACGTGAGGAGAGAAGGGCTGTCGTAGGAAGGGCGTTTCATTGAGCTTGCCAGAGAAAGAGGCGCGAAGAGGGCCTTTAATCGACCAGATATGTTTCCAAACATGGTTAGAACTTGAGGCCTCTTACGGGGGCCTGTTGAAGGGTGAAATAAGCCGATTTTACAGAGAATTTACCTGAAGTTGCTGGGGTTCATATGATGCGGCCTTTGTCATTAGTATTAATTAAGTCACGAAGAGAATCCGCAATGGAGCAGATGTTGCGCCAGATGAAGGAGCTGTTTGGTTTTGGTGCGACGAAAGGCGAGCAGTACTTATGCTTTAATTAGAATCTGCACCCAAAATTTTCCTTGGTCGGTTAAGAGCTTCCACACAAGTTTCGCAAGAAGTGCAATATTCATCCCATGAGCCGACCAAATACCGAGACCTCCAAGAAGTTTTGGCCGACAAATGTCTTTCCAAGCAACTAGATGTAGTCCCCTATTATCCTCATCGTGGCCCCAGAAAAAAGAACGAGCCTGTTTGTTGACCTAGTTTGTAACGGAGACCGGTAGGCGGACAGTCTGCATGTGGTAGTAAGGTGTTGTGGTAAGAACCGATTGCGTTATAATAGACCGGCCAACTCTAGAGAGGGTGGTGGCTTTCCACGGCCATATTGAGTTCCCCTGCAATAGCTTCAGTATTTTGCAAACTTGTATTAGGAGAAGTCATAAATTTCGACTTTGAAGAGCTAATTTTTCACCTTGAAACGCCACAAAAAATAAAATGTTTTGTGATTTATTTTCAGTGTGTGGATTTAGGTATTTAGAGTTTACATAAAAAATTGATGGTTTTGTCATTTTTTTAAAGATTGGGCTTGGTAAACCGAAGTCAACCCAACCCAAACCGAAACCCATTCAAACCAAACCAACGAGGTTGACTTCGTTTTGGTTAGGTTTGGGGAACAAATTATACTGCCCCAAACCGACCATAGTCTTTCCAAACCAGACCAAACCAATCCAATCCAAATCAACTCATGGGTCGTTATATAATGGAGGGGATGAGTTAAACATTGAATGTTCGATTAGTTGGCATATGCGTTTTCAGAGCTTTACCAAGGATAAACAAGCTTTTGTGATTAATTTGTAATAGCCAGTGTAACACTCCAAACCCACGGGCCTGGTAGCGCTAAGTGAGCCATAAAAAATCCGGTTAATTATTAGACGTTATCCTTGTTTGGTCTAAAAAGGCTAACCAAAGTTTATAAGACCTTTATTTCTCATATTTATAAAGAGATAATGATTCTCCGACATTCCCAATGTGGATATCACATTTCTCCCCCTCTTGTAAGCAACTGGGATCATTGCCAAGATTTGTTCCAAACTCGTCCCTACTAGAGGAATCTAGTTATGACTTCTACCGTCTCTCACGGTGTGGCACTTAGCCCATTGTCGGCTTTGATACCGATTGTAATGACCCAAACACTTGGCCTACTAGCACGAAATGTTTTACAAATGATCCGGTTAATTATTTAGACCGTCGTTTTTATTTGGTCTAAAAGATTAACCCGAGAGGTAATGCTTCTCCCACGTTCCCGACGTGAAATATCACAGCCGGTTTCTTCACGTCCGTTCATGAATATATATCCTCCATCGTTTATTATTCTAATCTAAATTCAAGCAATTTCGTGTACCGAATTTTCTTTGAATCACATGATCAGTATTTTTTTCTATGGTTATAAACTATTTTACGGTGTATAAAATATATCTAATGGTTGTTGTAATTTGTACTTTAATCCAACGGTAAACAAGACCATTCAATTTCTTATAACTAAGGGGACTTTAGCATGATCAATAATTTAATGGTAGCTATATCATGTTGTAGATCGATTCATGGATCAGATACTACAATATTGGAGGATAAATTATCCAGCTAAAATAAAAAAATTAATAAATGAGTCTGGAAGGACAAATATTTTCGTTATAAAGGACAAAAATCACAATTTTCTTTAAGCTAAAAAAGAAAAAAACAACACAATTTATAATTTAAATCCCAAAATAAAAAACAAAGAAGGTGATATTCATTTTTTTATTATTGAAATGTGAGTACTGAGTACAAGGTGTTCTATGTTCCGGGGGCTAGTCAACCTTAGTAAGAGAATCGGCAACAACTTTCAGAAAGGCCCCAAAAGGCATTGCACTGGCCAGAGAAACCTTATCAAACGCATCTTCTCCGATCTCATACTCCGTTGTGATCTTGGTGATGCAGCTCTTTTCATCATTCTCTGTCACTTGTAACCGAACACGAAACTTCGTGAAACCGAGTGCAAGATGTCCTCCTTCCATCTGCTCTGCAACCTTCAAACGTTTCTCGTCATCGACCACCGTGAATTTTTCTATCAGATATGTGGGGCCAGGCTTGCCTTTCATACGATTAACAAAATTGAGATATATATGAGCAAATGATTTTTTTTTTTTGTTCGATAGAAAGATGAGCAAATTTGCGTGAAGTGCTGTATTAAATGCATCTTTGAGACGTATCATTCTAAAGAATCTCTTATGCCATGTAACCTATCCTTTGGGGCTTCATTACTAGTGATTGGCACAGGATATCAGGTAAGAGGACGATACATTTTTTTATAGAGGTAAATAAACAATTAAACGGGATAAACAAAATATCTAATACATATATTATTAAATTTTTTCGGATCAACTACGTACCTTTGAATATACGTACATAGGTCGGCCATTGTTCCTAATTGTTGTATTCTTCGCTATAGTCATTTCTTTCATGTATAGTCTTAGTTCTTCTTTAGAGTACATAAGCTATAAGGCAAATTTTATGATAACGATCACTAAACTATATATATTTTAGGAATATAACGATCAAGCTCATGTAAAAAAAACCAATTGAAATATTGAAAATTATACATGTTATCTGATGTGTTTCGATAAGCGAACACTCAATTTGGTGCAAATTTACAATAAGGTAAAAGCTATCTCATCCGCAAGTAAAGGATTTTTGTTTTATCCCTTAATACAATATCAGAACAATTATTAACATTTTTTCAATCTTATACTTATAAAAAATGTCTCATTTTCTAATTATCTATAATTTATGTTTATATTTATCAAACCATTACAACTGTTATATATTATGTTTATTATAATAAAAAAATGTATTAGGTGTTTTAATGATATATTATTGATATCTAACAATTTTTCATAAACCGTGTGAAACCTTTTTTTCTTATGCCATATTTGTTTGTTACGCATGAATGAAATAAAATAGAATGGAATAAAAAATAATGGGAATGAAATGGAATAAATCAATTCCATTACTCCGTTTGGCATGTTAGTAATGAATATGGTAGGATATTGGATTAAGGTAGGGTAGATAGTGTATGATATGGTTTATAAGAAACGATATGGTGGAAGAGATGAGTTAGGTGGCGTAAGGTGGGGTTAGTTACGGTGGGTGGGGTAGCCCTACCCACACCCCCAACCCCACCAACCTACTCTACTCCACCATCGCCCACCCGTACCCTACCTTACCCACCACCCCAGCCACCATACCTTACCCATCACCCCACCCTACCCTGCCCTACCCACCACGCCACTCTACTCTACCCTACCAACTATGCACCCTACCCTACTCTACCCTATCCTACAATACTCGCCACCCTACCCCACCCTACCTTACCCTATCATACCCACACCACACCCTACCCTACCCTTCCCATCATGCACCCCACACCTACCCTACCCTACCTACCCACCACCTCACACTACCCTACCTTACCTTACCCAGTACCCACCACCCAACCTTACCCCTACCTTACCCTACTCATCACCCATCATACCCTACCTACCACCCTGCCCCTACCATACCTTACCTACCAACCACCCTACCCACCCCACCTTACCCTAATTTACCCACTACCTTACCCTACCCATCACCCACCCTACCTTATCCACCACTCGCCCCTACCTTACCCACCCCACCCCGCACCTACACTACCCTACCCACCACCTCACCCTATCCTACCCTACCCTACGCATCGTAGCTACCTTACCCCACCACATACTCTACTCCACCATCACCTACCCTACCCTACCCTACCCTATCCCACTCTACGTACCCCACCCTACCTACCCTACTTCATCACCTACCCCACCCCTACCCTACTCTACACCCTCACCCACTCTTACCCCATCACCCATGTGTTTTGTTGATTTTCATTTTATTCCATCGCATTCCATCTATTTTCGGAAGGAATGAAAATAGATATTTTTAATTCCATTCCATTACCTCATAATCATACACAAAGATAAGAATGTAACGAAAATCATTTCATTCCATTCCGTTCTCACCTAACAAACATACCATTAATACTAGTATATGAAAAGTCTACAATGACTTATAAGGTTATTATTCCGTCTTCACTGCGCCTATTAGCTAATTATATTCAGCCAATTTAAAATGGAGCACTTATTTACATCATATTGACTCTACCGGTGAATCACATTACCTGTGTAGAATCGACTTTATGAAAGTTTGTTAATGAGCCAACAAGAACGTCAATGTCCATATTTAGACTCGGGGGTCCAAAAAAAAGGAATTAGGCCATTCTAAAAAAAACAATAGGTTTTAACCTAGGTTTATTTAAAAAAAAAAAACTTATTATTGGACATGTAAGATTTTTTTTCTATAAAAAAGAAAAAGATTTTTACACACACTGTTTGCACCTAAGTCTCAACTCAAGTTATACCCTAATGTTCACTACGAGAACAATACATTGTTGGTTGGTAAATTATTGAAACACAATGTACAAATACAAAAAATAAATGCTATTGGGATTGACGGACCCTGAAATTCATCGATTTTGCGAGGGGCTGTGGGCCATGGCCCTCCCCAAGGGGCGTCCCTGTGAGCCAAATACTGACTTTCCGCAGGATCAATTCTGAGAACCGAGAGAATCGACCTTGAAAAAGCCGGTATTTTTGGCTCTAAAACTGAATTTTCAGAAAATGGATTCTGTAAAAATGACGTGGTACATTTATCGTGAACGGATGAGGTGCAAATAATAGACCCCGTATAAAACAGGAGAGCATAATTAAGTACAAACCAGGTGGAAAGGTGACTTTGAGCACTGTTCCGACGCCTCCGTCACCTTCAAGTACTTCAAATTTATGAACGAAATCAGGTAATTTTTCAGTCACAAGCTCAGCCAATTTAAGAGTACCATAAATATTCCAAGCTTCAGCTGCAGTCGCTTTCACTTCCAACTCCTGAGATAATGTCCCTGTCAACATTTTCTTCTTTCTGTTTCTCTCTGTTTGATGAAAAGATGAAGAGAATAGTATAGTGTATTCCTCGGATTTCTTAATCTGTTTTTAAGGGAATTATTTGTAGCTAAGTAATTAAGCGTTGACCTACAGGCCGGATTAATTATTAGCAGTTAGCATGTACGTAATGATGTATTAACACGTCTGGAATCTTTTTTCAGCATCTCCCTTTCTGTTCTAAAATACTAGTAATAAACTATTGCCAAATTGCCGACTACTTTTAATTTTCTTAATATTATTACTTGTCTGCCTCTGCCAGATGAAATGTGCATGTGAGTCGATTCCTCAATTATATATTGTGATATAAGTATCATCTATGAATATCAATTTTGTTTGGTGATGCATATATTAATTAGTGACACAGGTATATATGACCATTTACTCGACTAGGAAAATCTTTTCGATATTAAGTGTGACTGAGAATTTAAAAGTATTCTTCATTATCCATTCATGTTAATCTTGGCTATATTCTCATCATCGAAACTTTTTTTTTTTGGTTAATTTGTCATCTAACTATTCAAAATCGTTACTAATGTAATAAAAATGAAAGTTTTACTGTTATTTGTGCTATATCCAGGGGCGTATCCAGGAATTTGATGATACGAGTCATAAATTTGTCATAAATCCATCTCTAGCACGATTCCTCTTGCATGTTCACAGCTCTGTGGCTTCCAACCCAAGTTCTAGGCCGGGTTGGCTTTGGTAAATCGGCTCAAACCCATTTTAATTACAGTATTGGTCTGACTGGGGTTCAATTATCCAATGAAGTCCGGTTTGAATCTATATCCTGAGACCTGGTTCAATTATGGTTCAAAACCATATCTTTGTGGGTTTAATCGGTTTATCTGATATGATTTTGACTAGCTCGGTGACTGCCTTCGGTTTCTTGGCAAATCACTGAGTTAAGAGTCTTTGTGATCTAGAATTGACCTTATGTGTTGCATGTTAAAAAGTTTTGGTCAGTCTTTTGCTCAGTCCGGTTGCCTTATCTGGTCTATTAGACTTCTGATTAGTGTCATTTGCTCCCTCACATGTTAGTGTCGAAATTATGATTCAATTAAATTGGTGGTTCAAGTATCGCAGCCTAGAATACTCTATTACCGGCCTAATGGCAAACTGGGTGACATATGTGCAGCACCTAACCAAAAACCTAACTATCCAAATCAGAATTTTTAGCATATATGGCTGCCTCGGTTTTTGAATTGAGCAGAACACTACAAAGTCTGTTGGCTTAAAGGTTCCTCATACCCCCAGGCTATATATAGACCTGTACACTAATGTGGATTACAACAACTCTGAGCAATACCTCTTGAGCAATCCTACACCTTTGTACTTTTTATTCTCTCTTTGTTGTTGTGAAGTGAGGTTCTGAACAACAACTCTTACAGAATCAAAGGTTTGAGGTCGTAGTATGAGGTAACACCTTGACTCTTTCATGTGGTGCTTGTATTTTGGTGTTTTTGATTGCATGTAGTATTGCTAGTGTGCAGTAGTTTTGTAGTGATATTGTCTGAGTGTGTTCATTATGTGAACTCTGATTTTGGTGGATATTCCTAACCTAATCATTACATCAGACAACAAATTGACTGGTCTGTAGTACCAAGTCAATACTGGCCAGTGGGGTTGCATTGTCTGTGCTTTGAGTCTAATCAAGACTATCACCTTAAGTCTCAGTTCTGCACTTTGACAGAATTCATGTAGTGATTATGGTCATTGTGCTCTTGTTTGAGGGAATTTCTGTTGACTGAGAAGTCATTGTGATCAAGGCCCTTGAAAGTGGGGGTTACAAAGACACACTAGTATGAAGTGCTAGTGGTGTATGCCTTGTGTTGAAAAGGTTGTAGACCTGCACTTTCTGTAAAGGTTTGAAACAAAAATTGTCAGGTCCTTAGTGATTCAGTGTTTGTGTTTGTTTCCCTATCAACCTATTGGTTCTTGATTTGATCACCAATATACACTTGGTGTTACTGATCATCAATTTGAGAACACCCTTGTTTTGTAAGTCTGCAGTCTGTTATTATTGCTGAATCTCTGCTCTTGCTGCATTTGCTCTATCTGCCTGCAATCCTGTCGAATCTAAGTTTTGAGATTTGTTATAACAGGATAGAGAGAATCCAGATGCAATAAGATAAACACAGATAGCAATCTAATATAAACAATCACACAGAGGAACAAGAACAAGAAGAACACGGGATTTAACGTGGTTTCCGGCGTTGTGCCGGCTACTCCACGGACATAAAAAGTTATTTTATTATGCACTGAAATTCAGACAGATTACACACATTACAATGATCAATACAATTGGTATTTATAGGCACAAATCCTTAAACCCTAACCGCCAAAAATCTTTGTCGGATTGCCATAAATGCCCCATATGTTGGATCACTCTGCTGATCCAACTCAGCTGACCATTGCACATATGTAGACCTCAGCTGTACCCAAAACCTCAGCAAACCCTCAACATGCTGCTAACACCAGAAGAAACTCAACAGACTTCCCAGCTGACTTTCACAGACTTGGATACACTTCTCAGTAGACCATCACTCTGTTGATAACCAGATTAGTTCCACCAGATGTAGAGTTTAAGTCGCTTTGCTGACAAATCTCCACCTTGACTTGAACTCTCATTCACGAACAACCGGTTGCATAAACGATGTACTTGTACCGGATGCATTCGTCAATGCCAAATGTACTGGACCGGATTACTCCACAGAATCCACTCAGCTGACCTGCCCTCAGCTAAGTTTCCAGATTTCCAGATTATAAGCTTTGAATATTTAGCAAGTCCAGACACAACCGAAACTTACTCTGTTGAACTGGTTTGGTGAACATATCAGCAAGGTTTTCCTTGGTGCTGATCTTCTTCACTACAACCCTCTTTTCATTCCTTAGAAAATGATACCTCACATCAATATGCTTGGTTCTCTCATGATGAACCTGATCCTTAGCTAGACAAATTACACTCAAATTGTCACAATAAATCTCTGCTTGATCCTGATGTAGCCTCAAATCACTGACTATCCCTTTCAACCAGATACCCTCTTTGGCTGCTTCAGTAAGAGCCACATATTCTGCTTCAGTAGTAGATAAAGCCACTGTTTCCTGAAGATTTGCTTTCCGGCTGACAACTGAATTCCCCAATGTGAAAACATAACCAGTCATTGATTTTCAACTGTCCACAATACCTGTATAATCAGCATCACAGTATCATGTGATCAGACCTTGAGTATCACCTCCATAAATGAGACCAACATCATTTGTACCCCTAAGGTACCTGAACATTCTTTTCATAGCTTTCCAGTGTTCCTTTCCTGGTTGAGCCATGAACCTGCTGACAACACTGACTGCCTGAGCCAAATCAGGCCTAGTGCACACCATGGCATACATCAGACTACCAACTGCACTAGCATAGGGAACTTTTAACATATACTCCTTCTCCTCTACTGATTGTGAAGCATAAACAGACAAAGGAGCATTAGATGCCATATGAGTATCTATTGGTTTTGCAACAGACATGCCAAATCTGGCCAATATTTTATGTATATAACCTTGCTGAGACAAGAACAACTTCTTTTGACTCCTATCTCTCCGATCTCCATCCCCAAAAATCTTTTTGACTGCACCCAAATCTTTCATTTCAAACTCAGTATTGAGAAGATTCTTCAGATTTTGAACATCAGACTTCTTTTCAGAAGCTATCAACATATCATCCACATACAGGACAAGATAGATATATGATCAATCTCTCAACTGACTGTGATACACACAACAGTCATATGGACATCTGTTATAACCCATCTAGATCATGTAACTGTCAAACCTTTTATACCACTGCCTAGGAGCTTGCTTCAATCCATACAAAGACCTCTTTAACTTGCACACAAAATCTTCCTTGCCAGGAACTTGAAATCCTCTGGCTGAGTCATGTATATCTATATATCTACCTCACCATGTAGAAAAGATGTCTTCACATCTAAATTCTCAAGTTCAAGATCTTGTTGTGCCACCATTGCTAGTAACACTCTGATTGAAGTGTGTCTAACCACTGGTGAGAATATCTCATCAAAGTCTACCCCTTCTTTCTGACTGAACCCTCTTGCAACCAAACGTGCCTTATACTTGACTCCTTCTGCCTCAGTCATTCCTTCCTTCTTTTTGAAGATCCACTTGCAAGTGACAACTCTCCTATCAGTTGGATGTTTAACTAGATACCAAGTCTGATTCTTCAATAATGACTCCATTTCATCTCTCATGGCAGCAAACCATTGAGATGCTTCAGAAAATGTCACTTCTTCCCTGTAAGTAGAAGGTTCAAAACCATCCACTTCTTCTGCAATTTGAAGTGCATATCCAACCATATCATCAAAACCATACCTTTTGGGAGGTACACTAACATTTGATCTTCTAGCCCTACTGACATCTATACTCTGCTGACCAATGTTCCATGTTTGATGCTCTGCTGATCCTTGTTCAGTAGACTGGCTTGGATCAGACTCTAGTTCAGCAACCAGATCAGATGAGTGCTTGGATCAACTGTTTGTTGCATATCAGCTGACTCCACTTGAATCTCCACATGTTTCTCAGCCCTCTTAGATTCGGCACTGGTTTCAGATTCAGCAGACCTCCCCATTGATGAGTTAATCATAGAATTTTCATCAAAGACCACATCTCTACTGAGTGACTTTGCTGATGACCAAATTCTATAACCCTTAACTCCATCCCCATACCCCACAAACACTCCTTTCTTGGCCCTTGGTTCCAGCTTCCCTTCATTCACATGATAGTAAATTGTGCTTCCAAAAACCCTTAGAACCGAGTAGTCAGCAGGCTTGCCTGACCACATCTCAAATGGTGTCTTGAGATTGATCCATGTGTGAGGACTCCTGTTGATTAAGTAGCAAGTTGTGGTTACAGCCTCTGCCTAAAATCTCCTTGATAAACCAGCATTAGAGAGCATGCATCTTGCCCTCTCCAAAAGAGTTTGATTCATCCTTTCAGGTACACCATTCTGTTGAGGTGTATTCCTAACTGTATGATGTCTGGCAATACCTCTCATCCTTACATAATGTATCAAACTCTGACCGGCAGAATTCCAGACCATTATCTGTTCTGAGCCTTTTGATTTTCTTGCCTGTCTGATTTTCCACTAGAGACTTCCACTGCTTGAAACTATTGAATGCCTCACTTTTGTGTTTCATCAACACCACCCAAGTCATTCTTGAATAGTCATCTATGAATGACACAAAATATCCGTGACCACCCAATGATTCCACTTTTGATGGACCCCAGCAATCAGAATGGATATAATCAAGTGATGTCTTTGTACTGTGTATGCCTGCTGAGAACTTGCTTCTATGTAGATTCCCAAACACACAGTGCTCACAAAAGTCCAGATTCTTGACCTTATATCCCCAAGAAAACCTACTGAAGAAAGGACTTGCATTCCTTTTTCACCCATGTGACCAAGTCTCATATGCTACAACCGAGTCTCGCGTGGATCGATGAACTGATGAGGATGCCACATCATCAAAGCCAGATATAGTAGAGCCTTGTAATATATACAAGGTTCCCTTCTTGATACATTTGAGGACCACAGCTCTGAACCTTTGTAGACATTCAGCTCTCCACATTCTCCCTTGAAATTGAACCCCTAGATGTCCAGTAGACTAAGAGATACCAAATTCTTGCTCATCTGTGGAACATGTCTTACATCTTTCAGTGTGTAGAATCTACCATCCTCTGTCCTCAACCGAACTGAGCCAATTCCCACTATCTTGCAGACCTTGCTGTTTGCCATAGAAATATGACCACCATCTATCTGCTCATAAGTAGAAAACCACCCATCGCGGGGACAAATTGTTGGATGTAATATCGCCGGACGGATCTAGATCTGCCTGATTACGCAGCGGAATAACAAGGATCATGATCAATATAACATTTTAAAGCATATAATTTAAGATTGACCTACAAGAAGGTTAGATCTACTTACCAATCAAAAGGAATGAACTCCAAGATTGAGAAGCCGAGATCCGAACAGTTGAGATGCCACGATCTTCCGATGTGTATCTTCAAGCAACAACCAGTGGATGTTGATTCTTGATGCTTGACCTCCTTGATATGCTACACGGAAAATCCCGAAGATTTTTCCAAATCAAACCCTAAGCTTTGGCCGAATTCCTTAGCTTATTTTGTGTGTATGTATGCGTGTATTTTGTATGGAGAAAAGGCTTAGGAGAACTCTCTTTATATAGGAGAGAAATCCTTGTCCTCCAAGGCTTTAATAATGAATACAAAATCAATTATAATAATCTTTTTCCATAAAAGATACTCCTAGAATAATCTAGGATAAATCTAGAATATTTAAGGATCAATCTAATATATTTTCCTTAATTAATTATTTAACAAATAAACAATTAATCACATGTCTTATAATTATCAAGAAAACTAATTCCTTAATAATCACCAAGACACAAAACACGCCCCCAATACTAGAAAATTAGGGTTCACACGAAACACTCAATTATGGGCCGAGTCCACGAAAAATGTCTTTTCCATGTATTTAATTATTTAGCTTACTAAATAATTATTCGCACATCAATTAAATAGTCCAACTACTTAATTATTATTGAGGCCCAACGTCAAGAAACATATGCATGTTAGGAGCCACATCGGGGACCATGGACCTATAACGAGTAGCTACAATAAATTAAATAAAAATATTCATCGGACAGAACATTTCTTATTCAATCTATTAAATGATTACGCCAAAAACAAACCGAACTCTATCGATTATATATATATACTTACACTCTGTCATTGAGTAAAAGAATATAATCATTACATACGGATAAATCCTCCATAAACTCGTTCGTTTTGTTTCAAGATATTTCCGTAAACCCTTCTCAAAACATCTTATCCTTATTTACCATTAACCCCTAGTGATCAATTAGTTCATAACTAATATAATATAAACCGGGCCCATCGATCCTTAACAAATAAGGAACGTACTTCCCGCGGAATGGATTCCATATCGTGAAGTCACGGACTACTCACTCATTCCAGAATAGGGCCAACGAGAAGTGTTCTAATCACATGTATCCAAGTGATCCTTAACTAACACATCAAACCCTACTTTGAACTAAGCAGTAGACTGTGATCACATCAGGATTGAGATTAATCCATATATGATCATCTTGTGATTCGATAAGATTTCTCGATCACGGAATTATATCGAGAATTCAAATCAAATCGGTGGACATCATTATAAATGCCCCACTAGACTTCGGTCAACCATTAAGTGTTCCCGCATTATTGGTATATTAATCATGAGACCCATACTCGATTAAATTCACCACGGACTAACTAGTTTTAAGCATATCATCACTAACTCAATCCTCGTGTGTATGCCATACACGAGTTATGTGATTTACCGACTTAGGGTTTTCTTTATAATATAAGCAAAATGCTATTAAGATGAATTATAAATCCTTTACTTTGTCTTTCGATTTATGATAGGATGCTCTTCTAAGATCCAAACATCGAATGATGTGTTGAATCCCAATGCCTTTCCTCGTAAGAATGCTCGGCGGCCACATCGATGTGCCGAATTGCTCTCCTACTCGCCTTTTCTTCTTTGGACAATTGGACTTCCAATGTCTCTTTACGAATTACGGACATCTGTGAACTTAGACCTTTAGAACTACCCTTCTTGGATTTCATCTTCTCGTCCATGCCTTTTTCCACTCGCTCGACTACTAGTCCAAAGGTCAATGTCTTGTCCCGTCCTTGTGCCGCCTTGTGGCGCCCCGGCATGCAAGGCTGCCCTTACATCCTCTAAAGCCAATGTATCCTTCCCAACTATGAAGGACTGCACAAAGTTTTCATATGAGCTTGGTAATGACACCAACAGGATTAGGGTTGCATCTTCATCTTCAATTTTAACATCAATATTCCTGAGATCAAGTAATATTGTGTTCAACTGATCTAGATGTTCCCTCATCAGATCTCCTACATGCATCATCAGACTAAACAATCTCTGCTTCAGTAGCAACTTGTTGGTTAATGACATAGTCGTATACAGGCTTTCAAGCTTTTCCCACAACTTGGCAGCTGTGTCTTCCTCAACAACTTCGGTGATAACATCATCATATAAGCACAACATGATGGTTGAATGTGTTTTCTCTTCCAGACTGGTAGAATTTGCTGAACTGGCATCTCCTTTACCAGATAAAGGAGTCCATAATCCTTGTTGTTTTAACAAGGCCTGCATCTTGATTTGTCATAGACTAAAATTGTTTCTTCCTGTAAATTTGTCGATTTTTACGTTAACTGCAGACATCTTTCTTGCTAAAGATCACAACTTTTATCACAGATTCCTAGCACCGGTGAAGGTCTTGGTGAAGATAAAGGTTGTCCGTACAGATGATTCTCTCAGAACCTACGCTCCGATACCAGTTTGTTATAACAAGATATAGAGAATCCAGATGCAATAAGATAAACACAGATAGCAATCCAACATAAACAATCACACATAGGAACATGAACAAGAAGAACACATGATTTAACATGGTTTCCGGCGTTGTGCCGACTACTCCACGGACAAAAAGAGTTATTTTATTATGCACTGAAATTCAGACGGATTACACACATTACAATGATCAATACAGTTGGTATTTATAGGCACAGATCCCTAAACCCTAACTGCCAATAATCTTTGCCGTATTGCCATAAATGCCCCAGATATTGGATCACTCTGCTGATTCAACTCAGCTGACCATTGCACAGATGTAGACCTCAGTTGTACCCAAAACCTCGGAAACCCTCGGCGGTCGCCGGCGACACCGAAGAAACTCAGTAGACTTCCCAGCTGACTTTCACAGACTTGGATACACTTCTCAGCAGACCATCACTCTGCTGATAACCATATTAGTTCCACCAGATGTAGTGTTTAAGTCACTTTGCTGACAAGAATAACCTGTAATAGTGTATGTTTGTAGTTGATAGTTTTGACCGAACATTGTATTTAGCATATATAGCTCCAGACTTTATTACTATATAAAGTGCTGAAGGGAATGCTGAGTGTAGTCTGCTGAGGAACTCAGCAGACCACATGAAGACTCAGCAATCTGCTGTGCTGTTTTACGTAGAAAACGGTTATTCTGTTATAGTTTGTTGTAATCGTTTGTAACTTACTTTCAACTAATCCATGAGGTGTATGAATCTATAAATACTCCATGATCAGTAGCATGGTAACTTAACTTGTTGATTTTAGTTCAATAATAGTTCTTCCGCATTTTATTTACTTTCATTTTGTGTTTTACAAACTTCAACATGGTATCGGAGCAAAAATATGAGAATCTCTGAATGTTTTCCTGCGTTTTCTCTGGTTGTTGAAAATCTTGAGAGAATTCTTCATATTTTTTGTGTTTACAGTTAATTGAGGGTGAACTGTGATCATTTTGTCTGAGTTTTTGGATCATTTCTTGATCGTTTACTTTGTTTTTTTGTTGATGTGTGATATATTCTGGAGTTCTTGATAGTAATGGCAGCTAAGAAACAAGAATTAAGTACCTCCAGTCCATTCGATAATTTCTATTCACATTATATTAAAGGGAGAAACACCTATAAGGACAGTTTTATAATTACAATAGTCATTAAGGACAAACATATTTATATAAGCCAATAACGACAAAATTTAAAATGATTGGACAATTTTGCCCTTCTTTTACAAAACCTCCAAACACACGCCCCTGTTACTCGCATTCAGAAATAGGCTTGAAATCCGAAATCATCGCAATCGAAGAAGAAAAAGAAGGAATTCTTCACAGAAATCGGTGCTTGAATCCATTGTAAATATTGTAAGTGGATTTGTGAATTGAGAGAGCCGAATAAGAAGTCGAGGATTTGGTTGGGTACATTCCCGACGGCGGAAATGGCTGCTAGAGCTTATGACATGGCGGCGATTTCTTTAAGAGGAAGGTCTGCTTGTCTGAATTTCGCGGGTTAGGCTTGGAGATTGCCGATTTCGTCGTCTACTGATGCTAAGGAAATACAGAGGGTAATTTTACATTTGAACCATCTTTTTGAATAAATGTATTCTAGCTTCGTACTTCATTGGCACACTAATCTAGTAGGTTTGTTCTTGGATGTTCCTTATCTGCTTTTCCCTAAGGTATGTACTTATGTTTTGTTAAAATTAAGTCTTGTCGTTAAATTTTGCACTAGTGTTTTTGTTTGCAAATATCAAATTGCTAATGACAGTTTGCCTCTTTCTAGCTCGAAATGAGGATGCAGATTGGACTCCAAGGAATTCTGTGAGTAAGGGTACTTGCAAAACACATCAAGCAACTCCAAAACCTTTAGTAAATTTGACATTTGGTTCTACTTCTAAGACAGAAACCGTTTGGGGATAGTTCTTGCCTCCCGATTAGTGATTACCTTGATATCATCGTCAGATCAAGCGCTATCCTTGACTTGATCCGGTCGTTTTCGTTTAAGAAATAGCTTTTTCCCTATCTTTGTGAGAATCAATTTCTTATTAACAATGGATCGACAAACTCCCCTAATATTGATCCTTCATTGGTTAAAAGTATTCCGTTTTGCCCATATGCTATGAGCAAACCAATTTTCATTCAAACCACTTCAACGCTCTCGTTTCCATGAGTTTAACGAACCAAACGGAATTTAAAAAAAAAAAAACGGATTTCAAAATTATCCGCAAATTCTTTGTCAAAATCTGATCTCATATCGTGGTCAAAGTTGTTTTTAAAAAATATCACGTGTGAAGATTTACGGAACAATTCTGTGATTACTTACAATAATTACGAAATAGAATAAATAAATAAAAATTAAATCATTTTAATAATTATAAAAAAAAACAGAACTCAAGAAAGAGAGTTGTAACCGATCCAAAAATAAAATAAAGTAGACGCAGAAAAAAAATAACAACAACAAAAAAAAAAACAAACCGATGAGTGTAATCACTCTTTCTCTAAGAAAATATTGCTTAAATCACGTGTTCACGGTTGCAGAAATTGTCTCTAAAGATACAACGTATGTATGTCTCGAGTTTAACGGCACTCCAAAAACTCATGCTCCGACTTTTTTTTTGACACAACACGGCTCGATGACCTTGAATGAAGAATATTTATAATGCAAATGAGAAATACAAAGAAGGTGATATTCAGGCATCCTCCTAATTGAGTCCTTGACCTTAATTAATTAGTACTAAGTGAATCGGCAACAACTTTCATAAGGGCCACAAAAGGCATTGCACTTGCCAGAGAAACCTTATCATACACATCTTCTCCGATCTCAAACTCTGTCGTGATCTTGGTGATGCAGCTCTTTTCATCCTTGTCTGTCACTTGTAACCGAACACGAAACTTCGTGAAACCGAGTGCAAGATGTCCTCCTTCCATCTGCTCTACAACCTTCAAACGTTTCTCGTCATCGACCACCGTGAATTTTTCAATCAGATGTGTGGGGCCAGGCTTGCCTTTCATACAATTAACAAAATAAAATAGATAAGCAAATTTTTTTTTTTTTTTTTTTTTTGGGTACATGATTCAAAGCCGGCTAAAATAATCGTTTCTATCAAATGCATTGTTGAGAATATATAATCTCTTATATTAAGTGTTTTGCATTCTAAATAATCAACCAACTTAAAAAACTTGAGGATAATAAGTGCAAACCAGGTGGAAAGGTGACTTTGAGCACTGTTCCGACGCCTCCGTCACCTTCAAGTACTTCAAATTTATGAACGAAATCAGGTAATTTTTCAGCCACAAGCTCAGCCAATTTAAGAGTCCCATAAATATTCCAAGCTTCAGTTGCAGTCGCTTTCACTTCCAACTCCTGAGATAATGTCCCTGTCAACATTTTCTTCTTCTTCTTCTTCTTTCTGTTTCTCTGTGTTTGATGAAAAGATGACGAGAATAAGGTAGTGTATTCCTCGGATTTCTAAATCTGTTTTTAAAGCACAGCAATTAAGCGTTGACCTACAGTCTTAATTAGCAGTTAGCATGTATTAACACCTCTGGAATCATCTTTCAGCATCTCCCTTTCTGTTCTTAAATAATAAACTATTGCCAAATTGCTACCTACTTTTAATTTTCTTAATATTATATATTACTTGTCTGCCTCTGCCTCTGCCAGATGAAATGTGCATGTGAGTTGCTTCCTCAATTATATATTGTGATATAAATATCATTTATGAATATCGATTTTGTTTGGAGATGTATCAGTGACAAGAGTATATATATGACCATTTACAAGATTCGGAAAAAAGAGATTTTATGGTGCGACGGTAGTGGTGAGAAGGTGGCACACATTAGAGCCATTTATTTCTCTTTTACATAATACACTTTTATGATGTGTGAGAGATTAGAAATGAAATGTTGTAATCATACGATTTGGTACAATTTTCATTGAACGGTTGTGTTATAAAATTTTCCCTCTAGTAGAATCGTTTGTTTGTTTTTTTGTTTTGTTTTGTTTTGAAAAACGATTTCTTTATTAATCAGCCATTGGAAAAACATATAGCTTCTCTTTTTTAAGCATTCTGATGTAAAGGACGTTGAATCTTTGCTTTTTGAACCAACACTAACATGCAATATGAAATCTGGTTGTCAAGACTTTAGTACATAAATTGAAATTGGTTTTCTATTTATTGAGTATGCAATATTAAATATTGGTTAGATGATTTTTTTTCCTTCTAATTTATCACTTGTGTATTTATTTATGGGAAACTTGAGAAACTATACCGAAAAATAAAAAAATTAATAAAATATGCCTCGATGCATGTGTGCCTCGTGCGTCACTCATGCGTCGCGCGTGCGTCGCGCAGTGGTCATGCGTGCCTCGTGCGTCGGAAGCAGTTGGCCGGACCATTTATGATTCATGTAGCGCCTCCATATAAGTGTGAGACATAAAGGTCTTGTCAACTCGGGTTAGCCCTTTTAGATCAAGCGAGGACGGCGGTCTAAGCAGTTGACCGGACCATTTATGATTCATGTAGCGCCCACCATGCCCGGGGTCTGGGGGCGTTACATGTTTGCACCTATTTAGAAGGTTTGAGTAATATTATGATGGGTGGGGGAGTAAGCCGTTACGCTCTATTGATTAAAGAAGTTGTGGGCTTGGAAAAAATTGAAGATTTAGTAGACCATGACGATCCTCGAATTGCTCGAGAGGCGAGTCGCGCACTGCATGCGCATCCTGGAATGGAGAGCGATATTGCTGCTTTAAAGTTGAAAGAATGCTCTAAAGATATTGATTCCTGGTACTGCTTTTACTCTAAATTAGGGTAGTAATTCTTTCTTTGTGAATGCTTTCGGGCTTCTATAGTGGATATCTATGACTTGTGAACTAATTACTCTTTTACTGAAAATGCAGGCAATTAGGTGAGGAGGATGACCTTATAATTAAGGGCAAGTCCAATGGAGAGTTAACGAAGCCGAATTCTTTATTCTCCCACTGCTTTTGCAAATTGCAAATGCAAACAGGTTTTTTAGCATTAAATATAGAGGCTGCTAGCGGTAGTATCTCGCGACCGCACGATATTCGACTTCGGTGGAAGAGCGGGCAGGGGAAGACTGTTTTTTAGAGCTCCACGAGACCAAGTTCCGTCCAAGAAACACAAGAAAACCACTGGTGGAAGAGTAATCTTCTTTATTACTACCCCAATCAGCATCCGAGAAGGCATGGAGACGAGGAGAGGACGAAGCAAATAACTGGAGACCTTCAGTGGTGGTGCCAGTCAGATACCAAAGTAGGCGTTTAACCAATGCTCAATGATTAACGGTCGGGGCATGCATATACTGTGACAATTTATTAACCACATAGGATAAATCCGGATGAGTGAATAGTAAGTACTGAAGACGGCCCAGAATCTGGCGATACTGGGACACGTCGGGGTAAGGGTCAGCCGCGGCAAGCATAAGGGAGATAGCATCCGAAGGGAGTGGAGTGGTGACGGCTTTAGCATCCTGCATATTAGTTTTGTGTAATAAATCGAGAGTATAACGGTGTTGTGTAAGAAGCAAACCCTGAGAGTTGTGGTGGACCTCAACTCCGAGAAAATAAGATAAGGAACCTAAGTCCTTAATAGAAAATCTGTGTCCAAGCGAGTCAATAACCTGCTGAATGTGTAGAGAATCACTGCCGGTAACAATAATGTCGTCCACATATACAAGTAATAAAGTAAGAGTGCTGCCAGAATGATACATAAAGAGGGATGAGTCCGCGGTAGAATTAATAAAACCAAGGGTAAGAATAAATGATTTAAGTTCCTGGTACCAAGCCCTAGGGGCCTGCTTTAGGCCATAAATGGCCTTGTGAAGTTTGCATACATGAGTGGGAACATCCGAGTCTTCAAAGCCCGGAGGTTGGGCCATAAAGACATCCTCAGTAAGAGAACCCTGCAAGAAAGCGTTATTAACATCGAGCTGTCGTAAGGACCACTGAGAGGCAACAGCCAAGCTAAGAACTAGGCGAATTGTAGTGGGCTTTACGACAGGACTGAAAGTATCAAAGTAATCAACTCCAGGGCGTTGTGTGAACCCCTTAGCGACTAGGCGAGCTTTATATCGATCAATAGAGCCATCAGGATTGCGTTTGATTTTGAAAATCCATTTGCAACCAACAACGTTGAGGGAGGGGTCAGGTGGCACTAAGTCCCACGTGCCATTCTGGACAAGGGCATCAAACTCATCATTCATAGCTTTGCGCCAATGGGAGCTTTGTAACGCTTGTTTGACAGTGGTAGGTTCAGTATCAGAGTATTTAGAGTCGAGGCTGGCATGGAGGTTAAGGAGGTGGCGGGGTTTGAAGATGTGATTTTTAGCACGAGTGACCATGGGGTGAGTAGTGGGGTGAGTAATTCCATGCGTGGTGAGGAAAGAGCGTAACTTAATGAACTCACCACCATTATCGGAATAAAAAAATACTAATTGCCATGTTAAAATAATTCTCAACTAGTGTCTTGAATTTTTTAAAAATAGTGAGGACATCGGACTTGTGACGTAGTGGATAAAGCCAGATGTAGTGAGTAAAGTGATCAACGAATATAACATAGTATTTAAAGCCATCAATGGAATAAACAGGGGATGTCCAAACATCAGAATAAAGTAGTTCAAGAGGGCGGGATGAACGTAAAGTAGAATCAGAAAAAGTAAGACGATGACTTTTATTACTAAGACACGAGTCACAGTGCAAAATAGGAACATAAGTAATGTCTAAGGAATTATTCTTAATAATAGTCTGAACAACAGGAAGAGCAGGATGTCCACATCTGGAGTGCCAGACGTTGGTGGACGCTTTATTTGCGGAAAAAGCAAGAAGAGGAGCATGAGACCAAAGGTAGACGCCATCTCTACGAGGGCCTTGGTGGAGGATTTGACCTGTCTGCGGGTCCTTCACAAAAAAGGAGTTATGTAAAAATTCAATAATAACATGATTGTCCTCACAAAATTTAGAGACGGATAAGAGATTACGAGAAAGCTGAGGCACACATAAAACATGCGATAATGAAAACGTAAAATTAGAGGAAGGTAAGGTAGTAGAACCAGTGTGTGTGATGGGGAGAGCACGCCCATCACCAATGATGATATCGTCTGGACCGTGGTATGGCTCATGTAAGGCCAGAAGATTGAGGTCCGATGTCATATGATGCGAGGCTCCGCTATCCAGGAGCCATGAAGTGGGTGCGGCTTGAGCTGGATGGGCTTGAGGCCTGGGCCGAGGTGCGTTGGAGTGATTCTACTGCTGGAAGAATGGGTAGGTAGGGCATCTCTTAGCAGAATGACCGTAGACACCGCATAATTGACATTTACCCTGGTATGGCCGAGGTTGATGAGAAGACCGGTTGGGATCAGCAGTGGGAGAGGGGGGTCGATTGGACTGCGAGTTGTTAGGAGGAGGAGTACGCCACGGTTCTGGAGTGGTGGGTCGCCGAGAATTTTGAAAATTTTGCTGGGCCGCAAATGCAGAGTGAGGAGTTGAAGGGGGCACGATTTGTGCCATTACGCCAGCCTCGAAATTCAAGAGTTTCTCGTGCAATTCATCAAAGGGTATGAGCTGATCACGTGCTTGGACGGCCCTGACCAATTCTGTATATTCATCACCCAAATTGTACAGAATTTGGTCAATTAAATCCTCTGGATCAAGGGGGGAACCGAGAGCTGCAAGTTCATCTGATTTAGTTTTGACAGCCTGCATGAATGTGGGAATTGGCTGTGATCCCTTAGTCATAGTGCGAAAATGATGCCTCAATTGTTTAACTCTGCCTCTGGATGGCTTAGCAAAGGTAAATGCAAGGATTGTCCAGGCTGCCTGGGATGTTTTCGTACGGGATATGAGGGATGCAGCTTGAAGGGTGAGAGAGCCCAAAATAGTATTGAGTATGAACTTGTCTTGTCTAATCCAGATGGCATGGGGTGGGTTTGGGCGAGTCCTTTGTCATCGGTGATGGTGGCCGGTGGGCATGGCTTTGTGCCGTCAACGTAACCGAATAAATCATAGGGTCGTCGAAGGGTTTCGAACGCTGCTATTATTTACACCAACCACAACCGTTGTATAGGCAGAGAAAGAAAATATGAGTACAAGTCGTTCTTCTTCTTATTTTTAGTGTTTTGTGTTCTTCTTGCATAATGCATATACTTAAATCTTAAAATTGATCACTAGCTAGAGAAAGAAAATATGAGTACAATTAGCAAAGGACACCTGATTTCTTGAAGAGGTTCGTCGAAATCGTATGATTTAGAGAAAAATGTGTTGTGATTTTGGAGGAAAAAGGTCGGATGGTTTCAGGTTAAATTTGCTCCGATGTGGCAATGTTGCATAATCAGCAAAGTACCTTGCGGTGCAACATCCGGTGTTCGACTTTTTTGTGTCTTCATGGTAGTGTAGTACCTTGCGGTGCAACATTCGGTGTTCGACTTTTGGTGTCTTCGACTCCGAGATCCTCTGCGAGAAAAAGCACAAGAGCATCGGAAGACGTAGATCCTGATTTTGTGTAATGTTGAGAATAGTACTCAACATTATCAGTGCAATGTGTTTGGTAATTTTGGATAGTGGAGGCAAGTTTAGGAGTCGAAATGGTCCTTAGAAAAAATCCTAATGTGAATGAATATAGGTGGTTATTTAATTTCAAAATACCTATGCGATGAGTTTAAGAGATAAAACAACATGATTTTTTGTTAGACACGGTTGTCTTTCGCAACTTGGATTAGTGACACTGGCGGATCTATGTATACTCATGTGGGGTCATGTGACCCCACTGAGATCCGGAGAATTTTTTTTTAGTATTTAAACGATGTAGTTTTGTTGTTAAAAAATGTCATTTTATTGGTAAAAATGTAGTTTCAGGCTTCGGTGACCCCATTGGAACAATTTTTTGGATAAAAATGTAGTTTTACCGTCCGGTGACCCCACTGAAAAAAATGTCTGGATCCGCCTCTGATTAGTGATGCACTTGGGTAACCGTCGTGACATATGAAGCGTTGACTAGGTGTCATGGTGCATTCTCACCATGCGTCGTGCCCTTAAAATAACGTGTGTAACAATTATCCTTTGCTGGTAGGGTTAGTAGCAAGAAATGGAAATTAATGTACGTACTAGCTAAAACCATGAATTTCAAGCAAATAAACAATATCGTGTTTTCGTTCGGGTAACACTAGTATTGTCAGAGCAGTTTGTGCTATTGCTAAAACATATTTGCTCTAATATTTGCATACTAAACGGCCGTGTATTACCAGAGCAATTTGATCTGCTATTAACATATATAATTGCCCTAACAATAACGGTATAACCTCACTTTAAGATTTTTAAGATTGAAAGTTTGTGGGGATGAAGTTTTCCTCATGAAACTTACATCATCCAAAGTCTAAGCCAAACTTATAAATTATGCCAAAAACATGGCTAACTACGGGAACTAGACAAGTAGCAAACAAAATGTATGATTTGCATAGCTTCCAATTATCGAAAAATAAAAAGAAAGGGTAAAGGTTGTGAATGACGGGTTTTAATCTAAAATGGTTGAGAATGACAGTTACTACACATGTTTGTCCTTTCTCAACCATTTTAGATTAAAACTGTCATTCACAACCTTTAACTTAAAAAAAAAATTCAAAGCATTTTCAAATATCCTCATCATGCTCACACACCAGCAACATCAAACCCAGTGGCGGAGCCAGAATGTTTTTTCATCGGGGTCAGTAAATATTTAACACACTAAAATCTAAATTTTTTTTTTCACCGGTTCCGAAATATTTTCTATAAGTAAAATTTAGAGTATTTTTATTTTTAGCGGGGTCCGTGGACCCTCCTTTGATACATGTAGATCCGCCACTGATCAAACCCTTCGTCAACCTTCCGATCCTTTGGAAGTTGGGAAAACATAAATAAAAAGGGGTATGTATAAACGTAGGTAGAAACGTTGAAATAACAGTTCAACAATTAATTGTGAATGTACGTAATACGTATCCTTGTTAATTAGTCTTGTTAAGGGTATCGGAGATGACATTGATAATAGCCACAAAAGGCTTTACGCTAAGGAAAGCTAGCTTATCAGCTTCTTCTTCTTTGATCTCATACTCCATCGATATTTTTACGATGGAGCTGTTTTCATCCTTCTCCCACACTTGAGACCGAATCCGAAGCTGCGTGAAACCCATTAATGCAAGCATCTCTCCTTCAACCACCTCAACTAGCTTTACACGTTTCTCGTTATCCACCACCGTGTATTTTTGGATTTGATAGGTTATTCTAGCAGGCACTTCAAGATCGCCTATATATATATATAATCAACACAAGTAGTTGCTTTGTCTTGTTTGAATGAGATATCGCTATACGCACGGTTAATACCGCCCTCAAACTTGGCTGGGGCTTGGCACCATGCCAAGTGTGGGTCTGAACTGCATAAATAGATGTTTAGGCAATGATTTTGTGAAGATATCTGCTATCTGAGCCGAAGCTGGAATATGCTTTGTAATCAAGAGTCTTCGAGCAACCTGCTCCCTGACATAGTGATAATCTAGTTCAATGTGCTTACTTCTTGCATGAAAGACAGGATTAATGGTCATGTATAGTGCACTTAAGTTGTCACAATATAGGACTGGAATGGTAGAGAGGTCATGCTTAAGTTCCTTGAACACATAGGTGAGCCAAGTAAGTTCTGCTGCAGTATGAGCCATGGCCCTATATTCAGCTTCTGTGTTGGATCTAGATACAGTAGGGTGTTTTTTTGCACACCAGGAAATGAGGTTAGGGCCTAGGAAGGTGCAATAACCAGTAATGGATCTTCTTGTAAGTGGGCAACCTGCCCAATCTTCATTTGAGTATGCATAGAGCCTGTGATCTGGAGAAGCCTGCAAGGTGATCCCCAATGTGATGGTGCCTTTGACATATCTGAGGAGTCTGTGTGTTCTCTGGAGATGTGCTTGTGTGGGTGCTTGCATAAACTGAGATAGGTGGTTGACAGCAAATGCAATGTCAGGTCTGGTGAAGGTTAAATACTGTAGGGAGCCAACCAAACTTCTATAATGAGTCACATCTTCCAAAAGAGGAGAGTCATCTGGATCATTGAGTTTAGTTTCCATAGGTGTCTTCATTGGTTTACAGTCTGTCATGCCAACCTTAGCAAGAATAGTAGTTGCATAGTGTGTTTGGTTCAAGTGGAGGCCAGTGGGCATCTGCTGAATTTGAACACCAAGGAAATGATGTATAGGCCCCAGATCTTTCATAGAGAATGCTTGACTGAGGATGGAAATGGTCTGCTGTAGCAACTGAGGGTTTGATCCCGTGAGTAAAATATCATCCACATAAAGTAGAAGCACTAAAGTGCCTTTGTCAGAATGGTAATAAAACAGAGAGGGATCTGATAAACTGCAAGTAAAGCCATATTGCAGGATAAAGGCACTGAATTTATCAAACCAAGCCCTAGGAGCTTGCTTTAAGCCATACAGTGCCTTATCCAATTTACAAACATGAGTAGGATAGTTTGAGTCTGCCATACCTGGGGGCTGTTCCATGTATATGTCCTCAGTGATGTGTCCATGGAGGAAAGCATTTTTGACATCTAGTTGTCTGACTGACCAATTTTGGGAGAGGGAAATACTTAAAACTAACCTGATTGTACTAGGTCTCACAACTGGGGAGAATGTTTCTAGATAGTCTATACCATCAATTTGGCTATATCCTTTGGCAACTAGCCTAGCCTTAAGTCTTTCCCAGGTTCCATCAGACTTGAGTTTTGCTTTATACACCCATTTGCTGCCTATGACATGCATACCTGCTTGTTTGGGAACTAAATGCCATGTTTGATTTTTGTGTAGGGCATCCAGTTCTTCTAGCATTGCTGCCCTCCATCCTTCATGTTTGAGGGCAGACTTGACTGTTTTTGGTTCTGAAGGAATGGTAGTATAGGAAACTGTAAGAGCATATTTGGGGTTGACCTTGAAGATACCTTTTTGTGCTCTAGTGACCATAGGGTGATGTGGTGGTGAGGGAGGTGATTCAGGAGAAGGTGAGGGATCTGTAGTGGATGAATGTGGGGAGAGCTGTATGGAGTCAGTGGAGGTGATTGCTGGTGTTGGTGGAGGAGAACCTGGGGGTTCTGGTGACTGGTCTGGTGTTATGTCTGGAAAGATAGGAGTGGGGGGAATAGTTGCTGACACTATAGAGGTTGGAATTTCTAGAACCAATCTAGTAGGAGGGATGGAATGACTGGTGGGAAATGTCCAAGACTCAAAAATGTGAGAGACATGGTTTGGATTTGGTGAAGGTTGTTTGGTGAGGTAGGGGAAGTGTGTTTCATCAAAAGTGACATTTCTGGACATAAAAAATCTTTTTGTAGGAGGGTGATAACACTTATATCCTTTGTACTGATTGCTATATCCTACAAAGATACATGGTAGGGTCTTAGGTTCAAATTTGTGTTTTTTTGTGTCCCAAGTGTAGGGATAACATCTAGATCCAAAGACCCTAAAAGAGGTATAATCAGGGCTCTTATTGTGTAGTAAATAATATGGTGAATTGAAGTGGATAGCAGATGAGGGAAGTCTGTTTAAGATGTACACAGCTGTGGAGAAGGCTTCTACCCAAAGATATAGGGGTGTCCTACTGTGAAATAACATAGTTAATCCTAATTCTCTAATGGTTCTATGTCTTCTTTCAACTATGCCTGTCTGTTCAGGGGTATGAGGGCAAGAAATGAGGTGAATTGTACCCTGATTAGTGAAGTGTTTACTTAACCTTTGATTAATGAATTCTCCCCCACCATCAGAATGAAACTGTTTGATTGGTTTGTTAAACTGAGTATGCACATATTTTTCAAAGGCAATGAATACATCAAAGAAATCAGACTTTTGTTTTAAAGGCACAAACCACATGTACTTAGTAAAATCATCCACAATACAAGCATAATATTTAAAATTGCCTAAGGAATGTACTTGGGCAGGACCCCACAAATCACAATGCAATAATTCAAAACTGCTAGAACTGGAATGTTCAGAATGACTAAAAGGGAGCTTGCTAAGTTTGCCAAGTTGACAACTTTCACACAAATGCTCTTGTTTATTTTTTCCTAAAACCTCAATGAGGCCTTTATTCTTCAAAAGATGCACTGTAGGAAATTGAATATGTCCTAGTCTTTGATGCCACAATTCTGCTGTGCAAGACCTAAACCTTTGAGAGAAATGTAACTCCACTTGACTAGGAATGACATAGAGGTCCCCTCTACGATGCCCCTTCACCATTACCTGTCCTGTTGTCTTTTCCTTAAGAATGCAGTCATACTTAGTGAATAAACAAGTTGCAAGATATTGAGATGTTAATTGACTTATAGACATAAGATTTTTTTTGAGGGCAGGTACAAAAAAGACATTCTTCTTGAGTATAATGGTTTCATGATTATTGCATATGTGAAGTTCCCCAGTTGCTTTTATTTCTAAGTGAGCACCATTACCTACAAGTACAGAGTCATGTCATGTGTATTGTCCCGGATTTATCTAATGCGAATAAACAAGTAATAATATTTATAAACCGGTTAACCTCAAGTATAAGGATCGTAGTACAGAGGTTAATGCCGGGTCGATCCTACGGGGAACTAGACGAATGTTAACCCTAGCTTTTGTTTTTAACTAATTATTGTCACGATTATTAACCTAACGAATAACTAACTAAACAAATATGCGTAAAATAACTAGACAGAGGAGATTAATCCAATGCTAGGAGAGATTTGAAAGCGATAAAATAAACTAAAAGTGCAGGAAAATAGATTAACTAATCTAAACTAAGCTATGAGGATTGTAAATCAAGTTTATAAAAGACAAACGAGGATTGATCCACCTATCAACATGCATTGATCTCCTATCTCGATTTTACGTGGTATTTAATTCGGTTGTGATTTACCTTACCTAAATATGAACTCCTAATTCCTTGGGCAATTCAATTATTAACCTAATATCTTCCAATACTAAATTAACACGTTAAAGAGATCAAAGGTGCCAACTTTTACGTTAACGATCTAGTTTTTAGACTTACTAACTTCCGTTAATGTAAATCTAATGAACTATTCTTATCTATGGTGATCTATGCTATTCAAGATTTCCATCAAACATTAACATATCAAGCACACAACATATCTTCCAATATAATTGCGTTAAGACAAGAATATGCATAGATAAGAAACAACCGTAACAAATACTCACAGTAAAAGTCGAAATAAAGAGATCAAGTCAATGCTGACGGCTTCACAATTCTCGTTTGAAGGAGGTTTTAGCCTCTGAACATCCTCAGCAACCCAGAAAAGCAGAAAAGTAACATAGAACTAACCTACTTTGATCGAACTTAAAATTGCATAAAACTGGAAATAAAAAGTGTAAAATCGCAGCCAAGGCCGCCCCTAGGGTTTAGGGTTTTAAGATTGTAAAAACTCGTGTCTCAATGTGTGAAAATAGGCAAGTATTTATAGGGATTTGAGGCGGTTTCACTAAGTCGGCGGACGGACGCCCGTCTGCTTCAATGGACGCTCGTCCAGATTTCTGAACTCCCCTCAGCCGCTCGTTCAAACTCCGTTCAGACTCTCTGTATCAAGATTGTCTCCATGGACGCTCGTTCACCATGGACGCTGCATGGACGAACGTTCAGGATGACTTGAATGCGATTTTTGCATCTTTATCTCTTTCCTTCAATCCACTTCATCATTATCTCTTCTTAAATCTTTATAGCTCGAGTTTTAACCCTTTTTGATCATCATTTGAGCACATTGAACACACCTACAATACATGGAAAACATCGCAAAACTGTAATAAAGTCCAATCAATTATAATTCATGATGAAAACACATAATTTATTCAATATTGCGAATAAGTCCTTAAAAACCTAGTATGCTCGATATTTCCATATGAGGGCCATTTATTATGCAATCAATCCAATTAAGGGGGAAAATACCGTAAAATATATCATAATAAAACATAGATTTTCACCCTTAACAACTCCCCCACACTTAAACTTTGCTCGTCCCGAGCAAAACAAAACGAAAATTAGGCTCGAGAAAGGAAAGCATGCATCTAAACAAATATAACATACATCCAATAACTTAGATGTCCACCGGTGTGTGAGTGCATAGCCATAGGGAACTTCCACTAGATCCAAACTTGAAATTGATTCAAGCAAAACTAGCTATTACCCCCTCGCAGAATAGTAATAAATGACACTCATAAGGTGCACCCTACAAACGTGACATATCCCGAAAAGGATGATCGAATATATCTAGGGCCTTTCTGCAATACTCAGAGGATAATCCCTACATCATATCCATCGGTTTATACTGGGGATAAGATTAACGAGAACTAAGCCTTATTCATTTCGTAACCATTTCTTAGTCGATTTAACTATTTCACTTCAAACACACATTAGAAGAAGCTATTGCCCTCATAGCAGAATAGGACATTTCGAGATAATCCCCTACCTTACTCCAATCATAAGGCAACTTTTCCCTAACTCGTCGTGAGCTTTTAGTCATCATAGTGGTATAGGACATACGTGGTATACCCTACCTCACTCAAATCATCGACTAGCTTTCGACACACACGAATAATTTCATATTAATTCAACTTTTTCAATTGGACAATAGTTACGTGTACTTATCACATTCAAACTTCTAGATATTCACAGTATATCATACTTCGGAACTAAACACAAACTATCATAAATCTCACGATATGCACGTAGCACTAAGCACATGACTTATAAGATAATCAAAAATCACTAATCCAAAACGGGGTATAACTTTATAAAAAAATAGCTCATCGTTCACTATGGCTCGTGAAATGTAAATCTTGGTGAAACAACTAACTTATCAAACATATGAAATATCGCATAGATGATTGCAAAAACAACGAATTTCGCGTTGAATTGCCTACTCGGGACAAAACAAAAACACAAGTATAGGAAATTTTTTTTGAAAATTTGAGCATATTTTTGGCATAATAAATAAACTAACGTAGTAATTAAACGTATACGCGTCAACTATCCCCTCCCCCACACTTAAAAACTCAACATGTCCTCATGTTGTGCAGAAAGGTAAATGAGAAGAAACTTAGCTGTATTTGCGTAGAAAAATCGAGATGTTGGTCAGGCTGGAGCATGAAAGGGCCAACGCTCGCAAAAAGCGTGGAAAAAACGTCCAAACGTAACTCAACGAGTACTCGACAAAAACCACCTCTGCAACACTCGAGAAAACAGAAAACTCGGGGGAAACGGGGTATAATATGGCAGTAGAGATAATAATTCAAACGGAAGAAAAAGATAGGACCATCAAATAAATATGTCAACACAAGTCACAGAACGAGAAACCAGAAAGTATATGAACCATGAATAGTAACCAAAAGGAAAGTAACAAAATGTATAGGTACAGCCAAATCGAATGAAACGTATCAAAAAGTGCAACAACCAGTAAGATGTAAAGCAAATAAAAATCAAGGTAGCCCCGGAGTCGTCTCGGCAACAGGAGCATCAACATGAGGAGGATCTGGAGGATCTGGAGGATCGCAGTGAATACCCTCCGATCTCTCGGTTGCCTTCCATCAACTAGACACTCCAAAACCGATAAGATATTATCCTGGCCATCCCGGATATCACTCAACATCGCCCTCAAACTATGAGCCATACTATGCCGAGTGATCTCGGAAGAAGATAATCCAGAAAGGACTGAGGCTTGAGGCGGTGCCGATGTAGAACCAGGCTCAGAAACGGGAACAGCCTTCTCTCTACGAATAGGGGGGTAACTCTTAGTCCTGTGGTCTGATGTATACTCAGCAACCCCAGCATCTAAACATAACTGATGTATCAAATGAGGCACTATCAAACTCCGGGTAGATACCTTCTGGTTGGCCAAAACATCATCAAACAACGCTTGCCCAACATCAACATTCAACCCGAAAACCAACGCATACAACATCCCAAGATCACTAATATAGAAATGTGTGAGATTATTCTTGGGAATCAACCGACTCTGGATAAACCGACAGTAGACTCGCCAATCCTCAGTCCAAGTCGTGGTGATTAACTCCTTCCTATCACCATTCGGTCTCAACACCCATGCCACATCCGGACAAACTCTCAATCGCAGCTCCTCCATTGGGTCCTTACCCTCCTCATTTTGCCGTCTAGCGATCTCCTCCTTGTAATCCAAGCCACGAAACGCCGGCAACTTATATTTCTGGTTGATCACCTTGGCGGAAAAAGGCACTTTAACACCTCGAACCATCACAAAACCGCCATCCAAATCTGTCTCAGAACAATTCGCATAGAACTCTCTCACTATAGAATCATTAACCGGGTTAGGAGGAATCTTCAGTAACTCATCCCATTTCCGAGCCTTTAGCATCTTCACGAAGGCGGGATCCACTTGTTGTGTCTTGACCTCTCTATCAAAAATCATACTCCGAGTCACATAATCCTTAGTGTAGGCACTATGAGCTCGTGGATTGACGAATCGACGGGGCATAGCAAGAGGGGCAACAAGCCTTAGCTTTCTTCTTAGGGGGTGCACGTGTAGCTCCGGTTTCAGCCTCCTCCCCAACGACATTCTCAGTACCAACCTCAGCTCTAGAAGACTCACCACCCCGAGTGCCCCGAGTCATTCTTACGAGAGGGACCTCATCATCGTCCTCGGTTTCAGAATTGGAAGAGGATTCATCTCTTAACTCGGTCCTAAGTGGCTGAGATGACCTAGGGGGTTGCTCTCGAAAGACTACTCCTCTGTTAGGGTCTAATTCCGATGGGTCAAACTCGGTACGTTGCCGCTTACCTTTCTCCCTGGCCAAACCTTTACCATAACGCTTCACGATTTCCTTCTTACGCACCATTGTTCACTTATAACTAAACTAAACCATTCACACAAATGGTTACCCGTTTATCGTCTAAATCGGGATTTCAATTCAACAACACCAACCCATCCACCACAACCAACATCACCACACCATCACAACACCAAAACAAGAAGAAAACAGCAACAAAATGAGAGAAATTTCAAGAGAATGAGCCGACCCGAAGATCGAACCCACAAAAACGTGAAAGGAGTCAAGAAAAGTTGCTATAGACTTACCAAATGCTATGTAAGGATGATGATCGAATGGATTTGAAGCCCAGAAACACCAAGATTGGCCACCAAAATCGGAAATTTTGTCCAAATTGCCGCACTAAAAAATCTCTGATTCTTCAAATTCCGTTGATTGTTGGAGGGAATGGACTAGATAAATGAAAAGAAGGTGCAAGGAGCGTTCTTTTGCAACAAGAATCGCCAAATTTGGTTTAGAAACGAAGATTTGAGGTTTGGAGGAGGGGAAGAGTCGGGTTCTCCTTTTGAAAATCACAGAAAATGAGGGTTCACGCCTAGAGCACGTATATATAGGCCTGGAACGGACGCTCGTCCATCCTTACGGACGGGCGTCCACTTGTAACCGCATGAACTGGACGGGCGTCCATAAATTTAGACGCTCGTCCATGGGCAATTTTTACATTCAGGATAGGAGGGATTTTCGCAGACGGGCGTCCATCATTTTGGACGAACGTCCATAAAAACGAGCAAACTGGACGGGCGTCCATTTTTATGAACGGGCGTCCACCAGAGAGAGTGGTAAAAATCAAACTTATTCACACATAAGCTAATTAAAATTGAAGTGCAATTCTTATTAACGTCAAATAGAATTCAAAAGTGCAACGATGAAATATTAAAGATCTAAAATAGCTTAGAAGTAACTAAAAACATAACTAAAACAATGGGTTGCCTCCCACCAAGCGCTTCTGTTTTACGTCGGGGCTCGACGAAAACCAAACTAACTAAGAACTCACTAGTCCGCGTAGATTTCGTCCCAATCCACTACGCGAATGAGACGTCGAAGCATGTCGACAAACCGGAGGAAAGTCGTACTCATCTTGCAAACACCAATCCTCACCGGCTACCTCAACACCTCTCGAAATGCTCGGCTGCGACTAGTGCCAAATCCGTCGGCATAGGATCATTAAGGATCGTGTAGGGACGTCCTATGGCCTCCGCAACTCCTCGCCGTGAAATCGCGCCTCCCGAACAAGGTGGAACTATGATAACGTACGTGATGGTCTTGACACGAGTGCTAATGTCAAAATCTACATGAAGGACTATAGTGCCTCCCGGTCCATCATCTACCGTGATCGCGGGATCCGACTAATGAGGGGGAACTCCTCAGGAAGAACTCCGTAATCCATACCTAAAAGCACACTAAATGACAGATAACAACAGAACAACTTAGTTAGCTAAAACTTAATCAAACTAAAACTTAAATAAATAAAACACTAAAAGCGTGAACAGAACCTAGCTAATATAATAAGGGATATCTAGGATGCCTCCTAGTAGCGCTTTTGGTTAATGTCGTTAGCTCGACACAGTCTAAGCTCAGCCTGGATCAGGCCATTTGACTTTTCTGCCAGCCATTACTTCGTGTACGCTTTGATTAGCGGTGTGGTCAAAACAACATCGCACACATGGGGGAAAAGTTTTAATAGCCCTCCACATACGCTTGAACCTCCCCATGGGTGACCTCTTCATACTCTGAGTCCTCTGATGACGCTTCAACTGTCGCTCCCTTTCAAACTCTTCCATATCTGCACTACCCGCTAGAACTTCTTCAGAAGGATCACTACCGTCATTCTCGGAGAACAAGTCGGGTGATAACTCGTTAAATTCTTCGACTCGAGTAACACCACATCCGAGAATATCGAGAAATTTAACAATCAAAGATGCCTCTTTAGGTTCACCGATATAGTGTTTGCACCTTTGCCCGTTGACTCGAAACGGGTCACCGCTATAACCACGAAGTTCTAGAACGCCTCCAGGGAATGATTTGGAGAATCTCGAAAGGGCCGGACCAACGAGTCCTCAACTTTCCAGGGAAACAAATGTAACCTAGAATTGTAGAGGAGAACTTGTTCGCCGACTCGAATTCTCGCTTCTTAATTTTCGCATCATGGAGCAAGCTTCATCTTATCTTTGCCGATCCTGGCACTTTCATAGGCCTGGAGTCTGAACTCGTCCAGCTCATGTAACTGCTGTAATCGATGTTTCCCACAAGATTCGGAATCAAAGTTCAGAAACTTTGTAGCCCAATACGCTCTATGCTCTAACTCGACAGGCAGATGACATGGTTTCCCGTAGACCATTTGATATGGAGATGTACCCATAGGAGTTTTATAGGCGGTCCTATAAGGCCATAAGACATCATCCAACTTCAAACTCCGAGTCCTTGCGATGACCGTTCACGCTTTTCTCCGGGATCTTTTTAATGCTTTGGTTGCTTCGCTCAACGACCGCTAGTCATCGGATGGTATGGGGTGCCGGTCTTATGGCGTACACCATACTTTTCGAGAACTTTTTCTGTGAGGTCGGTTGCAAAAATGCGTTCCTTCATCACCGATCAAGGCTCGAGGACATCCAAATCTCACAAAGATATTCTTTTTTAGGAACTTCATGACCGTTTTATGATCATTGTGAGGAGTGGCTACCGCCTCCACCCATTTCGAAACATAGTCGACGCGTACTAAGATGTATTTGTTACCGCAGGGATGATGGGAAAGGTCCCATAAAATCGATACCCCATACATCAAAGACTTCGCATTCAAGGATGGGTTTCAACGGCATGTCAAAACGCCTTGTTAGAGTTCCGGTTCTTTGACACCTATCGCAAGCTTTACGAAGGCTTCGTGTCCTTAAAAATCGTAGGCCAATAGAAACCGGACCGGAAGATCTTCGCAACCGTTTTCCAAGGACCAAAGTGACCGCCCGTGGGTCCACTATGGCATTGCTCGATAATCTCTCGTTGCTCGATTCGGAACGCATCTCCTAAGCAAACCATCTTTGCAGATCTTGAACAAATAAGGTTCATCCCAAACGAAATATTTCATATCAGAGAAGAACTTCTTCTTCTCTTGATAAGACATTTCAGGATCAAGGTATTTGGCATGAAGGTAGTTCACAATGGAGGAGTACCAAGGAACATCAGGAGAACGGCCATCGATCAACATGATGTTTTCTAGAGGAAAGTAAAGATCTATATCATCTGGTTCATTCTTTTCCTCACTTAACACCCTAGAAACATGATCCGCCACTACGTTCTCACTGCCCTTTTTATCTTTAATTTGAACGTCAAACTCTTGGAGGGTCGGTATCCAACGCAAGCGCGGTTTAGCCTCTTTCTTGGTCATGAGATAGCGCGGCGCGCGTGGTCATCCACACGATCACTTGAGCTCCCAACAAGTAACTACGAAACTTGTCCATAGCAAAGACTACAGCTAATAATTCCTTTTCAGTGGTCGTGTAGTTAACTTGAGAAGGATTTAGTGTGTGACTGGCATAATAGATAGGCTGGAACTTTCCGTTAAGCTTTTGCCCTAAGACTGCACCAACAGCATAGTTGGATGCATCACACATAATCTCAAAGGGTAGGTTCCAATCTGGCGATATAAGAATTGGAGCAGAGATCAGCCTACTTTTAAGCTCTTCAAACGCGCGCTTGCAATTCTCATTAAAATCAAAGGTAACGTCTTCTTTGAGTAAAGTAGACAGGGGTTTGGCAATCTTTGAAAAGTCCTGGATGAACCTCCTATAGAAGCCGACATGTCCGAGAAAACCTCGGACTTCCCGAACATTCTTAGGATAACTCATCTTCTCAATAGCTTCTACCTTGGCCCTATCTACTTCTATACCTTTGGCGGACACTTTGTGACCAAGGACTATACCTTCATCTACCATGAAATGACATTTTTCCCAATTAAGCACTAAGTCCTTTTCCACACATCTAGACAACACATGATCAAGATTATCGAGGCAATCGTCGAAGGATTTACCAAAGACCGAGAAATCATCCATAAAAATCTCCATACACTTTTCAACTAGCCCGTCAAAGATTGCCATCATACACCTTTGAAAGGTGGGCCGGGGCATTACGAGAGACCAAATGGCATCCGCCCGTAGGCAAATGTACCATAGGGGCAGGTGAAAGTGGTCTTCTCTTGGTCAACGGGATCGATGGGTATCCGGAAATATCCGAATATCCATCCGGGAAGCGGAGAATGCGTGCCCCGCCGGACGCTCAAGCATCCGGTCAATGAATGGAAGGGGAAAATGATCTTTCAAAGGTGTGACCTCATTGAGTTTTCTATAGTCAATACGGACCCGATAGCCTGTGACGAGCCTCAATGCTATCTCCTCTCCCTTCTCATTTTTCTCAATCGTAATTCCACCTTTTTTGGGAACCACTTGAGTTGGGGACACCCACTCACTGTCTGCAATGGCGTATATGATACCCATATCTAGAAGCTTGATAATTTCCTTCTTGACTACCTCTTGCATGTGAGGGTTGAGTCTTCTCTGAGGTTGTCTAACTCGTTTTGCACCCTCCTCAGTCTTGATCTTGTGCATACAGATGTCGGGAGATATCCCTCGGATGTCTCCCACCTGCCATCCAAAGGCTTTTTCATTTTTGCGCAAGACGTTTAACGAGTTTTAGCTCTTCTATACGAGATAGCTTGGCGAGAGATGATCAAGGGAAGCTTGTCACCCTCTCTTAAAAACACATACTTAAGATGTTTAGGTAACGGCTTCGCACCAAATCTAGGGGAGGATCCTCTAGACTTGATTTAAGATCGCCACTCTTCAACTCAACATCGCCGAGCTTACTTAGTGGTCCTACGCCAAAGCTTCTTCTCTTAGCTCATCCTCGAAATCAGGCTGCTAATTGGTCTAGATTGACCACACCATGACTATTCGGCTTATCAATTAGTCGCTCATATTCGATTCTACAAACCCATGACTTGCTTATCCATGAAGTCGTCGAAATCATCGAAGTCTCCTCAACGGAAAAGCCGGTTGGAGCTCCGGAAGGTACATTGATAGATTTTGATACACTATAGCTCACCTCCCGGTCACCAACCCGAATGGTCACATGTCCACCATCACAATCGATGAGGGCTCTAGGCGTAGATAGAAAAGGCCTTCCAAGAATTAATGGGACATTTTCACTTTTCTCAATATCTAAGACGTACCGATCAACCGGAAAGGTAAACCTATCTATTTGAACTAGTATGTCCTTTAAGATCCCTGAGGCTTTCTTAGAAGATCGATCAGCGAACTGCAAGTTCATGGTCGTGGGTTCTAGAAGACTTTGTAAACCCAAATTGCTTGCATACGGACAATGGCATCAAGCTGATAGATGCGCCCAGGTCACATAAGGAATTTGGGAAGACTAGGCCTCCCATCTGCAATGTGAGCACAAATTTCCCTGGGTCGCTTCTCTTGATTGGTAAGCTTTCATTATTGACCAGAGAACATTCTTTACCAACCGCTTGGTCCATCCCGGCTAACTTCTTCTTGGAAGATACAACATCCTTGATGAACTTTGTATACTTAGGCATCTCGACCAAGACCTCGGATAATGGCAGATTTACCTGAGTATTTTTCAGAAGGTTGAGCACCTTCTCGTACTTTTTGTCTTCAACCAATGGAATGTTGCTCTTCCTCGGTGGAAACGGAAGCTTCTTCAGATCACTCTCGGAAAAGACTCTCTTTGAGGATGCGCTGATAGCTTTGTCTTCCACATCCTTCCACCGAACCGTCTTTTCAGAGGCTTTCGTAGTCAGGGGATCAGCCTCCTGACTTTCTTTCCCTTTTTCAGTCCTCAAGGGGTCAGCCACTTGAGGATTTCCAACTTGTTCAGTCCTCAGGGGAACAGCCACCTGAGGATTTGCAACCTTTTCACCTATCAGGGGATCAGCCACCTGAGTACTTGCTTGCAGCCAAGGGGATGATGGGTGCTCAACTTCCCCTCCTGCCTTATCAATGGCAGGAGGGGCTAGTGGTTTCCCTGGAAGCCAGGGGGACCACTCAGCTGTGTACCACTTCTTAAACTCATTGTACTAGCCTCCTCTTGTCCATAATGCGTTGTTGGTACGAGGTCAGTACATTGGCTGCTGCTCAAATCGGCCTGAGCAACATGACCACCCTTAGGATTTTTCTCGGTAAAACTGGGCAGATGCCCAGGGGGTCTTGATGCTAATTGCTCAGCCAGCTGCCCGATCTGTCTCTCAAGATTCTTATTGGTACTCATTAGAGCTGAATATTCTTGTTTTGCTCTTCTTTGAATGAGTTCCATTCAAATTAAGATCATTTGAATTCGAGGGAACTTGAGAGTGATGGAAGTTTGACGAGTATGGCTGGCCGGGCCGATTTTGAAGATTGGAATGGGAATTAGAGGCCAATTCGATTGAACCTTTGTGTTTGACCGGAAAAATTAGAGTTTTGGTTTTGAGCGGAACCGGGGTTCTTATTGAAACTCGAATTCGAATTAAAACTCGAATTCGGATTGAAGTTGGAAGCTTGATTGAACCCTTGGTTCGGAATTGATTCTCGCCGAGATGGTTGATTAAACCTTTGGGTGTTCGCCATAGAACGCATTTACTTCGCATTCGCCCATTTATAGGACGAGAATCGGAAGTATGCCCCATATTATCGCAGCTTTGGCATTGGACTCGAGTGTACCGTCCATCCGCATGGACGCGTATTGACTTGGTATGAAGAATTGGGGTTTAATTGACATTGGCCATTTACGTGACCGGTCGACGGCAAGATTCGCAATACGTAACCCGAGGGTTCTGGAAACGAAGGAGTCGATTCGTAGGATTTGGAGTTTGAGGATTGGCCATCCGCCTCTCGCGATGGCAATCGACTTTGAACATTTACTTCCTCCACTTTAGGAGGAGGAGGAGCTTGAATTGCCCGATAGGATGGGGCATAGTTATATTTGGCAATGTCTTCGAACAATGCCCATCCTTCGTCCGAGTCTTCTTCGAAACGTCCCGCCGGATGAACTATTGACCATGCCCTTGGTGAGCTCGGTCAATCCGCTAAAGAAAGTAATGACTAACCTCTCCGCAGGCAAGCCATGATGGGGGCACTTTCTAAGAAGAGATTTATACCTCCTCCAGGCCTCGAAAAACGATTCATTTTCCTTCTGAGAAAATGTGAAAATTTCATTTAAGCAATGGGCCGTCTTAGAGGGTGGAAAATATTGACTCAAAAACTCCTTCTCGAGTCCACCCATGTAGTGATGGACTCGGGGGAAGAGAGTGATACCATTCCTTCGCCTCCCCTTTTAAGGAAAAAGGAAAAAGTTTGAGCTTGATAGCATCCTCACTTACACCTTGGATGCGTGTAGTACCGCATATCTCTAAGAACGTGTGTAAGTGGGTATGCGGATTTTCTGATTGGTAGCCGTAAAAAATTGATGCATGCCGCATCATCCGGATAAGCCCGGCTTGAGCCCGAAGGTTTGAGCGAAGAATGGCGGGCAAGACTATAGCCGGGTTGACGGTGGATCGCACTGTGCATGGCGTAGTCTCGCCAACGTACGTCGATCCTCTCGTCGCCATTATTACTATTTCTTCGATTTCTTCTATCAACTTTTGTTCAATTTCTTGGTTGGCCGAGTTTCCTTCGTCCGAAGGATCGGTGAAACGGAGTTTCCGCCCGTTGGGTCCGACTATGGTCCGCTCGAGGTCGTGTAAAGAGTAATGGCCCTTTCGACTTCGAGTTTGCATAAACCGAAACCCAACTCTATTGAACAAAACCTGAAAACTACGAAATTAAAAACTTAAACTACGAAAAGGGAACCTAAGAATCTATCTAAAAGGTTTGAAATCTAGAACTATTATCAAGACCTAGGGAAAAAGAAAGAAAGAGAAAAGAGCGGACGGACGGGCGTCCAAAAATATGGACGAGCGTCCGCACCGGTTTTCGAACGGACGGGCGTTCAACGTATGAACGCTCGTCCGATTTTTCAAAATTTTTGGACGGGCGTCCAAATATATGAACGCTCGTCTCGGAGGTCAAGGATTGATACGGGATTGAAATTTTACGGTGGACGGGCGTTCATAGGTATGGACGCTCGTCCATATGCAAAATTTTCCAGGAACAGAAACGAATTCCAAAACAGAGACAGAAGTAACGAAAACAGAGCAGAGAGAACAAGGGAAAAAGAACTAACCACAAAACAAAGACTTTAACCCTAATCCTAAACACTAAATTCCTAACTACTTAAAGGTTAAGTCCTCTAGAAATCGACCGAAAAACAAGGATTAAAACGCGAGAAAATAGAAAGAAAAAAGCTCGAACAAAAACAAAAAACAAAACACACACAAAAACAAAAACTAGGCAAACCGTCCGGGTTCCCCGGCAACGGCGCCAAAAACTTGTCCCGGATTTATCTAATGCGAATAAACAAGTAATAATATTTATAAACCGGTTAACCTCAAGTATAAGGATCGTAGTACGAGAGTTAATGCCGGGTCGATCCTACGGGGAACTAGACGAATGTTAACCCTAGCTTTTGTTTTTAACTAATTATTGTCACGATTATTAACCTAACGAATAACTAACTAAACAAATATGCGAGAAAATAACTAGACAGAGGAGATTAATCCAATGCTAGGAGAGATTTGAAAGCGATAAAATAAACTAAAAGTGCAGGAAAATAGATTAACTAATCTAAACTAAGCTATGAGGATTGTAAATCAAGTTTATAAAAGACAAACGAGGATTGATCCACCTATCAACATGCATTGATCTCCTATCTCGATTTTACGTGGTATTTAATTCGGTTGTGATTTACCTTACCTAAATATGAACTCCTAATTCCTTGGGCAATTCAACTATTAACCTAATATCTTCCAATACTAAATTAACACGTTAAAGAGATCAAAGGTGCCAACTTTTACGTTAACGATCTAGTTTTTAGACTTACTAACTTCCGTTAATGTAAATCTAATGAACTATTCTTATCTATGGTGATCTATGCTATTCAAGATTTCCATCAAACATTAACATATCAAGCACACAACATATCTTCCAATATAATTGCGTTAAGACAAGAATATGCATAGATAAGAAACAACCGTAACAAATACTCACAAGAAAAGTCGAAATAAAGAGATCAAGTCAATGCCGACGGCTTCACAATTCTCGTTTGAAGGAGGTTTTAGCCTCTCGAACATCCTCGGAACCCGAGAAAAGCGAGAAAAGTAACATAGAACTAACCTACTTTGATCGAACTTAAAATTGCATAAAACTCGGAAATAAAAAGTGTAAAATCGCAGCCAAGGCCGCCCCTAGGGTTTAGGGTTTTAAGATTGTAAAAACTCGTGTCTCAATGTGTGAAAATAGGCAAGTATTTATAGGGATTTGAGGCGGTTTCACTAAGTCGGCGGACGGACGCCCGTCTCGCTTCAATGGACGCTCGTCCCGCATTTCGAACTCCCCTCGGCCGCTCGTTCAAACTCCGTTCGTACTCTCTCGTATCAAGATTGTCTCCATGGACGCTCGTTCACCATGGACGCTGCATGGACGAACGTTCAGGATGACTTGAATGCGATTTTTGCATCTTTATCTCTTTCCTTCAATCCACTTCATCATTATCTCTTCTTAAATCTTTATAGCTCGAGTTTTAACCCTTTTTGATCATCATTTGAGCACATTGAACACACCTACAATACATGGAAAACATCGCAAAACTGTAATAAAGTCCAATCAATTATAATTCATGATGAAAACACATAATTTATTCAATATTGCGAATAAGTCCTTAAAAACCTAGTATGCTCGATATTTCCATATGAGGGCCATTTATTATGCAATCAATCCAATTAAGGGGGAAAATACCGTAAAATATATCATAATAAAACATAGATTTTCACCCTTAACATGTATGGTACAAGATTGTGTAAAATTAATGGATTACCTATCATGTGGTTGGAGGCCCCGGTATCCATGATCCATTCTGTGTCAGCTATAGTGTTATCCAAGGTCAGTGCAGAGAGTGCTTTTGGTGTGTTTTCCTCCTGATTCTGTTACTTCCACCAGCAGATTTTGGCTACATGCCCTGTCACACCACAGTACTGACAGGTCTCATTTTTGTACTGGTCCCTTTCTGCCCTGGACATCCTTCTAAATACTTTCCCCTGATTGTTGTTTCCTTCAGATCTGAACCTGTTTTGTTGTGCAGTAAAGCCTCTCCCTGTGGAAGTGAATCTGAAGGATCCTTCATTTTGCTGTTGTGGTTTTTGTCCATAGAAGGCCATATGAGATAGAGAATGAATTTCTGAATTCTTGCTTGAAAACCACAGCCTTCTTTGGTCAAAATTTTGCAGCAGGGACACCGATTCAACGTAGGTGGGTCTTGGTGGCTTTAGCATGGTGGTGGTGAAGGTCTCATATTGGGGGCCAAGACTGGTTAGCAGAAAGTACACTTTCTCCGGTTCTGCAATAGGCTTTCCAATGGCTGCTAGACTATCACAGAGGCCTTTGAACTGCTGTATGTGATCTGTGATGGTCTTGTCATCCTCCTTCCTCAGGTATGTAATCTGTTGCTTCAGATTAAATTCTCTTTCCTGTGAATCTTGTGCATATGCACACTTGAGTGCATCCCAAATAGTCTGGGCAGAGTCTAGTCCAATGACTAGACCAAGTGATTCTTCTGATAATGATCCTATTAGCCACCCCCTGAGCAACCTGTCTTCCTTCTTCCATTTTGTGTATTCTGGGTTTGTTATCTGTGTGCTTGATGCATTTCCTGTTGTTGCTTTGAGTGGTAGTGATAAATTGATCAGGTGCAGGAGTCTCTTTGTTCAAGTGGCCAATCAAGTCTTGGCTTTCTGCGAGTGCCAAAGCCTGCTCTCTCCATAAGGGGTAATTTTTCGATGTAAGTTTGAGAGATATAAAACTGCTGACATTTAATGATAACAATGTCATGATGAATAATGATGATAAACATATAGTCATTGAAAAACTTGATAATATGATGCAAGTATAAACTCTCCAAAACAAACCAGGTGCAAAGGTGTATTTGAGCACTGTTCGGCGCCACCGTCGCCTTCAATTACTTCAATTTTTCGAAATAAATCAGGGAGCTTTTCAACCAAAAGCCCAGACACTAGTTTAGGATTGCCATAAACTTTCCAAAATTCAGCTGCATTCGCCTTCACTTCTATCTCCTCAGAAAATGTTCCACTCAACATTTTCTACTTCTTTCTTCTTTCTGTGTATTCAATTTGTTGAAAAGAAGAGAAGAGAGAGTGGAGTTCCATGAAGCTTTAATCTAAAGTTTTATAGGAATTAAAGCGAGCACGGTAAAAGGGTTGACCTAGCTACGTACGTACAGGCTTGGCTGGACAAATATTAACATGTATGCATGGAATCAATTTTAGTCTTAGTATAATCTATTGCCAAATTGTAATTCTTATCAATTATTTGTATGCTGTTATTATTGGGCATGTTCTAGGTATGTAGTAACTCTACGTGGGATGATGAAGTGATGTTTTGAATCTTACACAACAAAGTACATAACAGTTTTACACCATTGATCACAGTATGAGACTTATTGATTCTTATGCATTTCAGAATAATCAATGATATAAAAATGTGTTGTGACGCTTTATTGTGGCTGTTTTGTTGTGGACCAAACGTTTTACAAGGAGAAACGGCGGTTGCCTCGAATGAATCTCGTGGCCCAATATACTGAATGAGCAAGCCTCAACTAGCCTCTTTGGAAGCTTTCTTTGTGTAAAACCTTGCACTTCTCCTAAGAAGTATAAAAGTCTTTTCATGATTTTTGAGGGTCCCGGTTATTTTATTAGGTTAAGTTTAATTGTTTAATGGAGATAAGGTGGGTTTCAAAAGGCATTTGTGGAATTTCGGGAGTGAGATTTTTAGTAAGGGTAAAAAGAGAAATGCACCAAGCCTATTTAGAACAACCTGTCCCTAAAACCCTTATTCTCATTTAAGAAAACAAGAAGGAGGCTGTGAGGAAAGAGAAAGGGAGGAGGAGAAACGAAAAGAGAGGAAGGGAATCTTTCACTTTCCGATCAACCCGGCCGTTGAAACCGCAATCAGATCACACCAATACACCCCATGAAGAGAGGATCGTTTATAAATAAGATTTTAATTTCTTCAATCGAGTAGGGATGTTCGAAACCTATTTTCTAGCTAGATCCAGAAGTGTTCTTGAGTTTTTTTGAGTTAAATGATGTACTAAGAGTCATAGTAATCGTAGATCTACTTTTGGTTGTTGGAATCGAAAGTTGTTCATAGATTTTTGTGGAGTTTCAAGATCTACTTTTGGATTTAAGCATTTCTTCAAAGATTTGAGGTAAAGGGTCGTTCAACCATAATCTTTTGTGTTATTTCTTGCCTTAAATCTAGTATTTTTGTCATGAACAAGTATGTTGTTGTTTGGTATTGTTCTAGTATGTTTTGGGGTGAAATGTGGGTGTTGGAAGCCATGGAAATGAGCTTGGAGTTGCAGATTTTCTAGTTATTTTGAGTGAGACGCATGCCTGGTGAGCTAGGCACACACATAGCCTAGTAGACACTTGGCCGAAATCACGAGTGTTTAGGCTCACGCCGAGGCCAACGGATACATGCCTGGCCCGGTTTGTGCAAAAATGTGTTATGTTCCCCTGTTTGACCTTGTCTTGGTATAAAGCCTTATATGTTGTGATGTAAATTGAAGTGTATGTGTTCTGGTGGATTGAGCTTTACAACGTGACGAGATCCTCTGTAGAAGAAACAAAGGAGTATCGGAACACATTTCATTTGGCCTTGCATGATGTTGTACTTAGTAGTCAATGTCTTCGTTCTTATGTGGGAAAGTTAAGGGTTCAACTTCTGGTGGATTTGGCTAAGCACCTTGAGTGTTTGATTAGAATCCAATATTTTTGTGCTATGTACCAAGTAGTATAATTTAGAGTGGTCTAGGGTGTAATAGTCCTTAAGAAGCCTTTTATGTGCAATGAATAAAGGTGGTTAGCTTAAACACGTAAATACATAATTGAAAGTCTAAAAGATAAAGTATATTAGTCTCAGGTGAGACACGTTTTCTTATCACAAACGGGAGGTCAACGCCCCAGGTTCGGGGACACTCATGGCCTTGAACTCCACTTGGGGCGGGGAGCCCCGTGCCTTAGAATGTGTCTTCTTCACCATGCAAAGTGTCATTGGGATTTTTTCAATTTATTCCCTTCGTTTTGTTGAGTTTTACTAGTGGACTAGTAGAGAGATGTGAGATCTTGAACATATGTGGATGTGGTATTATATTAATGTCTCGTTGTTCCCGTGTAGAATCGGTGTTTCTATCATTTACTAAGTACTTTTGTACTTATCCTTTTTATTGTTGTTTCCACATCTCAAGAAGTGGTTTGGTGTAGGTTGTGTTTGAAATCGCTATGGAATGATCCATGGACATTGCCGTTGAAGTTATCGTCTTTCTTTAGCCTTTTGGGTATAGAATCTTCATTATTCTTTATGTGGGATATGGATGATAGTACTTTTTGGTTGTTAATTCAAGAGTTGAGCAGTTGAATGGTCCTTTGTTCATTGTGTAATAGTTTTTGGGATGTTGTTTTAGTTGAATGGTCCTTTGTTCATTGTGTAATAGTTTTTGGGATGTTGTTTTAGTTGTAGTTGTGTTTCTTTCAATCGTTTATAGAAGTCTTTTAGCTTCTCGAGTCTATATTTTCGTTTTTCCTTTGTGTTGTGATGTTGATAATGTCATAATTACGTATATAATTGATTAATTTTAATTATATACGTGCCAAACATTTTTTTTTCGATTAAGAATTCGACATCGAGAACGGGGCGCCATATTTTGTTTGCTTATTGCAAGATATTAATTGTAACTGTAGGTAATTCTGTTTCCATTTTATTATAGGGAACTAGTAAAAGAACATGTGCAGTGCATGTGATTATGTCAAATAAAAAAATTAACGATACACGAAAATAACTATATATGTTAAACAAACATGTTGTGTTTCGATTTGAAATCCATGGTGAACAAATATATACATCGTATGTGTAACATATATGATAATTATATTTAATGTGAATATAGTGAATCAAAGAATCAAGTGCTGAGTTTTCAAGTAGTCTTGGATTTTCTCCTGAGCAATTCTGGACACAAAATACTCTTCTACCATCGTCACAATTTATGGTACATATTGAAATGAGGACGTGATATCCCACATTGGAAAATAGGAAGCGCGTCACCATCATATAAATGTGAAACATAAAGTGTCTTGTTAATTCGGGTTAGCCTTTTTAGACCAAGCGATGACGGCGGTCTAAGCAGTTGACCGGACTATATATGACTCATTTAACGCTACCAGACCCGGGATCTTGGGGCGTTACAGAATGGTAGCAGAGCCGACTGCCATACGGACCTAAGTGCCACACCGTAAGAGGCGGTGGGGGCCACCTCTAGAATCTTATGGTAGGGACGAACTGGGACAAGTCCAGTGGGACAAGTCTTGGCCGTCCTGACGAGGACGCCGGTCCCTTATAACGGGGGAGACAACGTTGAGAAAAATATGGGACGCCTCATTATCAATGCCGAAAAGGATGCATCGCAATTTATCTCAGCTTCCATGACTCCCCTCAAGCGCAGCCCCACCACCAACCGGCCAACTACTTGGAACCCTCCGCCTTAGGAACAAGTAAAATCAACTCAGGCGCTCTTTTTCTCGAATGAGGCTAGTTTCATTGGAATCGTCATCCATGACAATGAAGGAAAGTTCATCCAGTCCGCCTTTCAAAGAGTTTATGGCAATCTTGATGTGGAATCCTTTGTGGGCCTCCGCTCCATTATCATCGAGTAAGACTCCTTACGCAGCATCCACCGTCTCAATTCATCGGCTGAAGACCTCTCGTCGCTAGGTTTCCTTGTTAATGATTCTTTAAGTCTTGCAAAGGCCTTTTCCTCTTGTTCGTTCTCCTTTGTAAAACACACTGGCAATAAGCCAACTCATTGTCTTGCCCAAACATGCATGTCTGCTAAGGGCCTTACCACCTAAGGTTACCTCTCCCCTACCGATGTACTTGATACTTGTTTATCGATATGGCCTTTTACCCTTAAAAAAAAGGAGGAAAAGAACTAGTAAAATACCCTTTACCCTTAAAAAAAAATCTAGATCTAAACGGAACATAAATTAAAGAAAAAAGAACTTTTGTCTTCTCCCCCAAATAACATATGTGTGCATCCTTGTTAGAGAAATTATGGGTGTTACTGTGATTTACAAAAGGTGTTACCGTGGGTGTTACTTTGATTTACATAAGGTGTTATTGTGAGGTTTATAAGGCCACACTCATTTTTCCACACCTTGGGCCGAGTCCACGAAAAATGTATTTTCATGTTTTTAATTATCATAAGGTGTTATTTAATTATAATTGTGATTTACATAAAGTATTACGAATAAAAATTATTTATCGTAAATGTTGCTATTGATGCAAATGCTTTTTCGGATTTCAATAATTACGTCGAAAATGTATCATATAAGATATCAAAATAAAAAGGAAAAAATATGATCATATAAGATACTACAAAAGAACTTACGACAATTTAAAAAACTTAGTAGGGGACTAGTTTTTTTGGGTGTTAATGTGATGATTGAGGGTGTTACTGTGAGGACACTAGTTTTTTGAGGTGTCACTGTGATTGAGGGTGTTATTGTAAAATACACTAGTTTTTGGTGTGTTACTGTGAGGACACTAGTTTTTCGGGGTGTCACTGTGATCAAGGTGTTACTGTAAAATACAATAGTTTTTTGGGGTGTTGCTATCAGGACACTAGTTTTTCGGGGTGTCACCGTGATTGAAGGTGTTATTGTAAAATACACTAGTTTTTTTGGGGTGTTACTTTGTGGACAATAATTTTTTGGGGTGTCAGTGTAATTGAAGGTGTTGCTGTAAAATACACAATTTTTTTGGGGTGTTACTGTGAGATTGCACTAGTTTTTTTGGGTGTTATTGTGAAGTGTTACGGTGACGTAAATGTTTTTGTGAAATTCAAAAAATACGTCAAAATTATATCATATGGGTTATCAAAATAAATAAGACAAAAAAACACAAGTTTTTCGGGGTGTTACTGTGATACTGTGTTACCGTGATTGAAGGTGTTATTATGAAATACACAAGTTTTTGAGGTGTTACTGTGATACGGTGTTATTGTGTTTGGGATGTGTTATTGTTGTTGAAATACACAAGTTTTTTGGGGTGTTATTGTGTTACTGTGATTGAATGTGATACGGTGCAATGATTTTTGAATGTGATACGCCGGCGTGCCTTATTTATCGTTCGGTATATCACATCAGTTTTTTTTTTCGTACTTTTTTTTTTGTACCCATAGTGTTGATTTTTGATTCCTTGTATAAGATTCGGGCCTCCGTTTTGCTTGCCGTTTGCGCCGGCGTGCCTTATTTATCGTTACGGTGATATCACATCGACCGTAATATGAAATATACAAGTTTTTTTTGGGTTTGACCCGGCGTGTTATCGTTCGTTGATATCACGTGATTTACAAGTTTTCGTGTTATACGGTGTTATTGAAATACACAAGTTTTTTGGGGTGTTACTGTGTTACCGTGATTGAAGGTGTTACTGTGAAATACACAAGTTTTCTGGGGTGTTATTGTGACTGAAGATTTTACTATGAGTGTGAGGTGTTAGTGTAAACGCTCTGATTAATGCAAATATTTTTTCGGATTTCAAAAATTACGTCGAGGAGTATCATATGAGATATCAAATAAAAAAAGAATAAAAATATGAATTTTGATGAAATAATTTTGATTATCGGAGTTCTTAATCAAAAGTTACGATTGTTAAAAAAAATAACGGAGCGGCAGGTATGATTTAAAAAAAGGCGAATGCGAAGACATGCAAATTCCAAATGCGAAGAGGTCGCTCTTCAAAGAGGCAGGAACGTGTTAGATAAAGTTATATTTGTCCACTCCATATTATTTTGTTCTTTTTTGCAACTTTTTCAATTTTGTGTAATATTTATTTATTATCTATTAAAAAATGGAATTTTGCCTCCTTGACTCTTCTTTCGTTATCCGATGTGAGAATTTGTTATATTCTTTTCAAGGAGAAATAGAAAACAGGAAATAGTAAATCAACCGTCATTGGATCCAAGTTGACACAGGGATTCTTATACTACTATTAGTGTTACCAACTACCGTCGGGATGTTAACCTCGAAAATCACGGTTTCAACATATCGAATATTATCAAATCAAAAAAAAAAAAAAACATATCGAATATTATATTGATCTGGTTCTGATCTTGTAAAATAAATTAAATAATTAAAATTGTACAAAATTCACGTATTAAGAATACATTTCTGTTGTGTTAATCCATCAAATCGATCGGTGTTTGTTTTCGATCCTTCATGGATACTAAGGCGATAGTTGTGCCGCGGCAGCACTAGCCAATACCGCGCGACGATGCAGTTGTGGCGGGTTCAGGGCAAACTTTTCAATTCAGATATGTATCCTATTTCAAACATGGGAATAGTCTCAAGTTAAGTTTAAGTTTAGGTGTTTCAACACTACGTGAAAGAGGAGGGAGATTTTTTATTTGGGACGGAAATGAGAATTGAATTCTTGTTTTTATCAAAAAGTGTAATGGGTGGATATTGTATAACCATCATTGAATTATAGGACGAAGCATGAAAATCGGCCAGACAATTATGCTAACGTTTGAAAATCTGCTCTACCACAAATGCTCCGGCAATACAGTAACCGTTCACGGAATGAACGAAAAGACGTAGATGCAAACTAAGTGCACATTCTTAAAAATCAAACAAAAGACAAAGAAGATGATGTTTATTTGCTTGAATTGTGTCCTTTTACGGATCAATTTCATGCTTCTTTTCAGGTATCGAAATGTTGTTTGCATACTTAAGCATCTTCCTTAGCCTTAGTAATGGTATCTGCGACCACATTTAAAATCGCCCCAAAAGGGTTTGCTTTAAGGACAGCAAGCTTATCAGCCGCATCTTCTGCAATCTCATACTCCACTGATATTTTGACGATTGAACTGTTTTCATCCTTCTTCTCCAACACTTCAGACCGAACCCGAAGCTGTGTGAAACCCAGTGCCATAATCTCTCCTTCAATCAACTCCACTACCTTCACACGTTTCTCGTGATCCAGCACCGTGTATTTTTCGGTTTGATAAGTTAGACCAGGCATAACAGGATTGCCTATTATACATGTAGCAAAACAAGATTAACAAACATCCAGAATTCAGGGGCGGATCCAAAATTTATTTCAATGATATAGAATTCAGGCGTAAGTAAGCTTAACGCCAAGAAAGAAGCGCAATACTTGAAAAAGTGAGACCTCTTGACATCAGAGGTGGATTCATAAAATTTGAATAAGTGTGCAGTATAAAAAGATGACTCTGATATCAGAGACGGATCCATAAAATTTAAACAAGTGAGCAGTATAAAATGATGACTATAATTTCAGTGACAAATCCACAAAATTTTCATGGTGGGATATCATAGTAAAAACGATGATCCACCAAAGACACCAATAATTCGTTTACATCTTTTAACAACAAAACTAAATCGTTTCAATATGAAAGTGATAAATTTTCGGATCTCAAAGGAAGATTGGGCCCCTCCACCCCTCTATGACGCACATCCGCCTCTATCTAATATCATGATAAAAATATTGGTTCAACAACATATAAGAGTAGCAATCTGATCCTCGAAGCCTAAACAGAAATATATTTTTCTTGATATAGCTAGTCGGTGAAACAATAACATATCAGACTAACCAGGTACAAAGGTGACTTTGACAATTGTTCCGGCGCGGCCGTTGCGTTCAAGTAGTTCAATCTTTTGAAAGAAATGAGGGAGTTTTTCAAGCAAAAGCAGAGTCAATTTAGGAGTGCCATAAACATCCCAAAATTCAGCTTCTGTAGCCTTCACTTCTATTTCTTTAGTAAATGTTCCGCTCAACATTTTCTTCTTCTTCTTTTATATATGTGTATGCTTTAGAACACTTTCTCTCTGTTATGATGGATCGATCAAGAAGTGATGGTGATTGTGAGTAAAGATAAATGAAGAACAAGTAAACAAACACAGAAACAAGAAGAACACAAATTTAACGTGGTTTCAGGCAATGTGCCAACTACTCCACGGACAAATGAGGATATTTTATTATTACGAAAAAGTTACATCACAAGTTACAATTAATACATATGGTATTTATAGCATTGGAATCAAACCCTAACCGAGTTAATCACTCAACCCAGTAAATGACTGAAATACCCCAGAAGTAACTTAGACCAAACTCGAAAAAATGCTGCAGACGTGTTCTCCAAGTCTACTGTGCCTCAGCAGACTTGTCTTCAGTAGACTTGTGATTAGCAGGTTGATCAACCCTGCTGAACTTGCCCCAGCTGAACACCAAACTTCAACAGATGCTTCATACATTGCTGGCCAGAACATGTTTCCATACCAGACTCAATAGCATAGTTTAAGTCACCATTACAAATCTCCACCTTGACTTCAACTTCATGCAAACTGACCAGATGCACAACCAAGTGCCACAAATCCTCTTTGTCTTTAGATTTGAATACCTCAGCAGACCCCCACCATCAACTGAGTATTCCCAGATACAGATTCAATAGCTTTGGATATTTAGCAGGTCCAGACACAACTAAAACTTGCCTCTTGGAACTGGCTTAGTTAACATATCAGCAGGATTCACATCAGTGCTGATCTTCTCCACTTTGACCCTCCTCTCATTCCTTAGAAAATGGTACCTAACATCAATGTGCTTGGTTCTATCATGATGAACCTGATCCTTAGCCAAACATATTGCACTAAGACTGTCACAATACACCCTTGCTTGATCTTGATGCAGACTCACATCATTGACTAGCCTTTTCAACCAGATTGCTTTCTTTTCTGCTTCTGTCAGTGCCATATACTCTGCTTCAGTAGTAGATAATGTCACTATACCCTATAAAGTAGCCTTCCAACTTACCACAGTACCACCCAAAGTAAACACATACCCAGTCATAGATCTCCTGCTGTCCACATCAGTAGCATAATCAGAATCACAGTACCCTATGACAAAAAATTAATACCCCCTCCATAAATGAGTCCAATATTTGATTTACCCCTAAGGTACCTGAATATCCTTTTCACTGCTTTCTAGTGTCCCTTTCCAGGTTGAGCCATAAACCTGCTGACAACACTGACTGTCTGAGCCAAATCAGGCCTAGTACAAACCATGGCATACAATAAGCTGCCCACTGCACTAGCATATGGAACCCTTGACATGTATTCTTCCTCTTCAGCTGTCTGTGGAGCAAACACAGCAGACAGATGTATTTGGTGCCATAGGAGTATCTATAGGTTTGGCTGCTGACATGCCAAAATTGGATAATACCTTTTCAATAAATCCCTGCTGAGACAAGAACAGCTACCCCTGCTTCCTATATAGATCTCAATTCCTAGAATTTTCTTTGTATTCCCCATATCCTTCATCTCAAATTCAGCCTTGAGCAGATTCTTCAGATCTTGAATATCAAACTTGTTCACAGCAGCTATCAACATATCATCCACAAACAAAACCAGATAGATGATTGAACCATCCTTAAACTTGTTGTGATAAACACAACAATCATATGGACTCGTGTTATAACCCTGATGAATCATATAACTGTCAAACTTCTTATACCACTGTCTTGAGGCATGTTTAAGTCCATATAAGGACTTCTTCAAATTGCAAACATTCCCTTCCTTGATAGGAACTTGGAAACCCTCTGGCTGAGTCATATAAATTTCCATATCTACATCTCCATGTAAAAAGGTTGTCTTCACATCCAATTGGTCAAGTTCAAGATTCAGATGTGCCACTATTGCTAACAACACCCTGATGGAAGTATGTCTGACCACTGGAGAAAATAACTCTTCATAGTCTACCCCATCTTTCTAACTGAACCCCCTAGCAACCAAACATGCCTTATATCTGAAACCCTCAACAGATGTCATTCCTTCCTTTTTCTTGAAGATCTATTTGCAGCTGACCACCCTTCAATCCTGTAGTTGTTTGACCAGATCCCAAGTCTCATTCTTCTAAAGTGACTCCATTTCCTCTCCTATAGCAAAAAGCCATTGGGATGCCTCAGAACATGTCACAGCTTCCCTATAAGTGTTAGGTTCAAAACCATCCACTTCTTCAGCTATCTGTAGTGCATATCCAACCATATCCTCCTCAAACCCATGTTCATACGGTTAATGGCCGTAACCGAACCGAACCGAAATTTTCGGTTAGTAAAAAACTGAAGAATTTCTTTGTCTCAATCAATCATGCCTCAACTGGATCCATTCACTTATTTCACACAATTCTTCTGGTCATGCCTTTTCTTCTTTACTTTCTATATTGCCATATGCAATGATGGAGATGGAGTACTTGGGATCAGTAGAATTCTAAAACTCCCGAAACCGAACCGAAACAAACGGTTCAATTCGGTCGGTTAACCGAAAAACCGAAAAAAAAAATCGGTTCAATTTGATCGGTTAACCGAAAAACCGAACTTAAATTACTAAAAAAATTCAATTTAATCTAAAAACTACAATGAAAACAATTCAAACAAGCCACATAATACACACATCATTTGTCCTTACATAATAGATTACACAAATCATTCCAAATCATTAGTCTTACATAATAAACTTCAAGTTACACAAATCTCCAAATCATTAAAGTGGAAAGGGTGAAGTTAGATAAGTGGTTCCACGTCAAAACAACTTTAAATTACACAACCTCTTTCAAAATACATTTTTCTTCAACTCACAAAAGGACCACGATGCTCCCAACATTACATTTTGTAATTTGTTGAACATTGACACAAGAAAATAAAATGTATTAGTCATGTAAAAAATGAGTGCATTAAAAAAAAGTATAAGAGAATCCATTGTTTCACTGTTGTTTATATTCATCTTTAGAGATATGATATAACACCTTAGCCAAGAAAACAAAACACATGCAAATAATCCCCTAAACCTTTTAGGTAATAGATGTGGATTTGGAATGGAGCTTGTCAAGACAAAGCTCTACAAAATCCTAAATAAGAAATAGTCCATACCCTCCAAAAAAATTGAAGTTGTAAAGAATTCTAATTTGTATATATGCGGAGATGGGATACACAAAAAAAATATAGTAAACGGAATAAACAATACCAATAACAATCAAATCATACCTCAATCACAAACCATCTTCATTCACTCTTTTCAGTATTAACGGATGTCAAGTGCAGCAACTGCACAAGTTACACACAATTACATATTACCTTTTTCGAAAAGCAATTATTGGTTTCGTCTATCAAGCTATAAACTACATACAAAACCCCATGTAAGAAGTATTAACTTGAAATAAAAAGATCGATTTATTACAACCAAGTAATTTTAAAATGTTCATGCAAGTTAATGCATCAAACTAGGGCACAAATATTTTCTAAGATTCACTCAAAATGAACTTAGTTAATAATGGTCATGCATTACATAAATCTTGAATTTGAACATATATTTGGTCCAGCACAAACAATAAGTCTATGGTACTGGAAATGAAGGCTCAGCAACATACAACTTTCTGGATGTTGCATTTTAACCTTGTATTCCTTTTAACCGTTATACAGGAAGCAAATAGTTTGGGCATGAATATCCACGATATTAATATGTAATTAAAAAGATCAAAATTAAAAGAAATACATAACTAAACGAAATTGCAAACCTGCTTGTTCAATCTCCTCCATGCTCTCCAGTGTCTCCTCAACATCCATCAAACTTGAGCCACGAAGCCAATCTTGTACATAAATCAAGCACTCAACTGTTTTAGGTGTTAAAGAACTTCGAAATGCATCTAGGACCCGAGAACCTGTGCTAAAAGCACTCTCAGAAGCAACTGTCGAAACTGTAACTGCGAGAATGTCTTTTGCCATAGTAGATAAAATTGGATATTCAGAAGCATTCATCTTCTACCACCCCAAGAATGTCAAAGTTCGCATCATTCTTCACATTTTTCACCGCAAGATACCTATCTAACTCTGTCCTTCCATCCTCTTTATGTATGCTTTCCAATTGTTGTTCAAACCCGATATCCCAATTTCTAGCAACATCCACATCTACATGAGTACTATGATCAAGCATGTCAATATCAGACTCATTCCCAACTGCACTAACCGAGCAAGATGCCTCGGTGCCACTACTATAGAACGTAAACAATGACTTCAATGTCTGACGTGTCGACACTAACAGTTCACAATCCTCCCCAGAACGTTTCAGCTTATCAATCAGAAACTCCAGTTTTGTCAGTTTCACCCGTGGATCTAACACCGCAGCAACCATCAACATCACATTCACCTTATCAAGCCTTTCCCAATATTTCTCAAACTTTTCCATCATCCTATTGGCCATTATCCTCAATCCTAGAATACTACTCCTCCCGTATTTCATAATTGCACTTTTGATTGTACACACCTCTTGGAAATATTGAGGTGAAGTCACATACAGTGTACCAGATAGACGTCTTGTACAATCATGGAAAATAACGAGAAATTTCACCAATACCCTAGCTTGTTCCCAATCTTCAGCTGTAGGAGGCCCATCCCTAAGATCCTCAAACATATCTTCAATTGCCATCCTATTAATTGCCTTTTCAAATTTCAAGGCACTACTCAACATAATATAAGTTGAGTTCCACCTTGTAGGAACATCTAAGGCTAATGATATCAACTTATTATGTGCACATTCATACTCTTGCCTAACACACGTATTAAAATGCTTAAGCCTTTTAGGAGAGCTCCTAATATACTTAACTGAGGCACGAATGTGTTTCACAGCTTCATCACATTCTAAAAGGCCATCTCTAACAATTAAATTCAGAATGTGTGCGCAACATCTAACATGCAAATATTCACCATCAATCACAGCATTATTTCTAGCAACAAGCTTTCTTCTCAAATATGCAATTCCAACATCATTAGCACTAGCATTGTCAACTGTAATCGTGAAAACCCTCTCAATACCCCAATCTTTCAAACATGATTCAATCATCTTGCCAATAGAGTCACCGGTATGATCACCAATAACACAGAAATTCAGAATTCTCTTATGTAAGTTCCATTGTTTTTCTATGAAACAGTGAGACAAAGATATGATTGATTTTGCAATGATGTCCAGATATCCGTAGTCAATGACACTCTTTGCACATTATTTTTCATGAATTCCTTCAATTTTGATTTCTCAGCGACATACAAAATCTCTAGCAATAGTTACACGCGACATAACCTTAAAAATAGGTTGTATAGTCTTCACAAAACCCCTAAATCCATCACGCTCAACAATCACAAATGGCAACTCATCAATTATTATCCTTTTTGCTAGCGCTGCCCTAGATGCCTCTTGGTCAAACTTCCATAATATTGCCTTATCAGGTTCATTACTATTGTCGGATTTTTCAAAAGAGAGTGTACTTTGATTACTGTCAACCTCATAAAATGGATTAAGCTTACACCTCTTTGCATGACTGCGGCATGAACTAGTCTCATTAGCTGAAGTGCATTTAAGTTGAAACTTACAATAATTGCATCTCGCCTGATTATATTAAGTCTCTGAACCCGGGATGAAAATCTTTGTGAAGAATTGCCATATGGCTGATCTCTCTCTCTTATTTGTATTTGGACCCGTGATACTGTTTGTCATTGTTGCATCACGCCTTTGATTTGGATTATCTTCAGCATTTGGATTGTCTTCAGCTTCACCCACACTGGACATTTCACTGAAGAAAAAAAGAGGAAAAACAGAGTAAGAGTATGCACCAAATTACCAAAATAGGGAAACATGGAGACTAAATTCCTTCACCTAAAAACCAGACAAAATTTGATATTCTAGGCAATACATTAAACAAAAACAGTAAACTAATCACTCAAATTTGCAGCTTTTCAAATAACTTATAAACCGATACAAGTAACATGTAGACATCAAATTTTCATACATTACCGTTGAAGGAGTTCATGAAAAATAATGAGCAAAGAGTGTCATTGACTACGGATATATGAAAAATTCGGTCCTTAGACATCCATCAAAATCAACTTCCATTTAACACCACCTTTAACCAAAGAGGTCCTACTTACTATCCATAACTGATAACACCCACCGACCTCTCATCCATTCTATTCTAACTTACTTACAAAAAGTACAAGAGATATGTAACGGAGCAGAACATTGACAAAGAATGCTACACAACAACCTTTAGGTAGAAATCACATTCTAAATCTGATCAAAGAGGCTGAAACTTTGCATCTAAGAGTCAAGAAATATTATAACCTTAAGATACGAAACTTGAACTTAAAGGGGATCATAACTTAAAGGTTTAAGCTTAGGGAAGTCTAACTTATAGATTGCAAAACCTATGCAACATTGTTTACAAGCCCAAGTCCCAACAAACTAGTGCTCTGATATCCACCATAATGACCCGTCCTAAAAGCCGAACCCACAACCGAAATAAGACGTTAGGCACGTGCCCAATAAGAGGAACTTAAGGGACACATAATAAGCCTACTAACCAAAAGTAGCTGAAACTATGCACATAAATGAGAAAGCAAAAGACTCACTAAAAAACTAAGTTAGACAACTACTGCTAACTAATATTCCTAAATCTAGATTGCCTCAAATCCCGATAAGAATCAAAACCCTGAAACAGAAGATAGATAAACAAAAACCCAAAAACTCTTCGACTATTTAGCGGACTGAATAAGAGCCAAAACACCTCAAAGACCTCTAAGACCTCAAAAAACACTAAAAAAAATACGTCATACAAGTTAAATAAAACAAACCCCAAAAACTGATTTTTTTTTTCCAAAACAAATAAATAAACATCAATAATTCAATATGTATGTGTAGATCTATGTAAATGCATAATATCAACAAAGTAATTCTATATTGCTCAAAAAATGGAAAAAAAAATAATATCCAATAAATTGCATCTCCTTTTGTGCAAAGCTAATTAATTTTCTTTAAATATCATGTAATAAGATATTGGATTTCTAGTTGGAAACAAATGTAGAGAAGAATGCAAAAGGGTAGATGGAAGAGTGAATCTTACACAGTTGAAGATCGACTGATCGAGAAGAGTGAAGAAAGAACTTGAGCGAGAAGAGTGAAAGACTGAAAGTGAATGAAAATGAAATAGGGATCTGATGAATTCGACCTTATCCGATATCTACCGGGATGTGATGAAAGGGATAAAAGGTGAGTAAGATTTTTTGTTGGTACACATAAAAATAAAAATAAAAACAAAAACAAAACTTTAGTTTAATATGTTGTTGTCAGTTGCCGACATGGGTATATATTATATAATTATATAATATGTATAAAAAAAATGGAAAATTAGGGATAAGGACACAATCTGAAATATTATTAAGCAACAGGACAACTACATATTTTTTATAGGGAGAAGGACAACTGCATAATTTTTATAGCGAGAAGGACAAACAAGAATCCCGAAAATCGCTGAATCTCCCTAGTGAATCCCGAAATCGTGAATTTCGATAGTGAATTTTGACAAAGGAATCTCGAAAATCGGTGAATCCCGACAATGAATTTTGAAAATTAGTGAATTTCGACAAGTTGAATTTCGGCATGAATTTAAACAAAGAATTTCGAACACAAGTGAATTTCGATAGTGGATAAATAGTTTTGTCCTTTATGCAAAAGTTTCAAAAGACTGTCCTTCTACTTAATTGATGAAATATTTTTGTCCTTCTCCCTCATTCCCCCTAAAAAAAATGCTGTTTCCCAAAGTTGTGTAATAAATAAATAATTTTTTTAGGGAATAAATTAATTAAGTATAACCAATGTATAAATAAACTAAGTATAAAAAAAAGAATACGGTTAACAATTTACCGGTTCGGTTATATCGGTTTCGGATTACGGTTCGGTTATATCGGTTCGGATAACGGTTCGGTTTTCTATTCGGTTCGGTTTTCGGTTCGGTTCGGTCAATTTTTAGCAAAAACCGTAACCGAACCGAAATTTTCGGTTTCTTCATAATCCGAACCGTAACCGAACCATTGGTGATCAATAACCGAACCGAATTCCTACAATTCGGTTCGGTTTTCGGATTATCCGTTTCCATGTACACCCCTACTGCTGAGAGCTATACCCTGCTGACCAACATCAGCTGTTTGAGTATCTGCTAACCCTTGTTCAGCATACTGGTTTGGATCTTGTTCTGGATCAACTGAGTGTTGACTATCCCCTGCTGAGCCTTTTGATTCAGTAGACTCTATTTGAAGCTCCACCTGTTTATCAACCTTCTCAGTCTCAGATCCAATTTCAGATTTAGATGTGGCCCACACAGATGAGTTAAGCATAGAGTTTTCATCAAAGACTACACTCCTGCTGAGTATAACCCTATTTTCAGCTGATGACCAAATTCTATACCTCTTAACTCCATCTTCATATCCAACAAACACACCCTTCTTGGCCCTATGTTCCAATTTACCCTCACTGACATGGTAGTAGACAGTGTTTCCAAAAACCCTAAGTCCAGAGTAGTCAACTGGCTTTCCTGACCAAACTTCAAGTGGTGTTTCAAGTTTGATCCTAGTGTGAGGCCCCCTATTGAGTAGCAGGCTGTATTGACAGCCTCTACCCAAAATCTTCTTGCTAGACCAGAATTGGAGAGCATGCACCTTGCCCTCTCCAGAAGAATTTGATTCATTCTTTCTGTAACACCATTCTGCTGTGGATTATCTCTGACAGTATGGTGCCTAGCAATGCATTCATTCTTGCAAACTCCATCAAAATCAGACCAACAAAATTCCAGTCCATTATCAGTTCTAAGTCTCTAGATCTTCCTCCCTGTCTGATTTTCAACCAAAGCCTTCCACTGCTTGAAGTGCTTGAATGCTTCACTCTTGTGCTTCATCGTGACTACCCAAACCATCCTTGAATAATCATCTATAAAGGACACAAAATACCTGTGACCGCCAAGTGACTCCACCCTCGAAGGTCCCAAACAATCAGAATGGACATAATCAAGTGTCCATTTTGGGATGTGAATTGTTTTTGGGAACTTGCTCCTATGTAGCTTCCTAAACACACAGTGTTCACAAAATTCCAACTCCTTGGCCCTATTCCCCCCAAGTAGATCAGACTTAGACTGAATTCGTATCCCTCTTTCACCCATATGACCCAATCTTATATGCCACAACTTGGTCAATTGTGACTGGTGAACCTCTGATAATACAACAGCAGTAGAACCTGATACAGTAGACCCTTGTAGAATATACAATGTCCCATGCCTGATACCCTTACGAATCACAGCTGAACCCTTATAGACATTCACCACTCCACCTTCACCCCTGAACTTTAACCCTTTGCTGTCTAGTAGACTAAATGATATCAAATTCTTGGTCATTTGTGGAACATGCCTAACCTCATTCAGTGTGCAGAATTTACCATCATGTGTCCTTACCTGAACACATCCAATCCCAACAATTTTGCAGACCTTGTTGTTAGCAATAGAAATATGACCCCCATCCACCTACTGATAAGTTGAAAACCACTCCCTGATTGGACACACATGATAAGATGCCCCAGTATCCAGAATCCACACATCTCTGCGCCATGTTGACTCTGAAACTGCTAAGGCCAGATCTTCTTCAGAGTTGGTGTCTTGTTCTGCCAAAGCAACTGTACCTGCGCCGAGTACCTTGCTGCTTCTTCCTTTTTGGACATTCATTTTTCCAATGTCCATGCTCCTTTCAGTAATTACATACATCCTTAGCTTTAGGACCCTTGGTATTCTTCTTGAATTTCTTCTTTCAAGAATTTCTTGGCCCCCTGCTGACTCCACTGGCCACCAATCGAGCAGACTGACTGTCTGTCCCAGAACCAGATGCCTTATGGCGTAACTCTCGAGCATGGAGTGATGATACTGAGTCCTTCCCAACAATAAAAGACTGCACAAAGTTCTCATATGATGCAGATGATACAAGTAGAATCAATGCAGCATCCTCATCTTCAATCTTCACATCAATATTCCTTAAATCAAGAAATATTGTGTTCAGCTGGTCTAGATGATCCCTCGGCTGAGTGCCCTCATGTATCCTTAAACTGAACAGACGTTGTTTTAACAACAAATTGTTGGTTAGAGACTTAGTCATATACAGGCTCTCGAGTTTGGACCACAGCTTCTCTGATGTGTCCTCTTCAGCAACCCTATGATAATATCATCTGACAAGCACAACATAATTTTTGAGTGTGATTTCTCCTCCAGACTGGCTCTCTCGGCAGCACTTCCTTCTGTTGATTTAGACAGAGGACCCCATAATCCCTGCTGTTTCAACAAATCACGCATCTTGATCTTGCACAGACTAAAATTGTTTCTTCCTGTAAACTTGTCAATCTTAACATTTAAAGCAGACATCTTTCTCACCAGAAAAGCTTGCGTAGATCCCAAATCCTAGCGTCAATTATGACCTTGGTGCCAATCTACCTTGCTTAAAACAGATAAACAGATTTCTTGATGAACGCTCTAATACCAGTTTGTTATGACGGATCGATCAAGAAGTGATGGTGATTGTGAGTAAAGATAAAAGAATAACAAGTAAACAAACACAGAAACAAGAAGAACATAGATTTAAAGTGGTTTCCGACAATGTGCCGACTACTCCACGGACAAAAGAGGATATTTTACTTTCACGAGAAAGTTACATCACAAGTTATAATTAGTACAGATGATATTTATAGCCTTGGGAATCAAACCCTAACCGACTTAATCAGTTAACCCGGTAAATGACTAAAATACCCCAAAGTAACTTAGACCAAACTCGAAAACATGCAGCAGACGAGTGTTCCAAGTCTGCTGTGCCTCAGCAGACTTGTCTTCAGTAGACTTGCCATCAGCAGGTTGATCAACCCTGCTGAACTTGCCCCAGCTGAACACCAAACTTCAGCAGATGCTTCATACATTGCTGACCAGAACATGTTTCCATACCAGACTCAGTAGCATAGTTTTCATCATTACACTCTCTTTCTTAGATGAATGAAAAGAAGAAGATAATCAAGTAGTAGTAGTAGTATTGTTTTATAGGAACGGCAATACCGGAATTAATGCGTTGACCTACTACAGGCGACTTTTCAACATATATGGGATCAATATTAGCTTAATAGAGAAATGATTATTCCACAACAACTGTGTCAAAATACCACAACAACTTTTTTCAACATTGATTTTTTTGGAACCTATTTGAATCAATAGGTCCCACATCTTCATCAATAACCCAAAAGTGTGTTGTGGAACTTTGTTACACGTAATTTGTCTTAAAAATTGTGAACACAGATAATTTAAATCATTCAATGGTTTTAATATAAAATAAGAAAATAATGTTAATCCTTTGATTTAATTTATATATTTTTTTTTTTCGTATTGATAAAGTATGTGTCTAAATTACTTTCTTTTGCCAAATTGCTATTCTTTTTTAGAAGACCGATACGGTCACCGATCGCCGATGAAAATCACCGACTTATCCCTGAAATAACATATAAGGTCACTTCCGGCAGAAGCATCAAATTTTATCCCTAAAATAAAATAATACATATCCCTATTTTACAACATCTCAATCAAAAAACCTCCACAACAGCATCTCTATCCTTATCCCTATAACTTTGAAATAATATAAATAATACATATTCTACCTCACAACCCTATTTATACACATTAAATATCTATTATTTCATTTTCACTCCAACAGCATCCATATCCCTATCCCTATAATTTTTAATAATTAAATATGTTTAGGGCGTGAATAGTGCATCCCCACAAGTAGTGATGCACTGTTCATATCCCTAAAAATAAATAGGGATAGAGACTCTGCTGTGGAAGCTATTTTAGGGTAAACTATATTTTTTATCTTCATTTTAGAAATATGGCACCATATAAGGCTTCTGTTGGGAATGTCCGCCCTTCGGTTATTTTGTTTTTCTTTGTTTTTTTCACCTCCGGTGCAGAAGACAGGCTAAGATCAGTTTTTTCGGTGCCCAATTTATGCACAAGATTGGGGATATATCATTATGCTTCTTTTTAGGGAAACTCGAAAAAATATACCAAAAGATCTACTTCTATTCTGATTTAACTCATTTAGAAGTTAAGAATATTTATTCATATTTAATTGAAGAAAGACATGTGATGCGTTCGGCATGTGCTCAACCCGTGACCAAGTAAACACGTAACCACTATAAAAAAAACACTCTATTGCTACACTAGTTTTTGTCACACACACAAAAATTGTGCTATATATACTTGGTTAGATTCTTTGCAACGCTTATGGGTCTAAAAGTAAGTATATAACAACATTTTTTTTTGTTGTGTGGCAAACAATAGTGTAGCAAAAAAATATTTTCTTGTAGTGAATCATCATGTTGCACTCGTATCATACGTAAAAGAGCAAGAAAATAACAAGATATAGCAACATAATGCTTAGGAATCGAAACGAAGCAATAAATATATAGATCAGACCAGTTCTGAAAAGATGGAGTGAAAGATACCGAAACAGACAAAAGCCGACCGCAATGCCAGCATGCCATTACCGCAAGCAGTGATGGAGCCAAGATTTTCATTTAAGATGGGTTAATGGACTATATCGAGTACATCGGGTGGTCTGGATTAAGAATATTTTATTGATCAAACAACTAAATTTTTTAGTATAATATTTTTTTGTTCGGGTGGACTTAGCTCCCCTAAAACTATACATGGCTACGTCATGCCGCATGGCCGGTGGAAGTTACTCAGTCGGGGCAGTAGCTCCTATTACAAAAATAAATACAACTCCACACTCAAGAGAATTACATCCATAAAATATGCACAATCCATAATAATAAGTAACTCCATGTCCACTATCGAAAAGGGCTACAAGCCAAAACTACTCCATCCAATTTCAAAACTAAAGAAAGAAAGAAAGCCAATAAAGCATTGGCTGTTTTCGTTATTAATTCGGATGTTCGGGTTCGAGTCTCACTTGGGACAAAGTGTGCGTGTGTAAGTAAAAAAAAAAAAACTAAAGAAAGAAATGAATGAAATTTAAATAAGTGTCAACATGGGGCGCAACCGCCAAAGTAATACTAAACAAAAAAAAACATAATATACGAATCCTCTGTAAGGTGGTATAAGCACGACGGTCTAGTAAGAAAAATATAATTAAAAATTAGAACTATGGAGATACTGAGAAACCACTGTTCTCTTTTGATGCAATATAACTTTAAATAGTGAGTATACTAAGTATAAAATAACTAAAGTGCAAAATAAGAATAAATGGAATAGGATAATAGACAATGCATGATATAATGCAACCTATCAATTGTAATAAAAATAGTAGTCTGATTTTTCGTTTATGGTAATCTGTTTTTATTATTTATAGAAACTTTTTAAATAGAGTAGGCAAAAATCAATAACAGAAACGAATAAACACTATGCAGGAAATTTTATATATATTCATACAACAAACATATATGCACATAGAATTGCAAAACTGAAACCAATAATAAATCCGAAAACTTATTTGTGATTGAGACGCGTAAAACGCTGTCTTTAAAACTTTATTGTTCCGATTACATGCCCACGGATGATAATGAATGAAAAGACGAGTATATACATGCAAACTAACAAGTACACATTCTTAAAAGTCAAACAATTAACACAAATACAAGTGAACCAGAAACAAGTGTGTTGTGTAAACACAAAAAGATAATTTCAATTGACTAAAATAGCCATTGCAATGCAAAGACAAAGAAGATGATGTTTATTTGCTTGAATTGTGTCCTTTGACGGATCAAATTCATGCTTTTTATTAGGTATCGGAATGTTGTTTGCATACTTAAGCATCCTCCTTAGCCTTAGTAATGGTATCTGCGACGACATTTAAAATCGCCCCAAAAGGGTTTGCTTTAAGGACAGCAAGCTTATCAGCCGCATCTTCTGCAATCTCATACTCCACTGATATTTTGACGATGCAGTTGTTTTCATCCTTTTCCAACACGTCGGTCCGAACCCGAAGCTGTGTGAAACCCAGTGCCATAATCTCTCCTTCAATCAACTCCACTTCCTTCACGCGTTTCTCGTGATCCAGCACAGCGTATTTTTCGATTTGATAGGTTAGTCCAGGCATAACAGGATTGCCTATTATACAAGTAGCAAAACAAGATTAACAAACATCCAGAATTCAGGGGAGGATCCAAAATTTATTTCAGTGGTATATAATTATTTATTTTTTTCAACGGGTCCATAATTTTTTATAGATAAAGCTTAAGTAAGCTTTACGCCAAAAAAAAGAGGCGCAATACTTGAACAAGTGAGCAGTATAGTATAAAAAGATATCAGAGGCGGATCCAAAAAATTTGAACAAGTGAGCAGTATAAAAGGGTATCAGAGGTGTATCCATAGAATTTGAACAAGTGAGCATAATAACAAGATGACTCTGATATCGGTGACGGATCCATAAAATTTGAACCAGTGAGCAGTATAAAAGGATGACTATAATTTCAGTGACAGATCCACAAAACTTGCTCGGTGGGATATCATAGTAAAACCGATGCGATGATCCATCAAAGACACCAATGATTAGTTTACATTTTCAACAATATTCAATATAAAAAAGATAATTTCTCGGATCTCAATGGGGGATTGGGCCCCTCCCTCCCTCTAATCTCTATGACGTGCATCCGCCTATATCTAGTATCATGATAAAAATACAGGTTCAACAACATATAAGAGTAGCGATCTAATCCTCAAAACCTAAACAGAAATATATTTTTTTAAATATGATAGATGAAACAATAACATATCAGACTAACCAGGTACAAAGGTGACTTTGACAACTGTTCCAGCACCGCCATCGCCTTCAAGTAGTTCAATCTTTTGAAAGAAATGAGGGAGTTTTTCAAGCAAAAGCAGAGTCAATTTAGGAGTGCCATAAACATCCCAAAATTCAGCTGCTGTAGCCTTCACTTCTATTTCCTCAGTAGATGTTCCGCTCAACATTTTCTTCTTCTTCTTTTATGTGTATGCTTTACAACACTTTCTCTCTTTCTTAGATGAATGAAAAGAAGAAGATAATCTAGTAGGAGTATTGTTTTATAGGAGCGGCAATACTGGAATTAATGCGTTGACCTACTACAGGCGACTTTTCAACATTTATGGAATCAATCTTAATTAGCTTAATAACCTTTTGCTACAAGAAATGTATTTATACACGTAATCTGTCTTAAGAAAATGTGAGCACACATAATTTAAATCATTCAATGGTTTTAATATAAAAATAAAAATAATAATAATGTTAATCCTTTGATTTAATTTGTTGATGCGTTCGGCACTTCGGCTTCGGCAAGTGCTCAACCCGTGACCAAGTAAACATGTAATCATCATGTTGCAGTCGTATCATACATACAAGAGCAAGAAAATAACAAGACATGGTAACGAAATGCTTAGGAAGCGAAACGAAGCAATAAATATTATATAGATCAGACCAGAACTGAAAAGATGGAATGAAAGATACTGAACAAACAAAAGCCCACCGCAATGCCAGCATGCCATTACCGCAAGCCGTGACGGAGCCATGATTTTGACTTAGGATGGGCTAATGGACTATGTCGAGTTCGTCGGGTGGCACTACAAAAAAAAGACCTTTTCGTGACTAACAAATTCGTCGCGAAAAGTGCTGATTTTCGTCAGTAAAGGTTTTCGTGACAAAAATTTTTTGTCGCGGCGTTTGTTGTGTAAGCTCCGACGCTAAAGGCGTCTATTGTGACAATAAGATTAATAGTCACTAAAGACGTTCAGTCGCGACGAATCTTGTACTTTTGTCACCAAAGATTTTCATGATAAAACACACATTTCTCACCGGAAGGTTTTCATGTGACAAAATTTTTGTCACAAAATAATGAACAATTTATCACTAATTAAGTGTTGTCACCAAAAGGTATAAACACATTTTTACATTAACGGTTAATTATGACAAAGGCTTTGTCACTAGAAGTCATATTCTAATAATAATAAATATTCAAAATATAATAATAGAAAAAAAGAAAATAATAATAATAATAATAAATATTCAAAATAGAAAAACATAAAATAATAATAATAATAATAATAAATATTCAAAATATAATAATAGAAAAAAAAGAAAATAATAATAATAATAAATATTCAAAATATAAAAATAGAAAATAATAATAATAATAATAATAATAATAATAATAATAATAATAATATAGTATAATAATATAGTATAATAATAAACAGACACATTCATAATCAATAATAATATCCTACAACCATGCAACAATCCTTTTCACCATACATTATTCATATAGGGGGTATACAAATTATCTGATAAGATACATTCAAAGTTATTAAGAAATACATGCAATAATTCATCTTCAGCATACGATTTTTTTGTTGTTGTTGAGGAATGCATACGAACATTGAATTGCCAAGAAAATCTATGCTTCAAGAACAAGTGAACAAGATGAATTAAGAAGTCAAAAACAGAACCTTGTATGAAATCATGAATACTTCCTCAATTATGAAATTCATAGCTAAAATCTAACTTTGTTGAATTGGGGCGGAAGATTATATTTACCTTGCTCCAATTGGAAGGAGAGACAAAATCGTTTTTGAGATTGCTAGATAGCTAAATTCCAAAGACAGCAGAATCCCTAAGAGCTGCACTTGACTTGCCCTTTTTACAAGATAAAAAATTTCAGCAAACAAATAAAAACCCACGAAAATTAACAAGCATATGAAGCGTTTTCAACGATTAAGCATACCTCTTTATAGATTGATAAAGCATTTGGGCTACTAAATCAAATTGCGCTCTTACCAAATTTCCAAAATCACCCCATCCATTATGTGGCAAACAAACATTTAGTAGAGAACTTCAATAAAAAGAAAGACCATTTTAGGCTTTTTAATCTCAAAAAGGCATATACTGGGTATGTTTCTTAATCATTATGCTCACACACAAAACAAAACTTTTGAAATGCAGTAGGATGTATTACAAAAAGACAGGAATTGTGCAGAATCCGAGGACATTTTCTCTTCATTTCACACAAAACTATAATTACAGGCTCATGTTATGGAGATTAAAAAAGAAGATTAAGACTACAAAAGCTAATGCATATCTGATCATAAAAACAGACAGACATAACACATATTCATGTTGACAGATGGCATGTACAAACTGTTAAAACAGTTTATCAGCTACACATCTAAGCCTTATGAACAAGCACACATTCAGAACTTTACCTAGAAAACATGAGTAAACTTGTCAAGTGCATGATATAAGACCCAAAGGACCACCTATGTACAACACTGCGCAAAGTCTTTGATGAGCTACATACCTGAATGGCCGGTCGTGGCCCATAAATAGACATATGACCTTTTGTAAAATATGGATGTTCCACCACTGAATGCAACCAGCATTAGCATCAGCTCTAACCCCACTACCACCAAGCAAAATATTCAATGAAAAAATGTTGAGTGATGCCGACGAAGCAACTCTTAACGGTTAGTCACAAGATGCTAGATTTGCATACACATTTACCTTCCATCATATTTTTTGAGTATGGTATTCTTGGTGCTGTATGCATGTTACTCCGTAAAAACACAACTTTCGGCAATGGAAAAAGTAGCATATACAATATATATTTAATAGCTTAAGCTAACCTTTTGTGAAATTCATCTTCAAATTCTCTTCCCCAAATAGACTCATAAACGAACCTAGACCAAGCATATATTTCTAACCTTTCCATTTGTACAAGATCCCAATCTAATCTCACTACAATGTTGCAATATATTAAACATTCAAACAAGTAAATAGAAAACCTTGATTTGGAGGGGCTTCCCATCGAGCCACCATTTGATAAATTTTGCTGAGATTGTACTCTTTTCATTTTTGGCATAGATGCAGATGCTGAATCCTCTTCATCACTGCATAAAATCCCAGATTCAGAAAGAAAAAATACAGGGGAAAAAAAGTGTTCCCATGAATCATAAAGCCACACAGAGGAAGAAAGCAAGAACAAAATATTAGCATATTTACAAAGCACAAGTATAGGTACAAGAGTAAAATACAAACTCTAAACATAAATAAACAACTTGTTAACGGACACAAGAAGCACTAGACCGAAGCAAATGCAAAGCCTGGATCGACTTCTAAGACTTGCACCAGGTAAAGCACAGATGCATCATGTTAATAAACAGACCTGAACTTAACAGAATGTTGTGTCCTAACAGAACCATAGAACAAATGCAAGTTATTGATCTAAACATAACAAAGACAAAACTGATATGCAATATACTTAACACCTGAACAGAGAGCAATACTAAGAACACTTGAACAGAGCTGAATGACTCAACCAACCAAAAAGACCTGAAGAAAAAGCTAACAGCCTGAATTAGAGACTTGTACAAAAAGCAGATCACACTTAAGAGTAGACATGTACTGACCCAAACATGAACATGTTGATGTACCACTTGCACTTATCTCCTTTTGCCCCATAAGATGCAACATATCAATTTATACACAATTCACAAGAAAGCTGAAATAACCATCATAAGAAAGAAAGGCAAAAGAAGCAGATAAGTAAAAAATTGATCCACAAACCAAAACAAGCATTTACACAATGCTGAGATATTTAAATTAAATCATGCATTGTACAACCTTCAATTATTAAAAATTTTAAGCATACTGCCTCTTTGTCACCAAACCAAGGAAAATCAACGCCCGTCTACCGCCTTTCATTGATAGTAACTCCATTTTGGAGAGTGCCTTCATAAAAGTCATTAGATGGAAACTCGAAAGTGCAGGGATACATTCGATATTGAACCCGCAATTCTCGGGGAGAACTTAAGGTCGTCAAATTTAGCGCTTGGAAGGGAATTTCAGCACAACAAATCACAATAAAAAGAAGCAATGAAATGACACTTAGGACAAGCAAACAAAACATGTGAGGCAAACAAATTGCTTCAGCTGTTGTGAATGAAGAGCTTCACATCAAACCAATATAAACTTAGAACCTTTCCTTTTTAATTTTGGGAAGGGTATCTATGCAAAACAACAGCTAATCGAGCTTAAAACATATTGAACTTGGTAGAATAAACTCTAAGGGCAAACATGAGACTGCAAATCGATACATTTAGAGAAATCACTATTACCTTCAAAGACTGCAATCATGGAGCAAAAGTGGGTGTTCCAGCTTCATTAGTTCTGTTTCCAGCCTTATTGGACTCTTCATCAACTGATTATCCAATTCCTTGAAGCTTCGAACTAGATCAATAGGTTTGAGAGTCTGCTGCAATTTGTCGAACACCTTATATGCATCATCTATTTCTTATCCTCTGAACTAGAAAGACGAGGAAATTTCACCTTTCTTCTAGATCTGAAATCTGAATCAAGAATTATTTGAGAGAAAACATCTTTATCCTTCATAATTTCTCCATCAATGGCCACGAAACTGGAGAGTTGAAGAAATCGAGCTTGAATTAAGATGAAATCCGCAAAGCTTTAATTCACCGCTTGAAAAAAAATACCTCCGATCATGTAAAAACAAGGAAAATCAAATTCTTTACACCGTCCATCAGGTTCTAGAATCATGGATCTGTGTTTCCAATGAACTTTTGAAGAAGATTCTAGGTCAAATAGAGAGGAAAAGGGAAAAGGATCGAGAGTAACTGCTCACTGCTGCCTACGGGATATATCTGGAATTTGGTCAAATAAATGAAAAGCTAACAGAGGAATTTATTTAATTATAAATATATGATAAAATAACTGATCGAGTCGAGTATTAGATGAGTCGAGCTCAATTTTTTTTATATTTATACAAAAATGAATTCGACAAAGCTAATCGAGTTTACGAACCGGGTCGAGATATATATATCAAGTTCTTGATCAGTCGAGTTCCATTTCGTTGTAGTTATTTCTTGACGGGCCACAATGAGAGTTTTTAATTTTTGCTTAAATCGGTGTATAGTTCGTGACAAAATCTCTTTGTCACACAATTATTAAGGATTATGTTTTGTCACCAAAGCTTTATATCCCAAAATTTATCACAGGAAGTGCATGCGAGGCTTAGGCATCCAGTGAAGCTATGGTGACAAAATGTATTTTTCCTCACTTATAATACAATTTCAGGTAACAAACAAAGTCATTGTCACTAGAAACAGCCATTTGTGACAAATTTTTCTATTTGTCACAGCAGGTTTGTCACGAAAAATTCTTTTTTTTGTAGTGTGGGCTGGATTAAGAATATTTTATGCATCAAACTGGACTATCTAGATTTTTTAATATAATATTTTTTTGTCCGGATAGGCTTAGCCCATCTAAAACGGAAAATTTTAGGGTGGTGTGTCCGCACCGTGCAGACACGTCTATTTTGCTCTAAAAACACCCGTGTTTTGGTAGAAAAAGTTAAAAATACAAAACACTCTGTTAGATCGGAAATTATTTATTTTCACTCTCCAAACTTGATTTATCTTCTTTATTTTCCAAGTTTGAATCGGAAATTATCTTAACAAAAATATGCAAAATCCATAATAATAAGTAACTCCACATATCCACTATCGAAAAGGGCTACAAGCTAAAACTACTCCGTCCAATGTCAAAACGAAAGAAAGAAAGAAAGGCAACAAGGCATTGTCCTAACTGATAATTAATTGTTGTGGTTATTAATCCGAATATTTTAGATTCGTGTCCCAGTGAAGACAAAAGTGTGCATGCATACGTAAAAAAAAACTAAAGAAAGAAAGGAATGAAATTTAAATAAATGGGGCGCAACCCCCAAAGTAAAAGTATTAAAAATTGATTGAAAGACAAATGTAGCCATACTGAGTAAAAAGAACATTATATACGAATCCTCCGTAAAGTATGAGCACGACGGCTTAGTAAGAAAAATATAATCAAAAAGAAACTATGGAGGTACTGAGAAACCACAGTTCTCTTTAGATGCAATATAACTTTAAATAGTGAGTATACTAAGTATAACATAACTAAAGTGCAAAATAAGAATAAATGGAATAGGATAACAGACATAGCATGATATAATGCAACCTATCAATACCGGTGCAAATAGTATATGAGTAAATGGAATAGTATAAGAGTAAATGGAATAGGATAACAGACATGGCATGATATAATGCAACCTATCAATACCGGTGCAAATAGTGATAAATTTGTTAAACCGTCATAATTTTCTGATTTCATTCATCAAAACATCAAGTATTTATATATCATAAGGTGATACCCTAAAACCATAAAATACCAACTATGCCCTCCTCCTATTTAATTAAAGTCATTTTCATTTTAAATATATTATAATCCGCAATACCCCCCTCAAGTTGGAACGTGGAGATCACGCACGCCCAACTTGCTAAGCAAGAACTCGAACTGCTGTTTGCCCAATGCCTTAGTGAAAATATCAACCAGCTGAGCATGAGTAGACACATAATCAGGAGCAAGTAAACCCTCAGTAATCGCGTCACGAACAAAATGACAATCTGCCTCAATATGCTTAGTCCTCTCTTGGAATACTGGATTCTGCGCGATATGGAGTGCCGCCTGACTATCGCAATGAAGATGAATGCCAGGCGGTATCTGAACACCCAAGTCACCTAGCAATTGTTTGAGCCACTTCAATTCACAAGTAATCGCAGCCATGGACCGATACTCCGCCTCAGCCGAAGACTGCGACACAGTCTGTTGTTTCTTGGTCTTCCACGAAACCGGTGAAGTACCAAGCACCACAAACCACCCACTCAATGAACGACGAGTAATAGGGCAACTTGCCCAATCGGAATCACACCATCCCTCCAGGCACAACGGACTATCAGCACGCAATAATATCCCATGTCCGGGGTTCTTCTTCAAATAACGGACCACCCTTAACACGGCCTCCCAATGTGCAAGTCGTGGCTCTTGCATAAACTGGGAAAGAACATGAACCGCATATGCCAGATCCAGGCGCGTAACGCCAAGATAAATCAGACGGCCAACCAAACGCCGGTATTACTCGGATCATCCAATAAGTCACTCTCATCAATCGCCAAACGGTGATTTTGCTCTATTGGAAACTCGGCCGGTCGGGCACCCAATAGACCGGTCTCTTCAATAATGTCCAAAGCGTACTTCCGTTGGGAGAGAAAGATGCCCTGTGAATTTCTGGCAACCTCCAACCCAAGAAAATACTTCAATCGTCCCAAATCCTTCATTTTAAAACATCTACTCAAATAATTCTTGAACACTTGCACCGCCGTAGCATTATTACCGGCAAGTATCATATCGTCGACGTAAACCAACACATTCATTTGAACATCCCCACGAACAAGAGTAAATAGTGAGTAATCAGAGTAAGATTGACGAAATCCATACTGTTTCAGAGCCGATGCGAGTTTAGCGAACCAGCACCGAGGTGCTTGCTTCAAGCCATATAAGGATTTTCGCATCCGACAAACCATATTACGGTTGGAATGCTCAAACCCAGGAGGAACACGCATATATATTTCCTCATCCAGGTCGCCATGGAGGAAGGCATTGTGTACGTCCATTTGGTGAAGTTCCCAATTCTTAACAGCAGCGACAGCAAGAAAAGCCCGTACTGTGACCATCTTCGCCACAGGAGCAAAAGTCTCGTGATAGTCAATACCCTCGACCTGGTGATTACCGAACGCAAAGCGAGCCTTTAACCGCTGCAGGTTCCCCAATTCATCATATTTTTCAATATAAACCCATTTGCTTCCCAGTGCCTTCTTTCCCGGAGGCAATTCTTGCAGGACCTAAGTGCTTTGTTCCTCGAGGGCACTTATTTCTTCAGCCATAGAACGCCGCCATCCTTCAATTTTTACTGCCTCCTTAAATGATTTTGGAGGGTTACCTGCACTGGCATTTGCTAGAAAGCGTCTATGTGCGTCAGAGAAACAAGCATAATTACCATAATGTGTAAGCGGATATAAACTACCTGAGGAGGTGGATGGACCGGAGAAGCGCGCCGAAGGACTTTTCTTATCCACTGCCATATGTGTCACAAAATCTTGATAACGGGAATTAGGAATCTTTGTACGTTTCCCTCTTCCCAACTCCACTGTGTCTTCTGTTGAATCTGTCGGCAACTCTGCCACTACCACGTCGGTGTCCTCAACCCCCCTATGTCAGTTTCGATGACAACATCCCTAGGTGGGGTCGGCCCCACAATCTGATCACTAACATCCGCATAAACACCCCCGTTATCCATTTCCGGAAACTCAATCGGGACAGAGGGAGGAGAAACCAGCTCTTTCATAGGAAAAACATGTTCAAAAAATTTAACATCCCTCGAAACAAATATTTCTTCCGTTTCTAAATCAAAAAGGGTCCAGCCTTTCTTCCCAAAAGGGTATCCTAAAAACACACATTTGCGACTCCGACTTTCAAATTTATCCCCCTTATGTTGTAAATTGTGTGAGTAACACAAGCATCCAAAAACCCGTAGGGCATCAAGACTAGGGGTTTTACCAAATAAACATTCATAAGGCGTCTTATAACCCAAAACACGTGAGGGAGTTCGATTAATTAAATGGCAGGCAGCCATAACACACTCCCCCCAAAATTTTAGTGGAAGGTGTCCCTCAAAACGTAAAGCCCTAGCTACGTTCAAGATATGTTGATGTTTTCTCTCAACCCTACCATTTTGTTGAGGTGTGCCCACACATGACGTTTCAAAAATGATCCCTTCCTTTTGAAAATGCGGAAGCAAACGTTTAAATTCTGTTCCATTGTCACTCATAACCCGTTGAATTTTTGCACTAAACTGCCGTTCAATCAGTGCCATAAAATTCAAAAAAATTGTCTCAACTTCCCATTTATTATATAACAAATAGACCCAAACAGAACGAGAATAATCATCCACAATTGTCAAAAAATACGAAGCCCCGCATGTAGAAAGTGTCGCATACGGTCCCCACAAGTCACAATGCACTAATTCAAAAGCTCGACTAGCCCTACTATCACTATTCGGGAAACTTTCCCTTGGTTGTTTAGCCCGGAAACAAGCTTCACACCCATATTTATTCAGAAAACTAGACGCACTTACATTAGGAAGTTGTTTCAACACTTTTTCTGAGGGATGTCCCAACCGCTTTTGCCATAGATCCATTGATTCTGTCCCACTGATTGCCATAACCTTCACGTGTGGTACTCCCCGGAAAAAGAAAAGTCCATCTTCGCGCTCACCAACTCCAATCAGCCTCCTCGTCATTTGGTCCTGCATAACACACAATGTAGAAGTGATATGAATCTGATAATCAAATGCATCGAGTAACTGAGTCACAGATAATAAATTGCATGCCAAATAAGGCACATAAAGGACATTTTCGAGCTTTAGACCACCGGGCAAAATACACGTTCCTTCATGTGAGGCATGAGATGTTCGACCGTCTGGTAGTCCTACAGGGCATTTTTCAATCATCCGTACATCCACTACATTATTTAACTCACCGGTCATGTGATGTGTGGCACCAGTATCTATGATCCATGCGAATTCACTTGCTAAGCGATATTTAGGCTTGGCGATATTCAAAATATCAAGAATGCCTTGCCATTGTGCCGGTGTTAGATTCGATAAACCGGCCTGCTCCGCTGTTAATGGAATTTTCGGTCCACCTGAATTTGAACTGGATGGGCCGGTTGTGGTCTTATTCGCACGAGTCGAGCTGAGGATGGGCCGGCCCGATGCAGCACCAGCACCATCGTCTGCCAAATTTCATCTTCCTGTTGTTGCGTCCATGGCTGCAACTAAGCCGAGTTCTTCCTGATTTTTTTATTTATTTATTTATTTATTTATTTTAACCAAAAGGTAAACAATCCCTCAAATTTCACAAAACAAATCAAGTGGACATTTGTTTTGTCGGCATATCATCTACGATTGTTTGCAAGTACTAATATAAGCTTTTGCAATTATACAAATTTTACGTTACCGTCACCACCAAATAGGCTTTCCTTAAACTACAATACTTACATAACAATACTTAGATTCCCTTACTTGCTTACTTACGTTACTTATCTTACATTACCATACATTGCATAAATAAAGTGAATGCATAAATTATTGTCAGATGATTATAGGATATTATGTCTTTATATAGTTCATAGATCGATGAAGGACAATATCTTACATTACCATACATATAATAAGCTGCTTGCTAACCGGCCTTATATTACTATACTCAATTAGATATGCAGGTGGGTTCTTATAACCGATCGAACATCCGCCTGAAATTTGTATGACCCACCAGGCATGGGACACTAGTTTAAGGATCTTAAGAATATGGAGAATTTGTAGCATGTCGGAGTGATACCGCTACCTAACCAAGAACAATCTGACATGTGTGATGCAAATGAACATACAATGATCTAACCAGTTCTACATGTTAAATCAATGAAATACATAATAATTCGTAATTTGGAAAATAAATTAAATGACTAGCCTCCTAAATGAACATGAACCATTGTAATGTGCAGAATCTGAAATTTGGCAGCATGAATGAGGATCAACTCCACCATAGTTCTGGTGGAAATCCACCGCAGCCCTGGTGGTTCTGACATTCAAAATTGATGGAAGTTTCCTCAAACTTCTCTCAGTGAAGTTCTTACTCGAAATTCAAAATTAAGATATTAAATTGCAGAATTACAGATATGAAAATTAATTAATTTATAAAAAAAATGAAACCATAACACTGCAATTATGTAATCCTCAACTCTAACTCCGTAATTTTGATCATGAAAACGTAAAGTTGCCTATTTAGAACAAGAAACTACTATTAGAACGGGAAAGATTCACCCTCTTGACATTATCCCTAAAGTCTAGATTATGAGGTAAAGGAAGTTTATCTTTTATTATGGTGATGAAACAATTACAAGTGCCCCAATTTGGGACACTTTAACAAGCCCTCATCAAGTGTAGGTCTATAAAGATAGGTCAAGTCCATCATTTAATATGGTAATATAAACAATTACAATGTATGAATTGAGACACTTTAATCTACAAAATATAAGTATTAGCCCGTAAAGATACATCATCTCTTTACGACGGTGAAACTGTACAAGCCCACTTTAATGTATGTAAGCCCGTAAAGATACCCAACACTTGAAACTCATCTATTTACGACGGTGAAACTGTTACAAGTGTTCAATGTGGAATACTTTATATTTTTTCATGCTGTAAGCCCGTTACCCAACTTGAAACTTCTATTTTATGGAGTATTATTGTTCAATGTGGAACACTTCTATGGCTTTTAAAGCTTCCTGGCTCTATTTCATGAAATTCCATTTTTACCCTTATTTTATATTTTGGGTTATTACAATGGCTTTATGAAATCACCACAAAATTGTTATGAAAACATTATGGGATTTGTTTCGAAGCATGTAATCCTAATGCTATTCTTCCATAACACATTTTACCGACAATTAACTCTTTTTTTAGCATGTTTTTTTCATGTTTTTTTTAATTTTCTGTTTATGGAGTATTATTGTTAAAACAATTTCTATGGCTTAAATCTTCCTGGCATGGAAAGGTCGTGAACCTTTTACACAGAATCCTGTTGGTGATTTAAGTATAACCATGTCCATTTGTGTAATTAGGGATTTGGTATAAAGATGGGTGAACTCGAAACACGATATTATGAGTTTGGAGGTGCGGAGTGCACACTCGTATAAGTTTTTGCGAGTTTACGGATATAAATGATCAAGTAGAGTTCGGAAAACCACTTAAAGGACGCAAAATTCGTTTTGGGAAAAACAGAGGGACAAGCGGCCGCCTATCACCACAGGCGCCCGCTTGTCAGGTCAACTCAAGGCAAAAAGTTGATCAGGATGTTTCTCTGGTTTCTGGTTCTCACAGGCGCCCGCCTGTGATTCATTTCTGCGAATTGTTGTGTCTTTTCATTGATTTTCAACTGTTTCTTCCATATAACACCTTTCCAAAAAGGTGTCTATAAAAAGGAACGTTATTAACTAATATTTGAGATCATTTTTGAGAGAAAAGAATGAGATCATTCAAGTTCTTCTTCATCTTGAGAGTTAAACAAACTTCAACAAAACTCCTTAAGTATTCTTCTCTTTTGGTGCCAAAAAGTGAAGGGAAACGTAGTCTTATCTCACAAAAGTATTTGTGTAACCCGAGGCATCTTATAAGGATCAAATAACTTTTGTAGGAAAGTGTTTATCACGATTCTACGTTATATCAAGCATATCAGTTTTCCTGCATTTTGTTTTGACATTGTTGTTCCCTTGACAGCCATAAATTTACAACAATCTACAAAACTTATTTAAGTATTTTCTGCAATGTCAATTGTCAAGGAGATGACTGCAAATTTTGGAAAGTTGGAAAAGTTCGAAGGAGTCAATTTTCGAAGATGGCAGAGAAAGATGCATTTTCTGTTGACGACTTTGAAGGTAGTGTATGTACTAAGTACACCGATGCCGGAAGTGTTGGATGATGGACCTTTGGAGGAACTGAGGAGGAAGAACAAATGGGAGAATGATGACTACATCTGTAGAGGTCACATTCTAAACGGTATGTCTGATTCTTTGTTTGACATTTATCAAAATGTTGAGTCCGCGAAAGAACTTTGGGATTCACTGTAGTCTAAATACATGAATGAAGATGCCTCTAGTAAAAAGTTCTTGGTTGGTAATTTCATGAAGTATAACATGGTAGATTCAAGGTCGGTAATGGAACAATATAATGAATTACCGCGCATTTTGGGTCGGCTTTGCACAACATAAAATGGAAATGGATGAGTCTATTTCGGTGTCAAGCATTATAGATAAATTACCACCATCATGGAAAGATTTTAAACACATGTTAAAGCACAAAAAGGAAGAATTATCTCTCGGTAGAACTTGGTAGTCACTTGCGTATATAGGAATCTCTAAGGGCGCAAGAGGGCGGTAAAACCAAGGGTAAAGAGGTAATGGATTCGACCTCTATCAATATGATGGAAGCCGGTGAATGTACATATAAGAACAAAGGGAAAGATAAGAAAAAGTCTTCCAAAAACAATGGCAAAGATACCAACAAAAAACCGAAAGGTGCTTGTTGGAATTGCGGAAAAACTGGACATTTCAGAGTTGATTGTCGAGTAAGGAAGAAAGGACCAAACAACAGTTCAGGACAAGGGTCTAAGGACCAAGGTGCTCCTAAACATCAAGGTCAGAATGTTACTTGTGGATTTAATTCGAATGTGAATTATGTACCACTAATTTCTGAGGCATTTTATATGCAGGATGATGATGTTGCTTGGTGGATTGACTCGGGTGCAACGAGACACGTATGCAAGGATCGAAGCTGGTTTAAAAACTATGAACCTATGATCGATGGATCCATGCTACTTATGGAAAACGAGTCAAGGGCTGCCATAGTTGGAATTGGAAGTGTTGTTTTATCTTTTAGTTCTGGAAAATGTATTATTTTAAAACATGTGTTGCATGCTCCGTGTATTCGAAAAAACTTGGTTTCTGGTAGTATTTTATGTAAAGAATGTTATAAACAAGTCTATGAGTCGGATAAGTACATTTTAAGTAAGTGTGGTGTAGTTATTGGATTTGGTTACTTATGTAATGGTATGTTTATGTTGAATATTCAGCATGATGTTGTAAATAATGTTGCTATTCATGATGTTAATAATTCTGTTTTGTGGCATGCTCGGTTGGGACATGTTCATTATAAGCGTATGTTGATGATGTCTAAAAATGAATTGATTCCATATTTTGACATGAATATGAATAAGTGTAATACTTGTATGTTGAACAAAATTGTTAGACAACCTTTTCAAAGTGTTGAAAGGTCGTCTTCCGTTTTGGAACTTATTCATAGTGATCTATGTGATTTTTGTGCTACGCCTTCTCTTGGTAATAAAAAATATGTAGTGACTTTTATAGACGATTGCACACGGTTTTGTTATGTTTTTCTACTTCATTCTAAAGACGAGGCAATAGATAAATTTAAAGTCTATAAAAATGAGGTAGAATTACAATTAACTTCTAAAGTAAAAAAGTTGCGTACCGATCGAGGTGGTGAATATTTTGATCCAACCTTTTTCGGGTCATGTGGTATAATACATGAAGTTACGGCGCCATATACGCCCCAACAAAATGGTATAGCGGAAAGGAAAAACCGTACTCTTAAAGAGATGGTTAATTCCATGCTATCTTACTCTGGTTTGAGTGAGGGATTTTGGGGAGAAGCCATGTTAACGGCTTGTTATTTGCTGAATAGAATTCCTAATAAAAGGAATCCTATTACCCCCATATGAACTTTGGTTCAAAAAGAAACCAAACTTGAATTATCTACGAGTTTGGGGCTGTAGGGTTGTTGTAAGACTTATTGTGCCTAAGATTAAAACCTTGGGTGAAAGAGGCATTGATCGTATATTTATTGGATATGCTTTGCATTCCAAAGCATATAGGTTCTATGTTATAGAGCCTAATGATTCAGTGGCCGTTCATTCTGTGATTGAATCAAGGGATGCTATCTTTGATGAACATCGGTTTACTTCTATACCAAGGCCAAAAGATATGACTCCTACTAGTGTTGGAGTGGAGAACAACAATGGTGTAGATTTTCATGATGAGCCTTTCGAGCTTCGTAAAAGCAAAAGGGCTAGGAAACCAAAATCTTTTGGACCCGACTATCAAATTTATTTGGTGGAAGGAATAAGAGATGAAGTAGGATTTCAATACTCATATTGTTATAATATTGATAATGATCCTAAGACGTTTAAAGAGGCTATGGAGTCTCGAGACGTGTCATTTTGGAAAGAAGCCGTCAATGATGAGATGGATTCCATAATGGGAAACAACACGTGGATCCTTGCGGATCTTCCGCGTGGTTGCAAACCTTTGGGTTGCAAGTGGATTTTTAAAAGAAAGATGAAAGTTGACGGCACTGTCGACAGATATAAAGCCAGATTGGTAATTCAAGGCTTCAGACAAAAGGAAGGTATTGATTATTTTGATACCTATACACCGGTTGCTAGAATCTCCACAATTAGATTGTTGATTGCCCTAGCTGCTATTAAAAATCTGGTGATCCATCAAATGGATGTTAAAACAGCCTTCTTAAATGGAGATTTAGAAGAAGAAATTTGTATGAAACAACCGGAAGGGTTTGTTATGCCTGGAAATGAGCATAAGGTATGTAAGCTTGTTAAATCATTGTACGGGCTTAAACAAGCACCTAAACAATGGCATCATAAATTTGATGAAGTTGTCTTGTCTAACGGTTTTAAGCTTAACCAATCAGACAAGTGTTTATATAGCAAATTTGACAATACCGGTAGTGGTGTGATAATTTGCTTATATGTTGATGACATGTTAATCTTTGGAACTAACCAAGAACAAGTTGACTTTTGTAAGGCCTTTTTGTCATCAAGTTTCTCTATGAAAGACATGGGGGAGGCGGATGTGATTCTTGGAATCAAGATCAAACAGAGTGACAAAGGGATCTCTTTGACACAATCTCATTATATTGAGAAAGTGTTAAAGAAATTCAATTGTGGAAATTCTACTCCAGCTAATACTCCCATGGATCCTAATGAGAAACTCATGCCTAATACGGGAAATCCGATATTACAACTTGAGTATTCTCGGGTGATAGGATGTTTGATGTATGCTATGACTAGCACACGTCCGGATATAGCTTATGCGGTTGGAAAGCTAAGCAGATTTACGAGTAATCTGAGTAGTCATCATTGGCGTGCGGTAACTCGTGTACTAAGGTATCTTAAGTTAACCAAGGATTTTGGCTTGACTTATGTTGGTTATCCTTCAGTAATAGAAGGGTATTCAGATGCTAGTTGGATATCCAATGTAGAGGATCATTCTTCTACAAGTGGTTGGGTGTTTTTGCTTGGAGGAGGTGCCATTTCTTGGGCTTCCAAAAAGCAAACATGTATTACTAGCTCGACTATGGAGTCGGAATTTGTTGCCTTGGCAACAGCCGGAAAATAGGCGGAGTGGCTTAGGAATTTGATATATGAAATTCCATTATGGCCTAAACCAATTTCACCCATTTCTATCCATCAGTGATAGTGCGGCTACCTTGTCTAAAGCATATAGTCAAGTGTATAATGGTAAGTCGCGACACCCGGGCGTTAGACATAGCGCGGTACGTGAGTTGATAACTCATGGGGTGATTTCGGTTGTTTTTGTGAGATCTCAACATAATTTAGCCGATCACTTAACCAAAGGATTGGCTAGAGACTTGGTACAAAAGTCGGTTAACGGGATGGGTTTACAACTCATATAAATCTTGGTGATAGGATACCTAATTCCCCTCTAATACAATGTTAGAGGCAGAATTCAATGTGGAAGGCCTATTGTCTTAGATTTGAGCACATTAAATTGTCCCGAAGGTATGTGCTATGACCTACAAGATTAGGTTGAAGAGTTTCTTCTTAATGAGTCTTTTGACAAAGTGCTATTGCAGGTGCACGATTAATAAAAGATTCACCTATATGAGTATGAAGTTTGGCCGCTTCAAGGAAGTTCTAGGGTTGGCTTTCTGTATGCTCAAGAATGGATATGGACACAAGGCCTGTTTAATTAGTGTCAAGGATAAAATTTTGGAGTTATCTTAACTCATGTGTATGTTATCTTCATGTATTCTAAACGTGTAAAGGGGTTCAATGCTTAGACACACCCTAATACTCGAATATTTGAAATGTGTAATATTACTAAGTGGTAATTCAATCTTCGTGACATTATCATTGATGCATGAGTTGTTATGTTTTGACTGGTTTTCAGCTAAACCAAGGATTACACTTAAATGGGGGAGGAATGTTGGTGATTTAATTATAACCATGTCCATTTGTGTAATTAGGGGTTTGGTACAAAGATGGGAGAACTCGAAACACGATATTATGAGTTTGGAGGTGCGGAGTGCACACTCGTATAAGTATTTGCGAGTTTACGGATGTAAATGATCAAGTAGAGTTCGGAAAACAACTTAAAGGACGCAAAATTCGTTTTGGGAAAAACAGAGGGACAGGCGGTCGCCTATCACCACAGGCGCCTGCCTGTCAGGTCAACTCAAGGCAAAAAGTTGATCAGGATGTTTCTCTGGTTTCTGGTTCTCACAGACGCCCGCCTGTGATTCATTTCTACGAATTGTTGTGTCTTTTCATTGATTTTCAACTGTTTCTTCCGTATAACACCTTTCCAAAAAGGTGTTTATAAAAAAGAACGTTATTAACTAATATTTGAGATCATTTTTGAGAGAAAAGAATGAGATCATTCAAGTTCTTCTTCATCTTTGAGAGTTAAACAAACTTCAACAAAACTCCTTAAGTATTCTTCTCTTTTGGTGCCAAAAAGTGAAGGGAAACGTAGTCTTATCTCACAAAAGTATTTGTATAACCCGAGGCATCTTATAAGGGTCAAATAACTTTTGTAGGAAAGTGTTTATCACGATTCTACGTTATATCAAACATATCGCTTTTCCCGCGTTTTGTTTTGACGTTGTTGTCATTGCTCCTCGATGTACCATAAACTTACAACAAATCCTATGTCGAAAATTAGTCAATTAAAGCCCACAAAGGATTGTAAAGTGTGAAGGGAAAGGTGGTTCGGTCCCTTCGACCACCACTCCCTCTCACGAAAAGCTATGTAAAAATATGTCATTGTGCAATTTACATTTGTTTAACAAATTTCAATGGCATGACTCACACAAAATGTGTCACACCACCACCACACCAGTTGGCCATAGCATTTAATGTTGAGAATCCTATCGCCACAATTCAACTGTATTATTGTTTTCTATAGTTTCGGAAATCTTTTGGTCGGTCACTTTACAATTTACATAGAGTGAAATAACCACATATCTTTAATTTTTATTCACACTTATTTATTTCGGGAGAAAAAGGTGTGGTTCGTAATTGAATCAACGTGACTCACTCCCTACACCGGAGTCCCCGTGATAGAATTTCCCGTCACTTTACATGTAGTGAAATAACCCGTAGAATGATTTGAGCCTACAATTTATATTCAGGATATAACTTGTGTGCCTCCGATCATCCTACGGATCATTTTCGCTCTGCCCAAAAACTTCCTTTTCGGTTCTGTATTTTTAAGAAAAAAACTTCCTTATCGGTTCTGTATTTTAAAAAAAAATAAAAGAGAGTATCCTGTTGTTAGCAAGCCCGGCAGATTTATTACTCCATCAATATTCAATAATGCTGCCGACCCATCTCTCGCATACATGAAAGTCAACTGCATGATAAAGACTTCTTAATAATAAAAAATAAAAACCAACTAGTGGTGTCATAAAGTAGGGAAGTTCTACCATGGAGAGACTCTTCCATGAAAAATAAAATCTATGGTAGAACTTCCCTACTTCACAACAAAATTAATACAACAAATGATCATTATATAATTTTGCACGGTAAATCATATTTATCTCTCTCTTTTTTTTACTTTGTGGGGGAGGAGGGGAGATGGCATGACGCCCTTGTTTGTTTTGAAGAGTTTTGTTAGGGGTTTTTTTTAAATCACATCACCAATCATTTCTTACAATTCTCCCACCAATCAAATCTTTAACTACAAATAAAAAAATATTAAATCATCTCTCATCATTTCATTTTATCAATTATATTACATTTTTTACTATTATTTTATTCATTATTCTACTTTATTTCACCAATCATTTCATAATCTACACCAATCATTATTCTACTTTATTTTACCCATCAACTTTCTAATCATTACTTCAATCACTTTAGCTAAAAAAAACTCTAAAAATAACTTCAACCCAAAACAAACGGATGTTCTTTCGATGATAGTGATATAATATTTGTAGTTTAAGCATGGAACCAAATCCAATAATAGAGTACTAATTTCTTCCTACATTAAATGGACAACTACTTCCCATGCTTATTTGAAAGGAATTACTACTACTTCCTTATATTAAATGGATACAGGGTGTCAATCTAATCCTCATAGGCTTCTTCCTCAGGACAAATACCTTTTTCTTTTTCTCTTTTTCTTTTTTTCTCAGATTACAACTAAAATAATACCTCCATTAAAAGAAAAATTATGGTGCAACGGGTATTTTCGGGTTATACCAAGTGGAGAGCTATGATTATTTTTTATTCCCTCTCACACACACACCAAGAGTGTGTAGGTGTGAGTGTAGATGTGAGTTGGATTAATCATAGCTCTTCACTTGGTATAACTCAAAAATACCCGTTACACCAAACATTTGCTCGTTTTTATTGATGGAGTTCATTTTCCAAGATGTATTTATATATTACTATCTCTATACCAGTATTTATTATTCCCTCATTTCCACGATAACCTGATGCGATTGTCAAAAACACACCGATTAAAATAATAATTAATTATTTTGATTTTGATAAGATAAATACTGGAATACCCTTCTAGAAAATAGAGTAAATAATATTTTTTTAGGTCTCACTACCTAGAGATCTTGGGTTCGAGTATCAAGGGAAGCGAGGTGTGAGTGTGTTTACCTTCTTTTTCTTTTGTATAAAAAATGTGTTGTTTTTTGTGGAAAAAAAAAAGTTGTACTTTTGACACCGTCAAAATCTTGAAATTGAAATCGATAAGGGCACTTCCAATAGAGGCCCAAATTTTATCTCTAAAATAATATAAAATAATATATATCCCTATTTTACAACATCTTAATTCAAAAACCTCTACAACAGCATCCATATCATTATCCCTATAACATTTCAAATAATATTAAATAATACATATTCTACCTCACAATCCTATTTATACTCATTAAATATTTATTATTTCACTCCAGCAGCATCCCTATCTCTATCCCTATAATTTTTAACAATTAAATATGTTTAGGGCAGTGAATAGTGCATCCCCACAAGTGGTGATGTCGTTCATATCCCTAAAAATAAATAGGGATAGTGACTATTTAGTAGAGCTATTTGAGGCAAAACTCTATTTTTTATTTTCATTTTAGGGATAGGGCACCGTATAGGGCTCCTGCTGGGAGTGCCCTAACAGTTAAAATTGCAAAGTGTGGGTGATTTATAGGCATTTGTAGTACAAGTCTTATACAGTGTCCTATCATTGAAATAAAGATAAAAAGTGGAATTTTCCCTCAAATACCTTCACAGCATGAGTCTCATCTCTATCCCTATTTTGGGGTCAATAAACATTGTATTCCCATTTGTGGAGCACTATCCCTCTATTTTAAAGCATTATCTCTATTTTAATGGTATACATGGTATAAAGATAGGGATAGGGATGCTATTATGGAGTGTTTTGAATTGAAATGTTGTAAAATGTTTATTGAAATTTCCACATGCTGAAGGAAAGTTCAACTGGATCAAGGAAAAATTTCCACAGGCTGGGGGAAATTTCCACGGGACGAAGGGGGAAAATTCCACGGGGGACTAAAAAAAATGTCAGGTCTGACACGACCTGAAATAAAATAAAGGGTGTTACAGTGACCTGAATTTATATCTTCTCCAAAAAAAAAAAGTGGCCTAACGTTCATTTTTTAGGTCTCACTACCTAGAGATCTTGGGTTCTAGTATCAAGGGAAGCGAGGTGTGCGTGTGTTTATAATTCTTTTTCTTTTGTATAAAAAAAGTGTTTTTTTTTTGTGGAAAAAAAAAAAGTGTACTTTTGACAGCGTCAAAATCTTGAAATTGAAATTGATAACAGTTAAAATTGCAAAGTGTGCGTGATTTATAGGTATTTGTAGTACAAGTCTTATACAATGCCCTATCATTAAAATAAAGATAAAAAGTGAAATTTTTTCTCAAATATCTTCACAACAAGTCTCATCTATATCCCTATTTTAATGTCAATAAACAGTGTATTCCTATTTGTGGAGCATTGTCCCTCTATTTTAAAGCATTATCTCTATTTGAATGGTATAAAGATAGGGATAGGGATGCTGTTATGGAGTGTTTTGAATTGAAATGTTGTAAAATAGGAATATGTATTATTTTATATTATTTTATATTATTTTAGAGATAAAAAGTAAGGCTTCAGGTGTGAATGCCCTAATTATGCTGTCGGTTTTTTATGGAAATAAGTGTTTTTTTTCTTTTGAAAAAAAAAAGTGTAGTTTTGACACCGTGAAAAATGAAAATGTTGAAATTGATAACAAGTAAAACACAAAGATGAGTAGAGAAATGAAGCAACAAGCACATGACTTGGTTTCAGAAAGGGAAAAAAAAAAAAAAAAAAAGGACATGACTTTCTTAAAGTCTTAGAGTTACACAGACAAATGTAGTGAACCAGAATCCAAACTGATTTGAGTCTAGAGGCTGATGTTTATATGCTTGAAGTAGAAATTGGGAGTATGATATAGTAGTATCTTTCATGCAAGTATTCAAGTATCTTTAGGTTTGGTGAGAATATCAGCAACTGCGTTTAAAATGACCTCAAACGGCTTTGCACTCGCAAAAGCAATCTTATCTGACGCATCTTCTTCGATCTCATACTCCACACTCACTTTAGTGATGCAACTGTTTTCTTCCTTCTCCATGATTTGAAACCGAACTCCATAGCGTTTGAAACCGAGCGCAATATGGCCTCCTTCAATCACCTCCACCAGTTTCTCACGTTTCTCGTTATCTACCACCGTAAACTTCTCTTTTTGATATGAATGACCAGCCAATCCTTCAATCAAAAACAACAACAACAAAAACGAACAAACATGTCGGCAACACAACTTGATTAATTTGATAAATAAATCTAGCAGATCAATTATTCCTTTTCTTTTTCTACAGAAACGACAAGATTCCGGCGTAGGCATTGGCTATTATTTGCATCACCATCGTTCTACCCCTACTTGCAGCACCGCATTACACTATTTTCACATAATCTTAATCGACCCTTGTGAAAGTGTGGCAAAATCGACTTCACTTCGACCTTGGAAAAATCGACCCTAAAAAAGCAGTGGCGGATCCAGAAGGCACCAGAGTAAAATTAATGATCCATTGAAGGCACCAATGGTACTTTTATATTTTTTTAAAACTAAACATCATCATCTCAAGGGCGCATTGGCCCTCCCTTAATACATTGGGTCGCCCCCGTTGTGAAAGTCGATTCTAGAATAAAAAAATCGAATTCACTCTGACATTGGACATTGAAAAGCCGATTCTTGACTCTCGAATCGACTTTCATAGTCGATTCTACCGTGATGCATAAATCCTTCTTCCCACCATGTTTTAAAATTTGGGAAGAGGAATGAAATTAAAATTAAAAAAAATAAAAATGGACTGGAGGAACAAACCAGGCTGAAAGACGAGGTTGAGAACAGTTCCGACACCGCCGTCGCCTTCAAGTATGTCGATCTTTTGAAGGACATCAGGGAGTGCTTTAAGAGCAATATCAGCAAGTTGAAGACTGCTGTAAATTTTCCAAGCTTCAGCTGCAGACGCCTTCACTTCTATCTCCTCCGATAATGTCCCGGTCACCATTTTCTTCTTCTTCTTCTATGTATATCCGCCTCGATCTCTCTTCTCTATTTGTTTGATGGAAAAAATGATGAGAATGGAGTTATTCCTTCGATTCGTTTTATAGCAGTACAGGTCAGGGGGAAGTTGCACATGCAATGATGCAATCAGTTTTGGCTTACAGTACCACCGCCGGCCGATCGAGACAACCTTTTTTTTTTTTTTTTTTTTTTCTTTTCTTTTTCTCTTCAAGGGTGAGACAACAATTTCCATGTTTATTTTCCACAAGTCATCATCATATCACATCTTTTTTTAATTTATTAAAAAAAACAAAAAAAAATATTTTCTAAAGGACTTTTAATAAACATCAGACCTATGTTGCACACACATGGACACGACATGCCGCACGACACGATACGGACACGACGATACGGCTAATTCCAAAATTTAAGGACACACGACACGCCGCCGACACGTTATATATATATATATATATATATATATTCGTATATATCCGAAAAAAATTAAAGAAAATAAGATATGTATTACATAAATTCTATAAATATCTAGAATAGATATTCTACCTTTATACGGTGCCAAAAGAAATTGTAATTGACCTTCAAAATATTATAAATTGTAAAAATGATTATTTATCAACAAAAAAGATATAAACTTGATCCGGCGTATTATTTATTTAATTATTATAAAAATAAAAATCGGGTATTTTAACGTTTCCATTGAAAAAACTTAAATAAAGAAAAAAAATTAAAAAATTCGGTTCAGGAGTGTCGATGATGTGTCGGGGAGTGTCAACGGTGTGTCGCAAGCGTGTCGGAATTTAATTTTTTAATAATATTAATTTAATCAGCCGATACGTGTCGGACACGGTGTCGGAACGTGTCGTGTCGTATCTTGTGTCGGACACGGCGCACGACGACCATATTGAAGTGTCGGTGCATCATAACATCACACTAATCTCAATTGTTTCACAATCAATGTCATAATTGTAATCTATATCATTGATTATAACAAATGTAAAGTAATCGTATTTAGACCGGCTCATTAAATCAGCAGTGTAATTAACCGTTGTATTAATGATAAGTGTTCTGCAGATTCTTGTATAGGCGTAGTTGTTTTTTTTTTTTTTTTTTTTTTACATACAATGAACTTGTGATTTTATTTTATTTATTGATGAATATAAATAAAGATCTGGTTTCCCTAAATGATAGGTATTCTGTGGATATCATTATATCCCTAAAATTTGTGCATTAAAAATGACGTCCAGTTTTTATTTTATTTTTGGTTTTTTTTTATTGCTAAGAAAAAGCGTCGCTTTCAGCCTGCTAATCTTCTTTTTTTCCATCCTCTCTTTTAACGGTCGTTTAGCTAACAAGTCTCAAAACGAAGACCATACAAAAATAAAAAATTCAGTAAAAGTTTCATCGTGTTTGAAGATCTGGATCAAAACAGGGTTTGAAAATTAAGGAGGAAAGAGGAAAAAAAATTCAAAGGCAGGTAGCGTTCAGCATCCCGGCATCAGAGGAGCGTATTTTTTTTTTTATTTTTTTTTGTCTTTTAAACTATAAAAAATATGGAAGTTGTCATTCTTCTAATAAAAAAATGATTGTCCTATTACTTAAAAATTTTCCAAAAGATGTTTTTATCCCTAATTCTTCTTATTTTACTTAAAAGTACTACCTATCGGCATCATCATATGTTTTCATTTTTAAATATGTTTATAGAACATTTTCGATAATACCCCTATTTTATAATTATACTTGTATTTTTTTTAAGGTTAAAGGTTGTGGAGGACACTTTTTAATCTAAAATAGGAAAAAAGGACAAGAAAAAAAGATATTACATTGTTACTACAATGGTATGTAGAACAAAACACGCGCGCGTTTTTGTCCTTCTCAACCACGTCTTTTTTTCCATTTTCGTATCTTACGTCTGCTCCCGCCTTACTTTTTTTTATACATAAATGGTGGTTACAACCAAAACGTTAAATCCGGACAATTGAAGGAGGAGTAATAATAGGAAATTGAATCTACCCAAATCTTTTACACAATTTTCGGAAAAAAAAATTATATATATATATATATATATATATATATATATATATATATATATATATATATATATATATATATATATATATATATATTCCGAGTGAATTAACAAGAATACGCAAAGAATAATACAATAAGAATGATAATTTCTAACATATAGTAAAAAATACGAGTGAAGTAATAGTAACACATGAAATAACAATACAATAAGAATAGTAATTTCCAACATATAGTAAAAATTACGAGTGAAGTAACAATGCAATAAGAATGATCATTTTCAACATACATTAACAATTACGAGGGAATACTTCTTTGTACATTAGTTGTAAATGCTACATTTTTTCTAGTGTTACTACATATTTAATTTGACTACATTTTTGTATTGTACCTATATATTATTGATTGTTATTATTTCCTTATATATTACTACATTTTTTTGGCTGTGAGTACACTTTTTATGTGTAATTACATCTTTTTATGTTACTACATCTTTTTTATCATTAAATTTCTTTTTTTTCTTCGTATTTTAGATTGTGGATTTAATTACTCAAAGATATTTATGATTGCAATGAATCCAAATAATGATTCCCACGTTTATTGGCGCGTTTAATTAGTCAACCATTGTATTTTGGTCCATCCATTTTCATTTTATCATTTTTAATCATCTAAAAGAAGAGATGTTCTTGGATCCTTATTTTTGATATTTCATGTCTTTATCCTATACTGTATTCTCTTGTATGAGAAAAGATTTAATTATAATAAATAAATAAATAAAAAAAACTTTAAAACAACATTAGAAAGAGTAATAAACTAAGACGGAGATTCCAAAATGAACACTAGTGTCCATATTCCATGTTGGAGTGCCGCCCGTTTTCAACATCTATCTCTCTCCTTAATCTAATAAACTTAGACGGAGTATCCAATATGAATACAAGTAGTGCCTTAAAACGCAATAATTTCCTCTCAAAAAAAATTTTTTTTTTTTTTTTTTTTTTTTTTTTGCAACGAATCAGTTTATTATTTCACATTTTAGAACATAAACTTTTTTTCATATAAAAATAGTCACTAAACTATTTTAATGGCTCGTGTCCCGTCATTGACTTTCTGAAGGCCATAGACCTATTTATCAAGATATGGACTTTTAGAATAAAACAAACGAGTTTTACAGATATGTAATAACGTTTAGAATGATAGACTCGTTAAACCGATTAAGTTTTATAATTTTCCCCAAGGGCGTAGGTCATGGTTTTGTTGACCAATGCCTAGAGACAGGTCTGTTTTGATTATTGGCTCACGGCTCCTTAGACTCATGATAGATTCTTGACTCTAGCTTCTCAAATGACTGCATTTTGTTTTAGGTGAAGTCGGTCAGCTATGAGTTTCTTTAAGTGTATGGTGTGTTGAACTACCATCTCTCCCAAAACCTTAAGCTAGCGGCGATACAAATAATTAACATTTTATACACTTTAACACGCTCTCTCAAATTTGGGCCTAAGGCTATGCCAACTAGACACAAAATAAGCCTGAGTCAACTAGGCTCACAAAGACCAACTAGGCCAACAACAAAAAGGTTCAACACTTGCAAACACTTGCACAATATAAATGGGGGAAAATAAAGGTCCAACACAGATAGAGGAAAGATGGAAACATAGAGGAGAATATTTTCTTCATTAATGACAACAGCAGCAGCATGTTTGTACATATAGATCTAAGGATAGATTATGGAGTAACAAACTAACAAACTATTCCACATGGCTCGCTTTCACGGACACATGTCACTCTACGTAAATACTAAAAACAATTATTTCTTAACATCCCCCCTCAAACTAAACGTGGGAACTACTACCACATTAAGTTTGCTTCGAAATCATGGAGTCGTGGTGCCGGTAAGGCTTTTGTCGAGAATCAAGAACTTGCATTGAAGAAGGTACATATTGAACGTATGCTTGTTTATCCAGGACTTGATTTCTGACATAGTGGATGTCAACTTCTATATGTTTAGTTCTGGCGTGGTAAACTGGATTCTGAGCCAGAAAAGTTGCACTCAAATTATCACACCATGCAACTGGAGTAAGAAAGTGTACAATCCCATTTCGGACAACAACTTGTTTGATCCAAAACATCTCGTAGGAGAGATTAGCTAGTGATCTATACTCCGACTCGCACTTGACCTAGAGACAACATTTTGTTTCTTGGAACTCCGCGAGACCAAAGAATCTCCTATATAAACACAATAACCAAGAAAAGATTTTCTCGTCCTGTGGGTAACAAGCCCAATCAAGATCACTAAAACCACTCAAGTGAAGGGTACCATTTGCCTTGAATAAAATACCATAGTGAAGGGTGCCTTTTACATACCTAAGTAGCCTTTTTAAGGCATGCCAATGATCCAGGGTAGGTCGCGCATATATTGACTCAAGTAGTTCACGAATAAGCAATGTCCGGTCCGGTGTAGGTTAGATATCGTAGCCCTCCAACAAAGACTCCTATAAGCGTAGGATTCTTCATAGTTCTCCTTGGTCGTGTGACATATGTTGTCCAGAATCATGGGAGTATCACAGGGTTTGAGATGATCAAGTTGTAAACGTTTGAGCAACCGAGAAGCATAATGTCCTTGAGTTAAAACGCACTGCGGTATTTCGTGTGCTTCCATACCAAGGAAGTGAGAGATCGATCCAAGATCCTTAAGAGCAAATTTTGAGTGCAAAGATTCGTATGAATTTCGAATCAAAACTTGTGAATCTCCCCGTCACAAGGATGTCATCAACATAGACAAGAACATACATCAAATGTTTTTCAGCTTTAAGTATAAAAAGAGAAGTATCAGCAGCAGACTGATGAAAACCCCACTGGATCATCTGTGTTCTAAGAGCACCAAACCAGGCTCTAGGAGCCTGTTTGAGACCATACAGAGCCTTTCTCAATTTACAAACATAGTTAGGTTTAGGTTTCGGATCAACAAAACCTTCGGCGCCGCATGTAAACATCTTCTCGACAAAGGTCCATTCAAGAAGGCATTATCTATATCTATCCGATGTATATGCCGCTTTAGATTCACAAAGAATCGCAAGAACAACTCGATGGTTGATGCTTTGGCCACAGGACTAAATGTTTCGTAAAGTCCACTCCATAGGTTTGATTAAACCCCTTGGCCACAAGTCCGGCCTCGTGTTTAAGGATGGTACCATCGAGCTTCAATTTTAACTTGAATACCCACCGTTTCCTACCGTTTCGATTTTTAGAAGGTGGAACAAGTGTCCAAGTTCCAAATCCTTTGCAAAGCCTCAAACTCATCAATCATAGCCTTTCTCCACTCGGGCAAGTCAAAGCTTCGAAACTCTAGTTGGTTCAAGAAGGTGGTTTGGAAGAATTGTGGACCGAATTTGAGTGGAATAGGTTTTGGGCTTGAAAATGCCACTTTTGGAACGTGTTTGCATGTGATGTCCTAAGTTAGGTTGTGAGGTTTGAACAGTGTTCGGTGTTGACACCGGATTGCGGATCGGATTTTCATTACCGTGGGAGTGTTGAGTCCGAGGTGAGGTCATAGAACTTTGAGTGGTGTCGAAGAACTACTCATAGTACTCCCGCCGTTCTCTCGTGTTGTGTGTGTTCATAGTAGGAAAAGAAAAGATAGGAGAGGGAAAGATACCTCTCGGTTGATCGCCAACACCGTCTCTTGGAGAATCCCGTTCGTGTGCACCAATATCGATAGATGTTGTTGTGAGGAAGTATCTCCAACGTACATAGGAAGAGAGGTGACAACAAGTGTCGGATCGCATGGACTTCTACGAGGTCCTTGATTGAAACCTTCCTTAAAGGGAAACTCACTTTCATTAAACACAACATTTTTAGTGATGAATACCCTACCTGATACATCAAGACATTTGTAACCTTTATGCAAGGGGCTGATTCCCAAATAGGTGCATTTACTAGTATGATATCTAAACTTTGTAGGGAAGAAAGGTCTCAAGTGTGGAAAACAAGCACATCCAAACACTTTATGAAATTTATAATCAGGTTGCTTGTTATATAGGACTTCAAAAGGTGACTTATTCTTCAAAACAGGGGTAGGAAGAATATTAATGATAGACACAAACTTCAACAAAACTGTCCCACCAAAATTTGAGAGGAAGAGAAGCCCGAGCCATTTGTGTCGACCTAATTCTACAATGTGTCTATGTTTCCTTTCGGCCTCTCCCATTTTGTTGGTGAGCACGAGGGCAAGGATGTCTAAAAGGATACCTTGATCCTTGAAGTAGGTTTCAAGACTCCTAAACTCTCCCCCAAATCGCATTGGACACATTTGATTTTAGTGGAGAATTGGTTTTCAACCGCTTTTTGAAACCGAATAAAAGCGAGAATACACTTCGTACTTAAACTTTAATGGAAAAATCCAGGTGAATCTAGACCAATCATCAATAAAATGAACATAATAAGAAAAACCAAAGAAGGACTTGATGGGAGCAGTCCCCAAACATCGAATGTATTAAGTCAAGAACGTAGTAGAATGGGATTCGTACTCATAATAAGGTAGGGCATGACCCTTACCAAATTGACAAGCATCACATAAATTTAACTTATCATTGACTTCAACATTACAAGAGTTCAAAATCTGACTCAAAACTTGTCTAGAGGGATGTCCTAATCTTTGATGCCAAATATTAGGATCTTTATTCAAACTAACTGTGCTCAAAAGAACACCAGGAGACTCTGATGCAAACTGACTGGAGGAGGACTTGAATTTGGAGTGAAGAGAGATCTCATTTGGAACCACTATCTGATACAATCCACCCTTGAGAATTCCTTGCAGAAGCAGTGTCCCTGTTATCTTGTCCTTCACAAAACAAGAAAAAGGAGTAAATTCAACAACAACAGGATTATCAGCTAGAAGTTTAGACAGACTGACAAGGTTCTTGGTGATAAGAGGAACATGTAAGACATCTTTTAAAAACAAGGTAGTTTGTGGACAAGGTGTGTGGCGTATGTGTTTGACCAATGTGTTTGATGGCTAATTTCTCACCATTCCCAACTACTGAGATTCGTAACCCGAATAACCCGCACTTAGATGAAGATTGTTTAGATCGAGGGTGAGGTGATCGGAGGCTCCACCGTCCATGTACCAGTGCCGCATCCCCTGCAGTATCAGGCGAGGCAACATAAGCCGACACTTGTTTAGGATCACTGCTGTTGGCACTGCTTGGGGGAACAAAATCCTCTTCAAATCTATGCCAACATGAAGTCACTATGTGTCCAGACTTACCACATAGCTGACACACCATCTTGTTGCCATTATGACCCCCAGAGCCTCTACCACTGCCTCCTCTACCTCGGCCTCTTCCTCCTCTGCCATTGCTATTTCTGCCCCTACCATTGGTGGAGTTCTGATTGGAGGACCTTCCACTGTTTCCAAAAGGAGAATTTCCTCTAAGTTGAGGGCCTCGGGCAAAGTTGGTCGTTGAGCCGTACCGGTATATCTAGCAACGAGCCTTTCACGGGTCATCAATTGTGATTGAACATCTTGCCGCCAAGGATCCAACCCCGGAGGTTATGTTCACAACAACAAACCTTCATAATCACGGTCCAAACCTCCTAAGGTTGCAAGAATTAACTCTGATTTGGTAATAGGATATCCAGCTGCAATAAGATTGTCTGAGTAAGATTTCATAAGTGCTAAATAGTCAGCCATGGATTTAGATCCCTTTGATGCCTTTGCCAGGGCATCCTTATACTCAAGCATTCTTGCCTCAGACCTGCTATTAAACAAGGTTTCCAATGTTGTCCAGATTTCATGAGCGAGGTAGGTACAACCAACAACTTCGCACGTGCTTGTTCAACCATATAACCAAGCAACCAAACCCATTAACAAATTATCCTTAGTAATCCAAATCATCATTTAAAGGATGAAGAGAGGAATTAGGCACAATGGATTGATGAAGGGAATTACTAAGTGCGAGTAGGATTAAGCAAGTGATCTTCCAAATTTGTAACCTCTAATGATAGGCAACACGTTGTAACGCCACAACAGTAGTTACTACGATCCAATTTAACGGTGCAAATTTGATTCAAATTACCGGAAAAGGGGGAACTCAACAAAGATGAGGCAAAGGTGATTAGGACTCATGGAACCCGTAAACGGAGGAGTAAGAACGAGCTTCGAAGATTACCATACGGAGATTCAGATCCGTTGAAGGATGTCCCGATCCGTGTTGTGTGATAGAGCCGAGCTCGAACCGGAATGCCCGTAACAACACCATCGGGGAAGAGGGAATTTGGTGGCACCGGAGTTGAGGAACCGGTGCTCGCCTTGTAATCCGGGTGTAAGTAGAACCGTGGATTGTATCGCGGGAATAAGAGGCCGCATGTTGTAACGAGCCACTTGCCGCCGTTGTCGGAACCTCGCCTCCGTAGCCGCCATGTTCTCCGGTGGAAGCTCCGGTCGACGCCATTGACCGAACCTATGCTCCGATACCAAGATAGAGGAAAGATGGAAACATAGAGGAGAATATTTTCTTCATTAATGACAACAGCAGCAGCATGTTTGTACATATAGATCTAAGGATAGATTATGGAGTAACAAACTAACAAACTATTCTACATGGCTCAGTTTCACAGTGACACATGTCACTCTACAGAAATACTAAAAACAATTATTTCTTAACAAACACTTGCAAACACTTGCACAATATAAATGAGGGAAAATAATGTTGGCAACGGGGTTTGAACTAAGATCTTCCGCTTTGATTCCATTCTAAATTATTATCTCTCCCAAAAGCTTAAGTTGATGGGCAGGCAGATAATCAATAATCACATGTTATACATTTTAATATGGTGGCACTCACTCTTCATTTGTGGCCATTGAAATTCGCCAGAAATGGCAACATCGCCTGCTACCAGTTTCGTGTACACCAATGGCTCCAACTTCAATAACAACACAGCAATCTCTGCTTCTGTGTCCTTTAAGTCTTTTTGTCTAAAAATTATTGGTTTGACACTCAATATAGAGGGTGTGGGAGCTGGAAAAACCGGTCTCATTGACTGGAGCAAACACTAGATAAGTAACAGCTGACATGCAAGAAATAATATGTATCTGGGCTTTAATAGTAACGTGCACGAATGAACATTCATACTAGTACTCTGGTAATCCAAATACATATGCATATCTAAGAATTTTCATGTGAAAAAACCACGCATAATATTGTGTTGTACAACATGATTCACATGCTTCTGATTTACAATAGAGTAGAAGTTCTTGACGAGATTACAACTCGTCACCTGAACATTTACATTTCTTTTCCAATTCACAATCAGAAAACTAGCTACAAAAAAATCTTTCATTACAACAGACGAGGAGAGGGGAGGAGGGGTGGGGGGAGGGGGGTAACACAGAAAAGAATCCTTCAATCTTCTACCCAACATAAAAAAACCAGCATCGATCTCATGTGCAGCGTACCGTTTCTCACAAGATTCAAAAGCCCTGCCAAAGGTATGGAGATGCATTTGGTTAAGTATCCCCAACTAATAATATTTATCTCTCCTTTGAGACCATAAAAATAGCAACAAACGACACTACCAGAGTAACAGAGAGTCCAGGCCAGGACCAAGATCCATTAGTTTGTCAAGTGAATATAAATTTCAGACAATCATCAAAAGGTTGACTAAATTACTTGTAGCATTGTAAGATATTTACTGCAGCAGCAAAGATAAAGAACCAAGGGGGAAAAAATTACATGTTAAAACAGTAAAAAGAAGGTTCCCCATCTGAAATAGGACATGCACATTCTGAGTTTAGTTTATTGGCAGCCAGTTGGTCTGCTAACCCCCACAAATGTACTAGATAGACACTAGAAGCCCTTAAACAATTTGGGGATCGTGACATTTTGGCCCTTAATCTTTTTATTTTAACAAATATGTCCTTGAATAGTTTGTTTAGAAACAAATTGGCCACTGATCAGTACATACCGGTGATTTCAGTGTTGAAAACCATTTTTCGGCAACTTTTGATCATACTAATGCATTGCCCTTTTTATAAAGAATTCAACACAACAAACGACATGAAAAACTGTCTTCAAAATCCTCGCCCCGTAATCAACTTTGACCGTGAATTTGCCGATGATTTTGAAGTCCAGTTTTTAAGTCGTTTATTGCGTTGAACTCCTAGATATGAAAGTTATGTAGTGGAGCGATTGAAAATTCGTTTTCAAATATCGTAGGGGCCAAAACATATCTTTTTCACTGATTACGAGCCAATTTGTTACAATTTATTTTAGCTGAGGGCCAATTCCTTACAAAAACTTAGATTAGGGGTCAATTTGTTTTTAAAAAAAACCATAGTTTAGGGAACAAAAAGTTACGATCAAGATAGTATAGAGGCCTCCCGCCTCCGGTGCCTTTTCCCTACTATCTAGTATTAACAAGTAACAATTCATGGAGAAAAAATGTTGACCCTTATTTTGCAAATTTTTAAATAATTGACACCATATTTTTATAACTGACCGTATTAAAGAATTTAAAAGGAAGAAAAAGAATCATGTTTGCTTACCTTTCTAAGATATGGACCGTAGTTCTGTGCCTTACTTCTGGCTGTTGGCACCTTTCTTCTTGAGTAGGCTCCCAATTTTTCGGAACAAGGGTTTCTTCTTCTGACTCAGTTGCTTTGAAGGTGAGGTCCCACCATTCTCAAGGGTTTCGGTTGAAGGCCGCGTGTTGCTCCGGTCAATTCCCTCACTGCCCTCTGCCTTGGAGTCCAGTTCCCCCTCAAAGGATTCCTGTTCTGCTTCTCTTTCAGGAGAAAAGTCTTTTTCTTCAACCTGGTAGCTCTCCCACATTTTCGGATCTGTTTCCATTGACGAATCATCGTCCTTATCCTTGCTCACCAGATCATTTGATTTTCCAATTGAGTTATCAGTCTCATTACCATTCTCAAAAACTTCATCCTGAAAGACCTTTGGGGTTTTAGGGGATTCATCCTTTATAGTCTGCTCCAATGCTTCGACAGGGAGCTCTACTTTTGGCTTCTCTTCTCCTCCGCCTCCATTTTGTTCAGAAAACCCCACCACCTTCGGAAGCATATCGTAATCCTTATCACTGTCTGTAAGCGCTCTGTTTTCCTCATGCTGCTGTCTAGCCATAGCTTCTTCAAGCAATTTAGACAACTCCTGCACCTTGTGATGACTAGAGGCTTCACTAGCTCGAAGCTCCTCGTTCTCTTGAAGGATATTCTGCAATTCATTTTCATTGTCCATTAGACTTTCTTTGAACTTCATGCTTTCAGCTTTAGCTTGGCCAAGAACTTCCTGTAGATAAGTGACCTCAGACTCGGCTTTCTCAAGGTTTTTCCTCAAATGAGTTTCTTCCTCTTTTGTTGCGCTAGCTTCTTCTTCAACCTCTTTAAGCAAATTACCTAGCTTGGCCAGTTCCTTTTCCTTTAAGGCTATAGCTTCTTCGAATTCTTTCAAAGATTTTGTCAAATGAAGCTCCTTTTGCTCCCATTCATCCTTCGACTTCTGGTACTCAAGCTTAGACTGCTCAAGCGAGTTGGTGAGATCATCAACTTCCTCTTTAGCATCATCAAGCAAGCCTTTATATTTCTCATGCGTAGCTTTCACAACCATCTTCATGTCTTCTATTTGAGATTCATAATTTTCATGCTCTGATTCAAAAGACAGTAGCTTTTCCTTGGCTTCTCTGGCTTCTGTGGAAACTTCGTGGAGTGCCGTTGCTAAACTTTCCATTGCTTTCTTACTTTTCTCTTCTTCCTTCCTGGAGTCTTCAAGTTCGTTTAAGAGTTTGCTTTTTTCTTCCAACAAGGTTTGCACACTGGCTGCAGCAAGTTTGTCATTGTTTTGGTATTGATTTTTCTCTTCCTTCAAATTTTCAACCTCAGAGGCCAGCGTTTCTACCTTCCTTTCCATATTGGAAGCTTCTTCTTTTGTCATCTGAAGACAACGTTCCGATTCATCAAGATCCCTTTTCTGCCTTCGATTTGAAATCTCAAGTAGTCCAACTTCTTCTCTAAGTGAAGCTATCTCAGATTCGGCATCATGCAATGAATCATTATTAGCTTCCAGTTGTTTCATAACAGATTGTAGCGATTCTGATGCTGATTTCTCCAACCTCTTTGCTTCGTGGGTCTGCATCTCTAGTTCTTTTACCCTTTTCTTCCATTCGTCCACCAAATTATGGGCATAAGATTCAGTCATTTTTGCAGCCTCAAGCTCAACATTGAGTTGCTCCAAGCAAGCCTCTTTTTCAAGCAGTTTTTCCTCGTAAGTCTTAGCTTCCTCCAGTTCTTGCTTAAGAGTCTCTACTTCTTGTGTTAACTTTGACACAAGTTTGGCATTCTCATCAGTTTCAAACTGTGTTCTAGAATCAAGCTGAGATTTTAGCTGTATAACCTCGACCGAAAGGATTTCCACCTTTTTAGCATGAACCTCAGCAATCTCAGTAGCATCATGGGCATGGCTAAGTGCCTGGTTTTTGGCATCAGAAGCCATGGCAAGTTCTTGCTTCACCCTCTGGAGTTCTTGAGAGGTGGAAAGAAGAGCAGCCACATCCAGAGCATGCTGATTCCTCACAGCCTCAAGTTCTCTCTGCCATTCTTCTTCCTTCTTACTGGAAGCCTCAATACCAGCTTGTTCCATTTCAATAGAACGGAACTTTTCAATCTCAAGACTATCCTCAGTTCGCTTTTGGGCAACCAAAACCTCCTCGAGCTTCTCATTTGCTACCTCAGCTGCCTTCTTGACTTCCTTCAATTCATCAAGAGCTTGTGTTTTCTCTTTTTCCAGAGAAACCACTTTCTCCTTGGCTTTTCTAAGTTCTTCTTGGACAAGATTTACCTCAGCTTGTAAGTCTGATGATGGTCTTGCTATACGAGTAGGCTTTTTCAGCTAGAACAAAAAGAAAATTATATTATTACAACAGGAAGATGTATACAAGAACAATAGGCCTACAAAACACATCAAAATACAAGAAGTAACCTAGGCATCAACAAATTATCATAACACGTAATAATGGTAATAAAAAGACAAGGGACAGTAACTTACTTCAGGTGGTGTTGCAGTCTTCGGAGACTTGCGTTCAATGGAGGGCTTAGAAGTAACAGGCCTTGAAGACCTTTCCATCGAAAGGCGGGTTTTTGGCAGGGGAGAAGGAGAATCCGCATCAGATTTAGTTATTTCCCTGACGGGTTTATTGCCTCTTGGAGTTGCTGGAGATAATTTGTGGTTGGGAATTTCGGATAGTGTAGATCTGTGGAAGAACAAAAACACACCCATGGTCAAAAAAAAATTCTATAAAGCTTCTTCCTTTTTCTTTGCTGTACTTTCTGATGCAGTTATCAACACAATAGCATCAAATCATATGAAAATTTTGAGCACCAAATCACCTTAGAAACCCAATCCCCCATCCCAAACAAAAAGGAAAGCCAAAAAAAAGTAGAGATCTGTTCAGCTTTGCCTCTCATTTAAATATGACATACAATTATACATCCATATATAAAATCACAGCTATTAGCATTTGGGAAGAAATTTTGTGTGAATATATGAAACGACAAACAAAGTATTGAGCTAAAAATTACATAGTAGTGAATGAAAAGAAGAAGGGAAAAAAAAAACACAGATTAGTGACTGAAGAGGCAGAGGGCAATACTGAGCAATGAAGCACAAAAAGAAGTTAAATCTACTACACATTCTGGAAATTCAACGCCAGATCTGAAGCAGGTATACGAAAAAAGTAACTTACTTGGTGGATTTAGTAGACATGGCGAACAGAAGCGGATATTGCAGCAGAACAAATGCGAATTGAGGTTCAAACTAGTTGAGGAATAAGAAGATTTCAGGCCAAGAGACCATTAAAATGTCGACATTTTCGGACAGCTCCGTCACAACCACGATTCCGATCCCGTTTTCTACAGGTTGTATAGTGAGAGAGTCACCGGAAGTGGTGAGGGAAAAAGACGATTGACAGATATATACACTAAATATTATTATTACATATTATTAATGTTGGGTGAGTAACTGTCAAATATGTGTACCATTTTTCATTTTATAATTGGGGTGAATTTAATATAGGATGACCAATCATCATCCTATCTTTTATATTCATAAACTATTTTTTGAGGGGACAAACTATTTTTCCTTCTATCTTCTTTTAAGCAAGCACTCAATGGTGCAAGGACGATATCTCTCGCTCACAGAGCCCTTCACCTGATCCGATATAATGGTGAGGCAGTTAATCATGGTGATTCAATGGCTCTTTAGGTGGGAGGACCAGGACCCACCATGAATTCAGAGCTAACTTTCACACTGCGATTGTCAGGATTCAATCATGCGTTCCTTGGTGTAATCTGTCACCCAAGAACCAACTGAGCTACTAATACAAATGCAAATATTCCCAAACTTTTTAGTTTTATCTAAGAGCACTTGCATCGGCTACCCTTAAATACATATTTTTTTAGTTTATACAATCTCTATTCAAAATGAAATGTATCAGATTCTCTATTTTACGAAATTTGATTAATGTGGTACTCCATCCCTTCCTAATTATATGTCGCGTTTGATAAAAACACATAGATTAAGAAAATTAGTACTCCAAAAAAAATATTGGAAAGTGTAGCGGTTTAATGAATATGAAAGATTGATAAGTTGAATGAGTTTAGAAAGTTGAAAAGTAATATTGAAAAGCGGAAAGAGTATTAAAATATGTATTGAAAATATAACTACGACATATAAAAAAATTTGATTTTAACAACTGAGACATATAATTAGGAACGGAGGGAGTAGATATAAAGTAAATGTAACACAATCTATATGAATGTGGTACATATAAAATAAATTTTATGAAATCTGTATTTACGATAAGAAAAAATAAAGTATTTGTTGCAGTGTTATTTTTCCTAAGTATCTAATACAATTGTTCTAAATCGCATTCTCTCTGTCTCTAAACTCGAACCATGCTAGAGTCTTCACGTTGTTTAAAAATTACTTAATTGTGGAAAAATTATGGTTATAACGTCTAATAAATCATTTGACAAACATTAGCGTAATATTCGAAAAGTAAGCGAGAGTGGCTAGATAGATGTAAAGTATGGTAAGATGAGAAAAAATAATAATAAATTCTCAATTGGTTTTATAAAACGACTTTGTATCAATGAATGAACAAAATAAAAGTTATAGTTAGACTTTCATTTAGCAAGAGAAAGGGATATCTACGACACGTGTATTGTATGTGCAATAGTGTTTATTGTGGATTGTCAAAATGCATCGGTGAAATATGTATGCAACTCGTTTGACATGTAATTGTACAGATTAAATTTTTCACTCTAGATGGAGAAGCATAGTTTTACAATGATTAGTAATTCTATGCAATTAATACATAAGTATAATGTTTTAGTTTATAAAATACATGATTTGTGAATAATCGCCATCACCTACATAAAAGGCCATGAATATACAAATTTTAACATAATTGTCTAAGCAGTCTTCGAACCCTTAGCGCTATACACACTTCTTAGCCTTTTCTTCAAGGCCGGCCCTATGCTAAGGCCGGCGAGACCCGGGTCTTAAGCCCAATTGTGTCGGAGGGCCAAGCGGTACATGTTTCGTTAAAAGAAAAAAAAATCGTGTAGATTTAATCCGATCCAACCTAATATAATATGTTAATCTTCTTTTTTGATAAAGGCCCAAATTTTTTTTTACTCTAATTGATAAAGGCTCAATAAAAAATTTTACTTGACCCAAAAAAAAAATATATATATATATATATATATATATATATATATATATATATATATATATATATATATATATATATATATATACAAACAAGTTTTTTTTTTATGACTTTATCTATATTATTAATTTATTATATATTATATAAAAAAAAGCACACACAAAAATAAATAAAACAAACAAAAATAGATAGAATTCATTTTTCACTCATAATTTCCGACCCTCCCCTTCAGTCCTGCCTTCGTTTCCCCAGCTTCCCTACCGCTTGAGCTGTTGAATTTTTTTTATTTTTTATTTTTTGTTTTTGGTTTTTTGTTTTCCATTCCTTCTTTCAATTTCTCATTCATAAATGATAAATTTTATTCTCAAATTCTCAATTGAGAAGAATATGGTTAATAAAATTGACAATTCTACTTTGATTAGTGATTTCGTCTCTAATTGTGTTGCAAGAACGATCTTGAAATAGTAATATGTAAGTATGTTTTATGTATACGTATGAATTTGGTTTTTTGTTTAAATACGCTAAAAACACTACTTTGTAGGCGTGTTTTGAGACTATCAATAATGTTAGAAAAATGTGATAAAACAAACGAAATTGAATGATCTCCAAGCGCACGTATAAAACGTTTCTTTAAAGAGATGTTTTAAGATCCCTCTCGCATTCAATGAGTACTACTTTAGAGACACAATATTTTTGTATTGATGATGCTTCTAAAAAAAACTTCATTATCTTTCACACCGAATGCTGATGTCTCTCTATATATAGACAACGAAAAGATAATGTACCTCTTCACGAAAGAACAAACCAGTTCGTCTTCAAAGGATGTGTCCCAATGAACATGCACAACCGAAATGATGTGTCCCAATGAAAAATCTCTTCTACGAAATGGTGTGTCATTCGCATAGGTTCGTTTAGGTTTCGGGGGCGTTGCCCCCGAGCCCCCACGGTGTGCAACAACACCTTCGAACCCCGTTTCTTTTCGGTGACACCTGTCGCACTCAGTGTGCAACAACACATTCAAAACAAAAACAAAAATAGACTTTGTGAATAAAATATCTAACAAATAACTTGAATTTTGTAATTACGGATGTTAAAAACGCGATAAGTATGTTTTTCAAAAAAAAAAAAAAAAAAAAAACTTCAACTAAAAGGCCCAATTCGGGGACTTGGTCTTAAGCCCAACAAATGCGAGGGCCGGCCCTGCTTTTCTTTCATCCGTTTTTTATTTGTTTCTCGCCGTTTTTCAGATAATGAGTATCAAGAGATTCCCCACGACGAGGAAAGCAATCCAGCATTGGTTTCATCGCATTTTGGCAAGTGTTATTCACCTGTTTCCAATCTTTAACCGTAAAATAAGAGGTTTTCCAATTCAATCACAATTATATCGTGTTTCTTGTCACAAATCCATTATTTTATAAATATTACAAAATATCGGACAGCTTTTTCTATTTCCGTGGTGCGAAACCCACTGATTAAAGGTAACAGATTTCCTGCTACTATGTCCTTGGAGGAGGCGAAGGCAAAGCAGCATGAAGAACTAGACCAGAAAACGCAGGAGGAACTCGCTCACGTCGATTAGCTGAGAGAAAAGTTAGATCCAATCTCAAGTTAAGATTTAAACCTAAAAAATAACATCTTAGACAGCAGTGTTTATGCCCAAACTTCCTAACTTAGGCTTAGACACCTGCTGTAACGCTCATCTCCTGGATATCGAATCTTAGTTCAGAAATGAGACGCCCGGCGCGTGATAGAGAAAGCGTCGCGAAAGAGAAAAAACATACATAGGCTCGGGGAACAAACCCTTTGGGTCTTCCAGAAGAAAACATCCAACAAGAATATCACTGTTGTCAAACTAAAATAATAAATAACTGAACTAAATACTAGAATCCAAAACAACCGGCATGTCTAAAAAAAAGAAACTACTATAGCTAACATGACATGTACACATGTCTTACTCAACTACTAAAACAAACTAGCTAAACATAAAAGAACTACATGCTTCGTCCTAAGCTTGCTCTACAAGCTTCAACATCATTTATGTCATGAGCATGTGTGTCTCTTTATTCCAAATAAAGGAGTGAGCACTAGTTCGATGCTTAGTAAGGAGCAGAAAATCAAAAAGAGAGATTCATGTTTGTCAAGTCGGAAGACAGTTTGGTTACATTCATATTTACACGAATAAAAATACTTATTCTCACCAAAATTTCAAAATAACAGTTTAAAACATTTCATAGTATAAAAATACTTGAGAAAACAAATTCTCACCAAAATTTCAAAATAACAAATTCAGGATCAAAGAAATCATAAAAAGATTTAAAACATTTCATATTATAAAAATACTTGAGAAAACATTTTTGAAATGCATAAAACAAGATCCTACATCTAAATTATCCAATTACTTAACATTTTGGTTACATTTTATATTTACATTTATCTTGTTACAGAAACAAACAAGTTTACATAGAGCAGATAGCGGAATATGTGCATAACGTCAATGTTTGGCGCACACATAGTCGAAACAGATGAAAGAATATCCTTTGAGGTTGACGGACGGTACATTGTGTTTCTTATCTAGTACCTAACCAAGAATAATCCTCTTCTTAGAACACATATTGGCACATAAGTCAGGTTCATTAATTCTTTACGTCTTTATAACCACCTAAGTTAGCACGTAAAGGGCCACAACCATAACTAATTAACACCAAACTTCTGAACACTAATCTTCATTTACCATACAAAAGTATAGAAAATGAATATGCAGTAAATTTTCTAGAAAATACATAATACTTGAAAATACCTCGTGCATCATAGAATAAGCACAAAACAGAACTAGGCCTTTCTTGCACACATCCTGGCTCGTTAAGGCGGGGCCTGGGCTCGTATAGGCGAGTCTAGAAAACTTTCAGATTCGTTTTTACCTTCACAGTTATCGGCAAGATGCAAACACATGGTCCTAAACTAACAAATTACGTGCAGAGACTTGAAAAATAGTTTACTTTAAACAATTTAAACAATAAAAACCAAGTCTTTTGGTAAGATGACTTATTTGGCTTATAGACGAACCGAATCGAACAAGAAACAAATCTAACATGAATCTACGAACAAGAAACAAATCTAACATGAATCTTACGAAAATCTAACATAACCAAGATCATAACTAAGAACCCTTACGAAAAAGACTAGACTTTTACCTTTTAACGATGATTCCAAATGCGAAACTACTTTTGGAATCGAATCGAATTCAACACTACGACCTGCAAGACGGAAACAATGCGATCAAATACCATGTCGGACTTCGGAGGGTCCCGTCGAGGTGGGGCTTGCTCTTGTTGAGGTGAGCCTACCAACCTCCCAAATCATGAAACATGATCGAAGAAGAAGGCGGAACACCCAAGTTTCAAAAAACCCTAACATGTTGAGGCGGAACCTTATTTAGCCGAGGTGAACTGCTCGAAACCCAAAAATCCGGAAAAATGAGAAACCGAGAGAAATGAGACCTTAGGGTGATTTAGAGTCCTTTTTAAAGGCTCTTTAGCCTCAATGTCGATTTCTTTTATTTTTTAGGAAAAGAAAACATAAATAGAAAAGAAAAAAGAAAAAATGTATTTAAAAAATGACTAAATTACCGTTACAAATAGGCGTGAGATTTAAATCATTGTGTGACTCTACACCTATAGGCTATATTGATGTTAAAACATCGTTTTGATCACCCTGATAGGTTTAAGGCATGTTTGGTACAGAGAAATATTTTTAAAATAAAAGCATTAAGAATAAAACTGAGAAAAAAAAAAAAAGACTGGATTCTTTAAAAAAATATTGAGTTAGAAGTAGTTGTTTTTTTTTTTTTTTTTTGGAGTGAAACTAACATGATTAATATTTATAATGTAATATTCAAGGAACCCGCGCCAACCACCTAGCTAGCATCTTTCTTCCAAAAAAACTAACTACTAACATGATTGTTAATTATTTTCATGTCTTTCACATTGTTGACAGGCTGACAATCAATAAATTAGACTTTTCTTTTAATGTTTATATAAAATATATTCTATAAGTTTTATTGAACTTGAAGTTGTCACAGGGACACCATTGAAGTTCAAAGAAAATCCACATTACATGCATAGCATGTTTACTGGCACGTAGTTGAATTTGAAAGAAAAAGAAAAAAAAAAGAAAAAAACATTTACGTTCCTCTCTTTTCATATTGGTAAATCTCACCCTTCAACCCAAAAATTCAGCTCCTTTTTATATTAAATAGCATTATTCATTTCCATGAAGAAGAAAAAAACCATTCATATATTATTCATTTCCATGAAATCATCAAATATTATTCAGGTGGACAATATATATTTGGTCGGGTGGACTGAATTAAAACAACTAATTATATTGGAGTGAATTACATATAGGTTTTCTTATGTATTGAAAATAAAAATTGTTTGTCATTCAACACACACATATATATACATACACACGTGTATATATATGTATAAATAATTTTCTTTTAAGAAATCGCATAAGCGGAAAACTCTCTTATTATCATTATAATTTTATCGTATGTACCCAAAGGACACATAAGAGAAAGGTAAGAATGAAAAAAGAGTGTGTAAACAAAGAACCAAAATTGGTTAAACTCTATCCAAGATGGTCCCCACTCTCATGTCTCACGGGATGAGTGGATAGTCATTCAGGTAACTTAGTGACTCGGAGTCGTGGACTTGCTGTGTAGAAATTCTAGGCCCAAACTATATATATAAGAAGAGATGTCTCATCCCAAAACCTAGATTATGAATCCATCTCTTAGTATGGTGGGTGATACAATAACAAGTGCGCAATGTGTGACAATTTTAACATGCTATTATACACCAAACAATCGAAAGAATACTCCTTTAGAATGATAATCAATAATGATCTCTTATCACGAAGAACAACGGTAACAGCTAACAATGATTACAAATGAGAAGATATATTTCATCTTTTGGGTAAGTAGCTTCTGCTTTAAGACAATACTTTATCTTTCTGGTTCGATGTCATATCTTTGTCAGAGAATAAAATGCTAGCTAGACATGGACATGGATATGGATATGGATATGGATGCATATGAAGGACACACATCTCCTCCAATTCCCACCCCCACTCACACCCTCTCCCAAAAATAACCATACATCTTTTAACTTATCGAATGATTGGTTGACCCAATGCAATGTTAGAACAGCACCCAGATCTAGATGATCATCTAGATTCTTACGCACCGTTACCGCATGCACACGGAAGCACCACTCATGTTAGAATAGGGAAAAATGATGCTATTTTTTATTTAAATAATTAAAATTTTTAGTATGAATCAAATATGCATAATTGGAAATCCTAAAGTCGTGTCATATGTAATCATAATATTCAGTGTGTAAATAATTGTACACAAGATAATGAATGAGATTATGGAGATACGTTTTAAATAGTAAGTTTGTGGTAAAGTTAATTAAAGTATGTGGTCTATTGTAGGTTCCACATAATCCTCTCTTGCCTTTTGAATTCTGTGTGCAGGATGAATAAATAGATAAGCTTCTTTGTACTATTATCAAACTTATGAATAGTAAGCTCAAGATTACTTATCTTCTCCTTCAGAGAAACAATCTCAGCTTGCTTGATAACTCTGAGTCAGTAGCTGCAATAGTAAGGATCGATGTCAACCACTTTTGTCATTTTTGACAGATCGTCTTTGAGTATATTCTCAGATCCCAACTGTGTATTCTCAGTCTCTAGTGTGACATTCTTACTAATAAGTTTCTCATTCGTAACTACCAATCCCTCAGACATTTCAAACAATGTAGAATCACGTAAGTCATAATATATATACCTCATCTTCAACATTGTCAGTTGTCTCATTTTCGGCATCATCATGATCACCCTTATCATGATCAGTGCCATCATCATCTGTGTCAACCATCAAGCATATATATGCATGTTCATCAGAGTCTTCGTCTTCAGTATCAAATGAATCACTCCATGAAGCTTAGGCTTTGAAAGCTCTCTTCTTATGCTTGCTAACAACGTGATCAACATTCTTTACAGGACATTCACTTGCATAATGGCCGAACTTATTGCAATCAAAACATATTTCAGCAGACTTACTCTTAAAATGACCAACTCTCTGGTTTCTTCTTCTGTTGTAGCTAAAGGCTTCTTTGAAAACTTCTTGAAGTTCTTGAACAATAGTGTGAGGTCTTCACTCATTTCCTCAATGTTGTTCAAGGGTTGTGCATTTGTTCTGTCTTACCCTTATTGCTCTAATTTACAACAACTTGCAAAGCAAGAGTTTTAGATTTAGTCTTTATTTCATTCATTGTTAGTTCATAAACCAACAATAAACAAATCATCTCATCATTTTCAAGGATAGATAAGTCTTTTGCTTCTTGAAAAGCAATGACTTTTGGATGGTAGACTTCTCGTTACTTTTTGAACCTTCTCTTGGTTGGTAAAGTTTTACCAAGACATTTAAGAGAATTTATAATCTCACTAAGTCTATCATTCATTTTGTTGGAAAAGTGTCCTAAATCCAATCGGGTTGGACCGGATCCGACCGGGTCAGGTCGTTTACAGTCTGTTTAGTTCATGTAATAACTTTATTATGATTAGTAAAAGCACTTATGTTATTATATATGTTGTTTATCTTCATATTATTTGTTGTATATATATAGTAACGTCCCCAGTATCAAACCGTGATAGAGAAACCATGATAGTGATTATGGTTGATGAGATCTCTAATCGCTCTAACAGGTTTGGTACTTAAATGTCTCTAGTCTTATGTAATGTCAAAAGGGACATTGATAGTATAACCAGACTAGCACGTATTGAATGTCTTCTATCTTATAAAAGGTAGGGATAGATCTCGTCTATCGAAGTGTAGAGACACTTGGACTGTACGTGGACGTGTATTAGAGAATGCGTACGTTAGACTGACCTACTTACATTAAGTCTCACACTATGTGGCGGTTGTGTCATTATCCTTTTGACCGGAGTCTTAATGGCATCACGGTGTGGATTGTCATGCTTTGACACTATTGAGATTTCCCCTAACCACGGGGCGATCATGCGGTAGTGATTGGGTGTGATATTGAAGCATGCGGAATATACATGATTGGTCGTCCGGGAATCGCGTATCCTATGATTGGGGTCGAATATCCGAAATGGCCTTCTTATAAGGAATGTCTAGCTCTCAAGAATCTTTGCAAAGTGGGAGTAAATGTGTTGTTCCGAGAGAGCGTGATATCCAGATTATAAGATATGATCGTTAATGTATTGACACTCGAGATACGATCGTATGGATATTATTACAGCGATAGGATTGTAAGTTACACGGTAACTGCTTCACATGAAAGGTAGTAGTCATTGCTTTTGACTCTTCCGATAATTGGGGGTCACGGTGTGTTGCTAGATGATAACGGAAAAATTCACTGTTATTTTGATAACAATTTACCCCATTTCTGATATCATTTTGAGTATTTTTGTATCATTTCGAGTCTTTAATTCCTAAGTTTCATCTAAATATGTTAGTAGTAGTTATTATATAAAATATCGTATTTTTATCGTGTTTTTACTAGTTTTTGTACCGGTTTAAGAACCGGAGTGTCGTGTCGGATTTACGTTTGGTATTTTGGTGGTTCATTGCAGGATTATACATTGACCAAGATTCCACGTAACGACATGTTTTGAGTCTAAAAGATGTGTTTAGAGGATTAGAAGAAGATGCCACAAGCTTACGAGTTCAAATGGATCAAATTATCTTACATACTTAAAACCAAAACCTGTTTCGACGGAGATTTGACCCTGCTTAGAGGCATTTTCAGGGGATGACTTCTTAATGAAAGTTGTAGATCTTCACATAAGCTTTCCAACGCACTTTGAATCACATCAATTGGAGTTCTACAACTCAAGTTATGGTCAATTGACTAATCAATTCGGATTAGTAGAAATCCCGAAATATCTTCGTAATACGAATGGCTCATCAAAACGACATTTTCTCGAAGAAGTTTCCTTCATAAAAGTTGTATATCTTCCAGAACGCTTTCCAATGGATTTTGAATCAAGTCAATCGGACTTCTACAACTCAAATGGTGGTCAAGTGGCTAATTGATTCAATTTCGTAAAAATCCCGAAATATCTTCGGAGGAACACGAGGTCATCAAAAAGGCGTTTTCTGAAAACGTGTCCTTCATGAAAGTTGTAGAGTTTCTCGAGACCTTAATTTTGGCATTTTGTTTGAAATTTTTGGAGGTCTACAACTCAAGATATGAATTTTAGAAGTCTTATTACAATATAAGGGCTTCTAGAAGGAAAAACGGTTACAGATGTAATCATTGAGTTCGGATCGATCCGACTCCTACCCGGATCGATCCGGCCCCCTTATATTTGCCTATATATAGCAGAGCATCAGCAGCAGCAACGTTGCCCCTCTCTTCTCCCATTTCTCTTCTTCTCCTTCTTCTTTCTTTTATTTATGTTATGGAGGGGCCTATATGTAATATATATGTCGTTATAATGTCGGTGTAATAACCCGACTAGTTATAGTTTTAATATAATTTCGTTTCCGCTTTTTATTGCTTTCTTTTATTTTATGCAATTAGTATAAATATATATATATACGTATATTATATATATATCTATATCTATATATATATCTATATATATATCTATACGTATATCTATATATAGTTAGTTATCTTTTTCGTTTTGTTTTCTTTCGTTTTGTTATTTTCGTTGTTATTTTCGTTAATATGAGTAGTTAAACTAAACATAGCCGAATTATGTGAAAACGGGTAAAATTGACCCTCGGGAGACGAGATGGGAGTTGTGTAGCACGTAATATAATGTTTAATGATTAATCCACGTCCTAAAACTTATTCTAAACGTCTTTGAATTAGATTGATCATCTAGTCCACTGTCACACACATCGAACCTATAAATGCATTTTGCGGTGAGATGTGGGAAAAGGGGTTTTGGGATCGTTGCGTAGATTCGGCCTAGTTGTTAGGACCGTTTCCAATACGAGAGGTTTGTCATCGTTGTTCGAGCGACTCAAAGAGCGTAATCATGTTAGGTTAATCGGTTTTCTAAAGGGAAAATTAATTAACTTCACATAGGGTGTTGAGTGAGAGTTGTTCGCATCTTAACACCGAAATTAGGAGTTGGCACCCGTGGATGTCGTTAAAATACTTGTGGAAAGGTAGGTTGGTTAAAACACACTCCTTATCAAGTTTTTCCCGTGGGGAAATAACCCGTTGGATCGTGGCTCGGCTATGCTTTTTAAGCACTTAGTTAAACTCGTTAGAATAATATTTATTTTCTCGTTTTAGCTATAACAAACATAACCAACAACTTTGATCGCCTAGACTAAGAAACACGTTCGCTTTGGTACTCACAACCACATTTCTCTTGGGACGACCTCGTACTCCCGTAGCTATCCTAACAATCGACCCGGTACTCTGCCAGTTAGAGAGTTAGTTTACCCACAGTTACGAGTCTTTATAAATGTATTTTTAGTGGGTGAATTTTTCGCTCATCAAAAAATTGGCGCCGTTGCCGGGGACCAATATTTTAGTGGGTGTATTTTTCTCTCATCAAAAATTGGCGCCGTTGCCGGGGAAATGTGTGATATTGTTGTGATATCTTGTAAGTGAACCGAAGGCTTGGGCCTAGGTTTTTATTTTCTTGTTTTATTTAGATGTCGACAAAGAGCTATGGATGCTAAAGTGATATTGTCCTGAACTCGGTTTGAATACGACTTTGGTACTTAGCCTCTTCGGAGGGTGATATCTTGTAAGTCTGGCTAAAACTGGGGATTAGGGCCTTCGGCAACCATAACTTTTTGAGGGGTCTAAATATCGTGTGTTTACGAAAAAAAAAAAAAACGAAAAAACAAAAAAAAAAAAAAAAAAAAGTTTATTGTTTTCTTGTTATTTTCTGAGATCTTGCAGTTTGAGTTTAAATGGATGAATTTTTCAATCAACACTACTCATCTGAACAACAATACCCCTACCAACCTTATCAACAACAGTTCATGTCTGAGCCTCAGTATCAATAGCAGAATAACCAGGGTTCTCGGTCCTATAATTGCCCAAATGCATACCAGGACCAGAATTATGGTTATTCGAGTAATGAGCCACCATATTACGAGGGTTACCTGAACCCTAATGCTTATCAGGATTACAGTGTTCATACTCAACACGTTGATAGCTTCAACCATATTCACCATCCGATCGTTGTCCGGAATGGCAAGAAGACTACTACTCACCTCCGATGAATCAAAGTCAATATGATCGCTTTTCCCCCATGCCACAAGAAGACTTCACCGACAATCAAATGGAGTTACTAGAACGATTGAACCAGAGCCTGGAAGAGCGATTGTTGGACATGCAGGAGTTCAAGGTAAGTACTGACTCCGCTATAAGAAATCTTCAAGACAAGGTGGGGCAATTGATTGATTTAGTGAGGTATGTGAAAGAGGCAGAGACAAGTGCAATAGAGGTGGTTAGGGATGAAAATGTTATCACTGAAAAAGTTCAGGATGAGAATGAGGTTGATAATTCAGTTCGCGAAGAAAAAGTGCAAGATTTGGAGATGACAGAGTTAGAGGAGCGAGAGATTGATTGGCCATCTTTAGTAAAGCCACCGGGAGAGTTGGTAATAGCTGATATATCGGTCCCGGATTACTACATTCGTCCACTCTGTGAGGATGAATTTTCTGCGGTCCAGTTCATATACTCCCCAATGGATGAGCTTTATGGTAATTTTCAAAAGAAGATGGTTCGACAGGATGATAAAAGAAGGTTCGACGGCTGGGAGGAGGTAACATCGAGGGCCAAACGAGGTACGTTTCTAGACAATTTAATTTCAATGGTTCTCGCATTGTTAACTTTTCTTAAGCTGTTGATCTTCTTAAGTTCGGATTTTAGTTGATTGAGTCTGTATAGAGTCACCCTGTCGAGCCAACGACGTTAAACAAAAGCGCTACCGGGAGGCAGCCCGATAATAATAATAATAATAAATTGGATATGACTAGTCTGAATGAAATGTAGAATCTGTATGAAAGATGAACACAAAACACAACCAAGTCTCAGGATGAATGTTTGAATTTCATTAAGAGGGAATGATTAGGTGGTTATCCGAAAATCCCGATGGAGAAAAAGATAAAAATTCAAATGTATCATTTCTTGGACTTAGGTTATTGAACCCTTGAGGATCTGGGTATAAAAGACTCAATACTTTTTCACACATTTCATTTTATGATCTAGTCTGTTTCAAATTTCTAGTAGTTGTAGTATAGTGGTGAGTACTCCCGCCTTAATAAAACTGTGTGTAATAAAAAATGAATCTAGGAATAGCTGACTTGACTATGATATATGCTCACATGATACTCTCTATGATACGTATATGCTTAGATGTTCTGTGCTTTGCCCGTGTGGGTTATTTTTCCATCTAAAGCTATTATATTGCCTATCGAATTTTCTGACGTGACAGGGCCATTATCTTATTATTCCCATATCCCTATTCGATACTTTTGCACGAGGACCATGTCCCGTGTTTGCTTTGTTTTGGTTGTTTTCATATAGGGATTCGGGATGTGCTTTCTCATGGCTGTTGCGGGATTCGATAGCACATTTCTGCCAGATTTATCAGCTAAGTCTTTCTCTCTATCTCTGGGAATAATGCAAAATCGTAAGTGGGGGGTAGAGTATGGTCGGTTAGAAATGGCAGTAAGTGTTTAAACCCTTACTTTTTGATCTTTTTCGAGCATTATTTAGTTGATTAAAATAATCTGTATAAGGTATATATTTCATGGATTTGAAGTTGTAATGATCAATTTAGATATGTATAACTAATTTGAACCGTAAGTGCATTTTAACCCCAAATTTATTTGTGTAACATAAATTCCTTCACGTAAGCCTTTGAGATTGAAGCGAAAATTTTAAACTGTACCCATTCAGTATCCTAGTGGTTATTCTAGAGATAATAGCAGTAACTTAGTACCTAACTTTTGAACGTGTACTGTGAATATCTGAAGGTTTGAATGTGATAGAAAGAATGTCAAAATAAGATAAACTATATATATGTCGGTTGTAGCTACCAATGATTTGAGTGCGGTAGGGTGTTATCACGAAACGTCCTATACCACTATGAGGCTTAAAAGCTCCCGACTGCCTGATGATAGTAGTCCAGCTAGGGTGTTATCACGAAACATCCTATTGCTGGGAATGAGGGCATATGCTACACATAAAAAATAAAAATAAAAATTAAAAAAAAAAGAGAGTTAGATAGGTATTAATGTATTCGGTCTCACCTCATGACGCTTGAAAGATAGTCGATTTTGGCAATGAGTTCGGATATGTTAGTATTCTATGAAAAAAAAAAAAAAAGAAAAGAAAAGAGAAGTTATCTTCTGACTATCCCCAGTATAAACTAAATGATATGCTTTAGGGATTATCCTAATAAGTACACGGGAGGACTTTGTGTGGAACTGTTACTGCCTATACCTAGGAAAGTTGTTAGGATTGTCTGAATGGATACTAGTGCGTTTGCTTGATTTATTCAAGAGAGGATAGTGGAAATTGAAAAGGCTTGTCGCACACACTCTGTTATACATTTATATTGCGGTTAACGTGTGATTATGATTCAATTGGTTGTATCATCTGATTGCCATTTATATCTTATCTTCATGAATTTTTCCTCATTCATTTTATTTTATCGCTTGTTTTGTTCGAGGACGACCAAAAGCTAAGTGGGGGGTTGTGATAACGGAAAAATTCACTGTTATTTTGATAACAATTTACCCCATTTCTGATATCATTTTGAGTATTTTTGTATCATTTCGAGTCTTTAATTCCTAAGTTTCATCTAAATATGTTAGTAGTAGTTATTATATAAAATATCGTATTTTTATCGTGTTTTTACTAGTTTTTGTACCGGTTTAGTAACCGGAGTGTCGTGTCGGATTTACGTTTGGTATTTTGGTGGTTCATTGCAGGATTATACATTGACCAAGATTCCACGTAACGACATGTTTTGAGTCTAAAAGATGTGTTTAGAGGATTAGAAGAAGATGCCACAAGCTTACGAGTTCAAATGGATCAAATTATCTTACATACTTAAAATCAAAACCTGTTTCGACGGAGATTTGACCCTGCTTAGAGGCATTTTCAGGGGATGACTTCTTAATGAAAGTTGTAGATCTTCACATAAGCTTTCCAACGCACTTTGAATCACATCAATTGGAGTTCTACAACTCAAGTTATGGTCAATTGACTAATCAATTCGGATTAGTAGAAATCCCGAAATATCTTCGTAATACGAATGGCTCATCAAAACGACATTTTCTGAAGAAGTTTCCTTCATAAAAGTTGTATATCTTCCAGAACGCTTTCCAATGGATTTTGAATCAAGTCAATCGGACTTCTACAACTCAAATGGTGGTCAAGTGGCTAATTGATTCAATTTCGTAAAAATCCCGAAATATCTTCGGAGGAACACGAGGTCATCAAAAAGGCGTTTTCTGAAAACGTGTCCTTCATGAAAGTTGTAGAGTTTCTCGAGACCTTAATTTTGGCATTTTGTTTGAAATTTTTGGAGGTCTACAACTCAAGATATGAATTTTAGAAGTCTTATTACAATATAAGGGCTTCTAGAAGGAAAAACGGTTACAGATGTAATCATTGAGTTCGGATCGATCCGACTCCTACCCGGATCGATCCGGCCCCCTTATATTTGCCTATATATAGCAGAGCATCAGCAGCAGCAACGTTGCCCCTCTCTTCTCCCATTTCTCTTCTTCTCCTTCTTCTTTCTTTTATTTATGTTATGGAGGGGCCTATATGTAATATATATGTCGTTATAATGTCGGTGTAATAACCCGACTAGTTATAGTTTTAATATAATTTCGTTTCCGCTTTTTATTGCTTTCTTTTATTTTATGCAATTAGTATAAATATATATATACGTATATTATATATATATATCTATATCTATATATATATCTATATATATATCTATACGTATATCTATATAGCTGTAGTTATCTTTTTCGTTTTGTTTTCTTTCGTTTTGTTATTTTCGTTGTTATTTTCGTTAATATGAGTAGTTAAACTAAACATAGCCGAATTATGTGAAAACGGGTAAAATTGACCCTCGGGAGACGAGATGGGAGTTGTGTAGCACGTAATATAATATTTTAATGATTAATCCACGTCCCAAAACTTATTCTAAACGTCTTTGAATTAGATTGATCATCTAGTCCACTGTCACACACATCGAACCTATAAATGCATTTTGCGGTGAGATGTGGGAAAAGGGGTTTTGGGATCGTTGCGTAGATTCGGCCTAGTTGTTAGGACCGTTTCCAATACAGAGGTTTGTCATCGTTGTTCGAGCGACTCAAAGAGCGTAATCATGTTAGGTTAATCGGTTTTCTAAAGGGAAAATTAATTAACTTCACATAGGGTGTCGAGTGAGAGTTGTTCGCATCTTAACACCGTAATTGGAGTTGGCACCCGTGGATGTCGTTAAAATACCGTGGAAAGGTAGGTTGGTTAAAACACACTCCTTATCAAGTTTTTCCCGTGGGAAAATAACCCGTTGGATCGTGGCTCGGCTATGCTTTTTAAGCACTTAGTTAAACTCGTTAGAATAATATTTATTTTCTCGTTTTAGCTATAACAAACATAACCAACAACTTTGATCGCCTAGACTAAGAAACACGTTCGCTTTGGTACTCACAACCACATTTCTCTTGGGACGACCTCGTACTCCTGTAGCTATCCTAACAATCGACCTGGTACTCTGCCAGTTAGAGAGTTAGTTTACCCACAGTTACGAGTCTTTATAAATGTATTTTTAGTGGGTGAATTTTTCGCTTATCAAAAAATTGGCGCCGTTGCCGGGGACCAATATGATTGGCGCCGTTGCCGGGGACCATGATCGTTAGGCATGAAGGGCATTTTCGTAAATTGCACTTTGTGTCTACGGCCAACATATTCGGAAGCCTATCGGGTCACACACATATGAACATCGAGTCGGATTAAAATGCGGTTATTGTTGATAGCCAAATAAGGAAGTTTATTTCTAGACTATAAAGGTTATAGTGGTAAATTAATATGGTGGTATTTATTTATTATGAATAAATAAAATACAAGATATTAATTATATATAAATTATATTAATTAAAGAATACTCCGAAGTCAATTTATTGACTATAGGGGCGCCACAATTGATGTGTATAAGTTACACTTGGGTTGTGCACTTTAATTAATAAGATTACCATAATATTAATATAAGATATTAATTGATTTTGGAAAAATAGATTTATGGTAATAAGATATTGGCAAAATTAATTATAATTAAAGAGATAAATCAATCTAGAAGATTTTTCTTATTTTATTGGGAAAATGTTTTCTTCTCCTCCACACAATAGGGGCGCCACTTTTGACTATAAATAAGAGGTGGGTGTCAAGCTCTTTTGTACATCACAATTGCAAGAGCTCATAGTTCTTGTGTAAAATAGAGAGCATCCTATAGAGAGTTTGTGAGAGAGGAAAAAAGCCGGTCTAGCAACCGGAGTTTTCCAATAGCAATCCAAGGAGGATTCCGGCGAGGAGTTCGTGTGGATTAGCGATAGAGGCCGGACACGTGACGGCTTGCGCACTGTACTACTCTCTGTTGACGGTCAAAGCGACGATCTTATAGATCATCAAGGTATAACCGTCAAACTTCTTAACGTGTTTATTGCATTAAACGAAGGTCGATCTAGAAATAGGAAATCAAATTTTAAATTCCGCTGCGTTAAACTAGTGATTTCCTAACACATTTGACATATAGATTTCATTGGTTCTGTCTATTTATCTTTCAGTGTTAATTTGTATATGGTGGATACCATCGTGTCTTTTGATGAAACATTGTACGTAAGTTCTCTTGGCACAAAACAAAATCAACTAATAAGGGTTCTTATATGTTATGGCTTAAGTATGTAAGACATATTTCTCGAAAGAGAATATAAAGGCTTGTGTCAGATGGAACATTTGGTCCACTTGATGTGTCATATGGTTTTGTCTGTGTAGGTTGTATTAAGGATTGACAAACCAATTAAAGGAGATTAGGTATTTCTCTATAGACGTCTTAGAATTGATACATACGGACATTTGAAGTTCATTCTCCATGGTATGTTGGAATTTTCATCAATATTGTATAACATTTAGAAACAATTATTCGTAGTCTACTTACCTATATATACTATATGAGATGTCATCCGTTACGGAAACTAAAGTTAGCAGCTTACACATTATATATAGAGTACCCACAAAAGTAGTAACCAAAACTCGTATAAATTATGGATTTAAAAAACGTAATATTCGGTATCTTTATATTCAGGATTGTCGTAATGAAAGAAAATTGGACTCAAGAACGGTTAACTGCTATTTTATGAGGTATTCTAAGAGTTTTAGGGGCTTAAGTTGTATGATCCTATTACTATATAGGTTTTAAGACAGAACTATAAGGTTCCTTGAGGATAATGAGTTTGGGGGAGGGGGACCATTGCTAGATACAGATCAAGACGTATTCTTGAACCTCCAATTATACAACCTCAACTTCCTCAATAGCCTATACACGAGCAACATGATGTACCACATGAGCAATTAGTGGAACCGCTACTTAGGTGTTTCACCGGTGAGATAAGATCGACAATTCAAGATAATTACATTGTTTATCTCATTGAGCATGAGGATCCAAGCATTATGGTGGACGATCCGGCTACCGTTCACCAAGCTATGGAAAACTCCAACTCTCATACTTGGATTAAGATTATGCAAAATGAGATGAAGTCCATGCAAGACAATGGCATTTGAGATCTTATACCATTTTCAGAATGATTGAAACCCCATTGGTTATAAAAATGTGGAAATATATAAGATTTGTCTTGTCACTAAAGACTTTATCCAAATGTAAGCATGGATTATGTAGAGACTTTCTTACGGTTTCTTTGAAAGGCTATTTCAAGATAATCATGACTATATTTGCTCATATGAATCTTGAGTTAAATTAGATGGATGTAAAGAAAGTGTTTCCTAATGAATACATTGATGAGACAATTATATGGTGCAACCATAAAACTTTGCATTAGCTGATGCAAAGAATATGGTTTGCAAGAGAATCAGATATGGTCAAGTGGTAAAAGATCATTGCACTTCTTGGTGAGAACCAATATTTGAATCCCATCCCCGCCCTCCGATATAATAAAAATCCTCCTTCACATTCCCTAATTTAAAAAAAAAGAGAATATGATTTGCAGACTAAAGAAATCCATCATTTCCGTCAATGGTATTTCAAATTTCATGAGATTGTCTCGTTTGGTTTTAAGGAGAATTCGGTTGATGGACGTATTTACCTAAGTTGAGTGAGACTAGGTTCATATTTTTGATTTAATATGTCGATGATATACTACTTGCTTGTAATGACAAGATTTTTACATGAAACTAAATCATTTTGCTTGTCCATCTTTTATACGAAGGATATGAAATTAGTCTGTTGTCTTAGAAGATCATTATCCCGTGATGGCTACACAACAACACGATCTTCCTAACGAACCCATACACGCTTTCGGTTTATTTTCGGACCTATATTATTGATTTAATATGAACGAGATCATGAATATAATGATTTAATCACAAAAAATTGTGACACAATCCATCAAAACACAATATGGTTTTACATCATTGATCATATATGTATGACCCATTCATAAATTAATCTTTATCAATAATATAAAAATATATTATATCACATATTATGTCTCAAACGGTAATGTTACTTATTGGCTATGGGAAGGTTCTATTCGGCTCAAAGAAAAGTCAGGGGGCTGATTTGTCGGAAAAGAGAATTCAAGGTCAAATTTGACAGAATATGACCCAAACGGTATTAACAGTCGTCGGATATATAAAATGTGAAGGATAAAAGGTCAATCTCTTTAGACAATATAAGGAGATTGAGCTTTAGCTATGGAGGTGAGATGAACAAAACTTGTCTCTCTTCCTGCCACCACTTTCTCCTCTTTTACAAATCTGTAAGCTCTTAAAAACTTAATCCAATTTTCCCATTAAGAAGCGGAAGGATAATAGGAGTGGAATTTCATTTGTAGAAATGTCATTACCAGCTGTAGTTTGCTCTTCCTCCTCCAAATTCATCGTCGCCGGTTGGCCACCAAGGCTGAAAAACACCCTTTGTTTATCTCCTTTCCATCATCAATCCCTAGTTTCACCCCTGTTTTGCATTAGCCTTCATACCTATTGTGGTGGGAACTCCCCATTTGTACAGTTAAAGCAATCGTCACTCCATGTTTTTCATTCTCCTTCTGTAATAGCAAAGTTCTCAGCTTTTGACAAGGATGGTACAAGAACAAGGGTCTCTTCCTCAGATGATATTGGGGAAACAACCGGTACCACTGAAGAGGATAATGATTCAGATTCCGATGTAGAATCTGTCGACGTAGGTCCTTCTTCTTCTTCTTCTCCGGCGAGATGGGACGTCTTGGGTCTTGCTCAGGCTATGGTAAATTTACTTGGATACAATGTTTGCTTGCTTTCCATTTCAGTTTCTTAATAGTTTGTTAAACCAAATGGATAATGAGAGCAGGGATTATTTGTTAGGATAAATTTGTTTGAATTAAATTCATGAAAAGATAAGCATGGTTCAGAAATAGTTGCGTTTAAGTATTTATCTTTAATTTATTGCAAATTTGTAATCAGTTCATATCTCTTATACAGATAGATGTAATAGCATTGTCTTGTGGTTCAAAATGGCAGGTAGATTTCTCAGGCATGGTTGATGATGATTTTTTGAATAGACTAGGTCTAGAAAAGGGTGCTAGGAAAGTTGTGAACCATGAAGAGAGGGGTAGGGTTTTGCGCGCTATGGACGGGTGTAGCTACAAAGCTGCAGCAGGTGGATCTCTCTCTAACACCCTGGTGGCTTTGGCTAGGCTTGGGAGTCAGCTTGTTGGAGGTCCGGCTCTCAATATTGCTATGGCTGGCAGTGTTGGTTCTGATCCACTGGGCGGATTCTATCGGTATTGATTACTGTTTTAGCCTTATTAGCTTTGCTTTCACTTTCAAAAGTGTAGTAGATGTTAAGGCATTAGGAGTTTTTTCTTTTAGTTTATTTATTTTAGTACTTGTTGGATAACTTCATGCTATTTATATGTTTGAGTAATTGCCTTGGGGGCAAAGGCCAAGAATGTTTTGATGTTTGATTTATGTTTGTTTTTCTTAGATCAAAACTCCGACGGGCCAATCTGAATTTCGTTTTACCGCCTGTGGATGAGGCAACAACCGGAACAGTAATAGTTCTCACGACACCAGATGCTCAACGTACTATGCTTGCTTATCAGGTCTCGAGAATTTCCTTGTGCCTTTGTTTCAGAATTAGATATTTTCGAAATTTTAGGAAGTTGTTGTGTTTTTGTATGTGGTTTCTCTTGTTGAATCGAAATGCATATGTAGTTACTGATTTGCAGAACATTTTGGTACAAATATGACTTAGGACACAATTAAGTGTCATAAGTAACTTGTCCTCACTATTTTCTGTCCTTGTTTTGATGTCCAGGGCACGTCATCGTCTATAACTTATTATTCATGCTTGGCCAGTGCAATTCAGAAAACAAACATATTATTAGTTGAAGGATATCTATTCGAACTCCCAGACACGATTCAAACAATTATCAAAGCATGCAAGGATGCACGGAGTGCTGGTGCTTTAGTTGCAATAACCGCATCCGACACTTCTTGCATTGAGAGACATTATGATGATTTTTGGTAATTTTCCTCGACCCATTTTCCCATTTCCTCTTCTAAGTGAGGGTTCATAAATATGTTTAAGGGAAGACTTGCTTTCGTCTCATGGATGTTCTTGTTAACTTCAGCCCGATCTTACTACAACTCATTGTGCTGTTTATCTCTATTGAATGGTCTGATTGCTTTAAGTTTTATGCTCAAGCATCATTTTCCTGTCCATAAAATCATTAATGTTCAAAAATTACCCACATTTTTTTTTTTTTTCTTTATAGAATTCAAGAAAAAGGGTGTTTAGTGTACAAACGCACGCGCACACACACACACAAGGAGGAGAAAAGAATGTGGCTTTAAGAACCCGTTCTGCTGCATTATTATATGACGGAAATCATCCATTCGGTTCCAGTTTCTATTGAGCTGAAAAGATATCTGGTTTTTTTTTCATTATTATGTGCAGTGCTGTTGTGATTGTTTTTAACCTAGTTTTTTGTGTTTCAGGGAAATATTGTTGAACTATGCTGACATTGTATTTACAAATAGCGATGAAGCCAGAGCCCTTTGTCACTTTTCCTCAAATGATAACCCTGTTAGTGCCACACGGTATTTAAGCCACTTTGTCCCTTTAGTATCAGTGACAGATGGTCCAAGAGGGTCCTATATCGGTTCAAGAGGCGAATGTATCTACATTCCTCCATCACCCTGCACCCCGGTTGATACATGTGGTGCAGGGGATGCATATGCAGCCGGTTTTCTGTACGGTGTATCAAGGGGTATCACGGATTTTAAAGATTTAGGTTCGTTAGCAGCTAAGGTTGCATCGGTGGTTGTTGGTCAACGAGGAACACGGTTGAGAGTTGAAGATGCTGCTGCTTTGGCAGAGGATTTTGTCCAGTCTCATCCGAACAAGTCATCATCGTCTTGCACGTCTGATGTTGGTTCTGACCAAATTTCAAGCTTATGATAGGCAATCAGTGAAATAGATACTTCCACTTCAAGTGTAAAGGTGGCATTGGATTAGTAAAATGGTTTTTCTTATGATTCATATCTTTTATTTAGTACTGTCCTACTTTTTTTAGGAACATATTCATCATTAATTCATAAATCTGTGTTTTTTTTTATTAAATTCCCTGAAGGTCCCCGATAGTTTCCCAATATGTTGTTTTAGCTAATTCACCGGTGAAATTCCCCATTGTTTTTTCAGTGAATTTTGCCAGTAAATTTCGAAATACCGGTGGATTCCTAGCAAAAAAATAAAATAAAAAATGGCACTAATCATTTGTGTACAACCATGAGAATGTTATCGAATAGGTTTCACTGCAGGTATTTTGCAACAGCATCATGCCACGTATATTCATCAAATATTGATGCATTTCCCTTCAATAATCTTGTTGGATCAGGCAATGGCAGTGTTACAAAACATAATTTTTTTTCTTTCTTTCTTGCAAATGGCAGGTGCATCCAACATAATTAATTGACTAGGATTTGAATTTGGGAAATTCTTTAACCATTATTGACTTATCATATGTATGTATATATTGTTATACCAATTTTTCTCTCTTTCACATAGTAGAAGTGTGTACTGAGTGACTCGGATGCATTGCATTCAATTGATACAATCATTTTCACAACAATGGTAACATAAAGTTTCTCCAAACGAATGGAGATCAAATGAGCTTCCTAAGCAAAGCAATATTGTATCATACATTAGGCACTTCTGAGCAAGCCGGACAGTAAAAGTGGCCTCTAGCTCGGCATTTGACACAAGGCATGGATTTTTCTTTAGGCTTGATGATCCTGGAAGAGTTATAATTACCACCAATAAGATTCAAATTGAACAGACCTTGTTCCTCAACTATGCCAGACCCCTTGCATCTTGAACAGGCTATCAATCTGAGATCGCCACATCTCTTACACATTCCAATGGAACTGCATACACAGGCCAATACTACACACATTAGTTGTAACCTAACATTTCGTTTTAGTAGCAATAAGAATATCGAAGATTTCTATGGCCCCTTCAAAAAAGAAAAGAAAAGATTTCTATGGCCTAGATACGCAGCAACGTCCTTTGTGGTAATAAACTGTTGAACAGTAGATTATTTCCTCTACATCACATGGAGCACAAAGATGGTGAAAAAAACACCATTTTTTATGACTGAGCAGAGCAATGGTATTTGTAAAGTAAAAAGTTCTAGACAAAAGAAAACTAAATGTGGACAAGAACAATGAGGAACAGGAAGCTTCCTGTTAAGCCAATAAGTAGTATAAAATTCTTTTAATACACCGACTGACTATGAAATTGTGGCAGAAAAAATATTTGTACATGGATTGTGTTATACTGGGGGGTAGGGGGGGGGGGGGGGGAACAAATGTAGTCAATATAATGGAGCATATGAGTCTCCATTATAAGGGCATACTATATTCTGACATATTTGCAAAGGTTATTCATTTAAGGGCATGCAAATCTACACTAGGGCTAGATGATGAATTTGCTGATTTCATTACTGATGGAAGTTGGATATAATATACTAGGCAGTGTAAGGTTAGATTGAATCCATTCTCCCACATTATCTACCAGATATGTGAATGCTAATACCGTGGGATGAAAATCTTCAGCTTGGGGGGGCCTATATATCATGGAATTTTCTTAATCGTATTAACAAGTGAATATAAATGCAGTGAATATGTGTCAGCATGGTGGTTTTGTTACTCCGAAATACTAATGGGACAAACAGTACTGTTGACTTGAAATAACATGACGTATTCCATGGATCAGATTAGGCATGTTGCAGCTTGGTGCATCAGCAGTCAAGCTGCAACCAAGTTCTTTGATGTCAGCTCAGCATGTTGCAGAGCTAAGCCTATTGCAGATGAGGCAGCTGAACAACAAAGGCAGCAGGAAAAGCAGCTGAATAGGAGGATAATGTAATAGTCCTAATAGCATAGCTAGCTTGTGATAGTAAAGTTCATAGAGATTTCATCAAACACCTGTTGTAAAAGTTAGATCATCGATCGATTCTAGTTGATGAATTTGAGAGTTAATTAATGTTTCTTAAGTGTGTGATCAGTTTTTTTGGATCAATAAACTGATTTTTGACATGATCTCAGACAGAAAAACTTTTTACCATATCCTAATTATCACAAAGACATCAACAAACTCAATCATAGTGATAACATAACTTGACGCAAAGCTAAATCAAAGAGTTAAAAAAGAAAAACAGAAAATCAAGGTCACCTGCGCTGTGAAGCTGCAATCAAAGAGTCGATTTTGGGAGCAGAAATAGTGGCACACAATAGAAGAGCACCCACTCCATATCCGGCTACTTCACTAGCGGTAATGTGCTCAAACATGTTTTTTTTTTTTTTTTTGCAACGTCGCCCACAACTGGGTATCAGTACAAGTATCTGCAGCAACGTATCAGTTTTAATTAGATACAGCAACGCAAAACTACTTCCACCAGAATATACAATTTGAAATATGAGATACCTAACAAGATAGAAAACAAGCAAATGCTACCTGAATAAAGTATTTGCCGGAGTCGGCGCCGGAAGCCAATCAGAGTGATCGTTAACAATCCAGGGTGCAGTTGTGCAGATTACACGTCGAATGATGTTTTTTTTTTTTTTTGGGTTTTATTTTCTTGCAAAAAATAAATAAATCTCATAAACTTTTTTATTGGATAAGGTTAGTGTGAAAAAGAAAGGGATAGTATGCAAACACAGCAAGTAGCTGTTTTTTTCCTCTATCATTTTGTTTTGTTTTGTTTTTTTTTTTTTTTTTTTTTTTGTGGAGAAATCACCCCATTTCTATTTAAGAGATGAAATTGTTAAAAAAAAAAATACAACAATTACAAGTTTTTTTTTTGAAGGAAAAAATGAATTTATTAAGCCAAATCTACTAGCGGCAAAGATTACATCATGAAGGGGAGAAGCTCTCCAAACAGTTTCGGGAAACTATAAATTCCCCCTTATCTCATACCGAGACTCATACGTGACCTTCTCAATGGACCTATCCTCAACCTGACACATTAAAGATCAGCACTGATGCATCTGTAGTTGAAAACGTAGTAGCTATTGGAGTGATAATCAGAGACAACGATTGTCGTATTATGCTTGCTCTTTCACAAAGAATTCACGGATGCCTCGCAAAGTATTTTCATGGCTTCAAGCCTCGGTTACCGCAATATCGCGATAGAAAGTGACTATACAGATTGCCGGAATATTGCTAGGGCCTTCATCACATGTACTTTCAATTTCATTATATAAACGTAGTGCGGACTATCCCGCCCACCTCTTAGCCCAACCTGACTTGTATGCTAACGGCCTGATCAATTGGGGGTCCAACCTCCCCCTCAATATTACTTGCATGCACCCTTGATATTGATGAATAAAACTTCACTTTCCCGCTCAAAAAAGAAAGAAAGAAAGAAACATTAGATAGTTTTTATAAAAAGTGTTAAAAAAAACAAAATTTGAGTATTAATTGATATTTCGTTCAATGAATTGAATACAACGAAAAAAAGTTTTTTATTCCATTGTACGATTAAGTTTTTTTTTTTAGTGGATTATTTTTTTGTAGTTAATTTGTTTGATATTAAAAAGTTTTGATATAATTGTTTCAGTAAATTTGTTTAATGATGGAATTGAAATCGTTAAATATGATAAGAAGTAATTTCATCATTTCAGATGTCTTTCGTCATTTTTACAAGTTTTCGCTACCTCCTTTTTTTATAAGATATTGGCCTTACTCATTTATTAATCTTTTACTTGTTACATACAATTATTTTTATTTCCATTTTTTTAATTAAAATATTAAGTAAGTATTTTTGGTTTATTTTTTTGAGGGTGGGTATTTTTGGTTTAGATTGATAATTTTTCATTTGTGTAAATGAATTTTTTTTTTTTTTTTTTTTTTTTTTTTTTGGATGTATCAACGATACGAGAAATCCGAGGCAGAAATCTCGTGTATTTAGTTTCGTTTCTTTGTGATGCCCATCTAATACTTCGCCGTTGGGGTTGTGAAAACCGTAGTGGGAGAGGGCAGGGCAATCACTAAACATGGCTACCGGCATAACTACCGTTTCTCTTTCAGGCTACGCAGCACGCAAAACAGATATCGGTAAACTCTGCTCTGTGATTTCTCCAGTTAATTTCTTCCTGTCGTTTGTATAAGTTGAAATTGATGTGTTTGCATACTATACCTTTCGTTTTATTTCATTCTTTGAGCTACTTTCTACTGTATATGGTTTTCTGTTTTTTTAGCTCCATTTGTATTTTTACAGAAACCAAATTTTGTTTTTTTAGCTTCATTCAAATGCCTTGTATTGCTACTTGGATTTGCGAATTGATCTACTTCTTCTGCAGCTATGATACAATTTTTTTTAATTGGATTTTTATTTTATTGCTCGATTTCGTGGACTGGTGTTTTGTTTCACTTCACATATCTTGTTCCTTTTCTTTTTTAATGGAAGTTAAATAAGGAGTCTTTATAACCATGAAGTTTGTGATATTTTTGGCAGGGAATCATCCCTTGGCGTGCCAGTTTGGCTCAACAAAGTCCCCTTCCTTTGTCAAGATACCAACGTTAACTAAGCGTAGCAACTCTAGCAATTCGGGAGCCAATCACAAGCTCTGTGTCCGTGCTGAACACAGGTATGCAGGATATCTTTCTTTTCTCAGGCTCAACAAGTATATCATTTACTTTTCTGTCTGTTGTTACTATTTTTTTTTTTATAACTATTAGGGATGTGTTATCTATGATGAGGCACACTGCACTCTGCTCTTAAGCCTGCGTAATGTTGTTTTCTCCGACCTCTCTACACGTATTTACATCTCCACCCGATCAAATAGCTATATGGATGGACAAACTCAAGTAGAATGCTTGACATCTTGCTATCGTATGAGAATTCTTTTAAACTCTTTTGACACATGTTCTAATGTTGTCTGTCACATCCCGGAGGCTGAACTAGAACATTATTGTTTTTTTTTTCCTTCTTCTTTGTACCGGTAAGACGGTAAGTAAAACTCCAGTACAACAAATACAGATTGAAAGTTACTTGATGGGAAACCAACTTGGTATCCATTTGGAATCTTTGATGGGAATCCGGCTTCTAATCCACTTGGAATCTATGCAATGCACACACACGCCTATCATATTTGCACAGTACATATGCATATGTATCAGATGAGCATATGGTTTTTGTGGGAGAGGCCTTATTAGTTTTATCAAAAGAGAGACAAGTTTCCAATTTCCAACCAATACCCTCAATTTAAAAAAATTATTATTGTCTCACGGTTACTTAAATCTATGGGGCAGTTACTTGATCCGGATTAGCTGTAATTATTCTCAAGTTGGTTTAATCTCATATGATAAAGAAGTGTGATTTTTTAAATGCAGCGACAATAAGGGTGGAAGTGGTGGTGATTTGGTAGCTGGTTTCCTTTTGGGAGGTGCTATTTTTGGAACACTTGCATATATTTATGCTCCACAAGTAAGAATACATATATTTTCTTGTTCAAAACAGTTTCACAGGTCATTATGATGAATTAGTTTGACGTTTGATGTGTCATGGTTGATCTAATCACTGATGGTGGTTTCCAAGTTTTTTTTTTTATTTTTTTATCTTTCTTTGGATGCTCATTAGACCATTAACCCCCACCCCACCCCAAAAGAAACAAAAGAGACTTCCCTTGTTCCCTTTTCTTCCCATGCTCGATGGTCCTCTTTCTTTCCCAACTTTGTTTGCTGTTGGTTTCCTTCCTGTTTGAGATTATATTTAAAGAATGAAGGTAAAAAAATGCACTTTGCAGTCCATTGTTAAGTTTAATGCTTATTATTTGGGGTTCCATTTTGTTTTTGCATTTATTTACATTTTTATTTAGTGATATGGTATAACTAAATTATTAGATAAGAAGATCGATTCTGAACGAAGACGAGTATGGTTTTCGAAGGACTAAGCGGCCAATTTATTACTACGATGATGGTCTGGAGGTACTTGAGAGATATTTTTTATGTCTATTGATTTTCCTGCCTATAATCAAAGCTTATATTTACTTTATTCGTGATAGATTTTATGGCTGCAATCGTTGTAGGTATATTGTATCAAGTGACATGTCCTTTCATTTATAACTTATTTCATTATACACACACCCTTATTATGAAAGAGAGTAGAAACGGAAGGAATGACTTGGTACGACCTTCATACTACAACGGTTGTATCATAATATGAAATCTCTAGCTTCATGCCCTAACTTGCATCTACTTTGTATTATCATATCCTCATGGAAATGCAGAAAACAAGGGAGACATTGAATGAAAAAATAAGACAGCTGAATTCAGCAATAGACAATGTGTCGTCACGTCTAAGAGGTGGCCTTAACAAGAAGCCTCCTGTGCCTGTTGAGATTGATCCTGAAGAAGCAGCTACCATGTAATGCTATTGGCATATTGGAGCCAATACTATTTACCTGTACACAGTCATTGGGTGCCGCATATTTATTTCTCTGTTGCTTTGTTATTCCAACCTGTCTGAAACTTGGATATTCACTTATATTTTTATTATTTTGTTTAGTTGGTTGTAATTAACAACTACTCTCTGAATTTGGTTTTGAATTGTTTTCTGTTCTTTGATCCAAGTCCTGATAACATTTATTATGCCCTTCATATGGTGGCATTAGATGAATGCCATATTTTTTTAATGAAAAAAATAAAATAATTAAAAATATCTTTAATTATTATCATTACTATTTCCTCAAAATAAAGTATTGCTATAATGGTTGCATGATTTTATTGATAACAAATTAGGAGTGATATGGAGAGAAAAAAATGTTTTATTTGTATTCTAATTTCTAAAAGCACTTATATTTCCCTAACAATAAGAACTTATATTACACGATAAAAGCAAAAAGTTACAAAGATATATATTATAAGATGGAAGTAATTGTAATTATACACATATGAGTATGTATATACTACTAAGCTTGAAACCGTGCGTATCACGACGGTGTTTGTGATTACATTCAATTAATACGCATAATATGTACTACAAAATAAATACCCTTCAAACTTATTGTAATGCTTTAAATAAAATTGTGTTATTTAAGATTTGTATTCGTTTCCGACGTCGATATAAGTCAAAAACGTACAACACAACATATGTTCAAAAGTTATATTGATGTCAATAATTGTGGTTATATTTCTGCTTTTAACATTGCACGGGAGAACGTATATTTTATAAGAAATTTTTTTTGAAAGATGAAAAGGAGATTTTATTGGCATGTTTATGCGGAAATGAAATTGAATGAAATAAAATAATAGAGCGAAATGGAATATAATGGAATAAATTAATTCTATTACTGCGTTTGGAATATGCAAGACTGGAATGAAAAAAAATTATATAAAACATGACACATTGAGTGGTGAGTAGAGAAATGGTAGTGAATTAAGGTTAATTGACGGAAAGGGTATGGTATGGTTCGCTCATAGGAAGGATATGAGCGAATGGGTGAGGTAGCTCTATGCCATACCCTATTGCACCCTACCTCTCTTCCCACCATGCCTCACCCACCGTTACCATACCTTACCCGCCACCCTATCCTACCCTACCCCATATCACCATATCATACTATCGACATCCTACCTACCTTATCCATTACCTACTCTACTCCACTATCACCCACCCCTACACTTCCCTACTCTACCCTACCTTACCCACCATACCACCCTACCTTACCCAGCGCCCACCATTCTCTACCCTACCGTACCCTACACTCCGTACCCTACCCATCATTCCACTCTACTTTATATTACCCACCACGCCACCCTACCTTACCTTACACACTACCCCAAATTATCCTACCCTACTCTACCCTACCCTACCAACCCTACATTTCCCACCACCTTACCCTACCCACCCTGACCCTACCCTACCCACCATTCCACTCAACCCTATCTTATCCACCGCACCACCCCACCCTACCTTACCCACTACCCCAACTTGCCCTACCTATTATACCCTACCCTACCCTACCCTACCTACCACTTCACCCTACCATACCTTACCCAGCACAACCATTTACCATACCTTACCCACCACCATCCCTTACCCAACCCTACCCACCATTACCCCTATATACCCTACCTACCACCCCACCTCACCCTACTTACCCATCACCCTATCTTACCCTACCCACCACCCTATCATACCCTACCTTACCCACCGCCCTACCTTATTCAATACGCTTCCTTCCTACCTTAACATTAAATGATGTGGCTAATTCGTAGGGAATGACCTAATTTAAGAATATCTCGTATTAATTGACATATTTGAATTTAGTTATTTTTCAAAATATAATTTAATTTCTGAATATTCTGTATCAATAGAGGACTTTAATTTGTACGGAATGGTTTTTTTTCTTAACATATTTGTACGGAATGACTTTAATGTATGAATATTTTGAATTAATTGGCAATCTTGAATATAGTTATTTTAAAAATATAATTTAATGTAAAAATATTTCTCTGATTAAATTATATAAAACCACAAAAAGAAAATGGATAAAATTAATCAAAAAATATATAAAAAATAATTAAAAGTAAAAATATCTGGAATTAAATAGGGTGTCTAATTTGTAGAAATAACATTCACGTACGAATATTTCGTATTAATTGGCAAATTTGAATATAATTATTTTTAAAAGCGTACCCACCATTAATTCACTACCATTCTCTACTCATCACTCAATGTGTGATGTTTTATATAATTTTTTTTTCATTCCAGTCTTGCATATTCCAAACGCAGTAATAGAATTAATTTATTCCATTATATTCCATTTCGCTATATTATTTTATTCCATTCAATTCATTTCCGCGTAAACATGCCAATAAAATCTTCTTTTCATCTTTAAAAAAAAAATTCTTATAAAATATACGTTCTCCCGTGCAATGTTAAAAGCAGAAATATAACCACAATTATTGACATCAGTATAACTTTTGGACATGTTGTGTTGTCTGTTTTTGACTGTATCTGACGTCGGAAACGAATAAAAATCTTAAATAACACAATTTTAGCCAGCATTACAATAAGTTTGAAGGGTCTTTATTTTGTAGTACATATTATGCATATTAATTGAATGTAATCACAAACGTCCTCGTGCAATGCACGGATTTCAGGCTAGTGTATATATATATTATACATACATTACATCAAACCAATTTTTTTATTACAACGCATACATATCTTTTTATTTGGAGTGCATTGCTTGAGGGCAGCTAATTCTGATGTTTCTGTCACGGACTCGGGCTCGGGGGTGAGTTTGATCTTCATGGATGCGCTTGGCTCGATTATTGCGGCATTATTGTTCCACTTTGACAATCCATGACTCCAGAGACACTAGAGATGCAAGCGATTCTTTTGGCAATGGAAGAGGCTATCCGGCTGGGACACCCCTATAGTCATCTTTGAGTCTGACCGTCTGCCTTGCATTCAGGCATTATTGCGGCCATCGGATGATTTGTCTGTCTTTTGTTGCTTAGCGCGTGATTGTCTTGCGCTTTTGTTATCCTTGTTTCTTCTACTTTCACCTTTGTCAAACGCAGTAGTAATTTTTCGGCGCACCATTTAGCTAGACATGGGTTAGGTCGTATTGGTCGCACCGATTGGGAGACTTCCCCTTTTCATGATATAATTTCTGCCTCTATTGCGGACTTAGCGTAATAAAATGCTTGTTTTCTCAAAAAAAAAAATCTTACATGTAATAAGAAGTGTATAATGAAAGAAAGATATAGGGAAAATACATAAAAAAAGATATAGGGACATAATTAGGGTGTGTATTTATTCAAAAAAACAAAAATAAAAATTAAGATGTATGTAATCTTTCGTATCCGAAAGCTATATGTAAAATGATATAGTGTATCTGTATAATGAAAGAAGATATATATAAAGTGATACAGTGTATATCATTTGATTAAAAAAAAATCAATTTTTTTTAGGGAATGTAAATAAAATCAACCGTGGAAGGGTGATTCCGTCAACTGAATATAAATATAGTTGGACGGTTACTGTAGTAGAGAATGGATGAGGGTTTATAGTTTCATTGACCGTGTGTTTGTCTCGCCGTTGCGTTCATCTTTACCGCCTCGTCCGTTTGCCGGTTTCGTTTCTCAGTCGACACTGAAAACCCACCGCCGTTGTGTGACTACGATGGGCTCACAGTCAACCGGTGAACTGGAGTGGCCCGCCAGTAGGGTGAGGGAGACATTCATCAAGTTCTTCGAGAGCAAAGGACATGTTCACTGGAAATCAAGCCCTGTCGTTCCACTTAATGATCCTACTCTATTGTTTTCTAACGCTGGTTCGTCCACTTGATTTTGATAGCTCTTCAATTTATCTTACCAACTGTTTCGGTTGAAGTAGCTTACTTTTTTCTATGTTATGCAGGTATGAATCAGTTCAAGCCCATTTTTTTGGGGACTGTGGATCCAAATACTCAATTGAGCAAACTATCCCGTGCATGTAATTCTCAGAAATGCATTCGTGCTGGTGGTAAGCATAATGATCTTGATGATGTGGGCAAGGACACTTACCACCATACATTCTTCGAGATGCTTGGCAACTGGTCTTTTGGAGATTATTTTAAGAGCGAAGCAATAGAATGGGCTTTTGAGCTTTTGACTAAGGCAAGCCACCATCTTCTTTCGTCTTTAAGATTAAAGGGGTAGCCTTTCTAGTATTGAAGTTCTCATTTATGATCAATTAATAAAGTGCTTACAAGGATAGACGCGAAAGCTTCAATCAACATTTAGATCATTTTAAAAAGATACCTTTTTGATGAAAATTTCCCTGCATTTATCTAATCATTGATGGACATAGTTTGATGGTGAATTTTTGGCTGCTATATTTGTTTTTGGATTGTCAAAGGATTCCCTCTTCTTCCTCTTGTCATGTATTTTTCATTTCTGAAAAGCTGATATCCTGCAGGTTTATGGGCTGAATGCTGATCGCATATATGCAACTTACTTTGGCGGTGATGAGAAATCTGGTCTTTCTGCTGATATCGAATCACGTGATATCTGGCTCAAGTATCTCCCCAGCAGCCGGGTTTTGCCATTTGGTTCTAAGGTATGTTATCCCCTAAATTTTAGTCATGTATCAAGATAAATAAGGGAGTGGTTTAGTCCATAGTTGTTAAGGGGGTCGCCTAGGCATGCTTAGACGAGAGTCAAGCTGGTGGTGCTGGAGTTGGGGTGAGGCGAGAAACATGGTAACCACCTAGGCTGACTAATCTTTGGTTGCTTTTTTTGCCTTTTTTGACCGCCGTTGTCTCGCCTCACATGAAAAGAATGCTTTGATGATATTTCTTCAGCCAAAGATGGGAATCTGAGCCTTTTGCTAAACTCACTTACCGTATGCATACACATCTCTCACTTTCATGTACATACTGTTTGATTAACCAAAAAATTATTACTACTATGGTGCATTTTTCCTGATATGATAGTGCCATGGTTCAATCTCCCTTCTTTCACATGGTTTTATGAATACTGTTTGATATTCAATGGACTTACACTTAGGTTTAACATTATTATTGGCCCTTGGCTGGAAGGTGTGAGGATACAGTTTTGTGTTTCATGGCATTTCTACAGAAGATCATTAATATTAAAAAATGTGAGAGAGGTATTGCCTGACATGGCCACGTGTTGTTCAGGCGACCAAGTGATCCTTCTTTACCTTGGCATCGCCTATGGCCTATCGCTTTAACAACTATGCTTCCGTCTTAGTCTGACTCTGAAATTGTTAGTATTTTGCTTGAAGGGATATTATCATCAGACAAACCCTCTCTGAGACGATGAAGTAGCAAAGCTATGTAACGGTTATATTATACAAAGAAAAAGAGGCATAAGAGGGCATTCTGAAGTGATCCATAATTTGCTGAACTTTTACTTATTGCTGTCTTGATAAAAATTTTATTCCCCTCCCTTCAATTCCAGCTTTTTATATGCAATGTTTTTTTTTAGGTCTTATCTTAAATTAATGGCCATATTGTGAAACTTTTAGGACAACTTTTGGGAGATGGGTGATACTGGACCCTGTGGACCTTGTACAGAGATACACTTTGATAGGATTGGGAATCGTGATGTTGCATCAATGGTCAATATGGATGATCCGACAGTCATTGAAATATGGAATCTAGTTTTTATTCAGGTTCAGCCTGTGGTTTTATTTGTGATGCACTGTCCAGTTTCCATTGTTTGCTTTTACCCTTTACTGATTTGGGACGTGATATCAACTGTTTTTTACCTCTTATGTTGTGGGCTGTGATTGTCTGTTGTTCACTAGATTTCCTTCTGCAGTTTAACAGGGAAGTTGATGGATCTTTGAAGCCGTTACCTGCTAAACATGTTGACACAGGAATGGGCTTTGAAAGATTAACGTCTCTACTCCAGACCAAGATGAGCAATTACGATACAGATGTGTTCATGCCCATCTTTAATGCCATTCAACAGGTAATCATGATCATTTGGGGTCTGTATTTAACGAGCCTTTGATATATCAGCTTAGTATGTGTGAATGTTTATCTGTTACCTTCTCAATTTATTTTGATTTGTCCTGTAGACATGAATGATATGCCTTGAATCTCACCATTACTGCTTAGGTCTGACACGCCGATGAACTCCATTGTCCTTAATTGTTTTAATTTTTGTTGAAAATGGTGGTTTATTATACCTGTTGAAGTTCGTGTTTTGCCTTCTCTCTAAAGTTGATTTTTTTTTTCAGTTATCAACAATTTCATTTTTAAGCAAAAAATTGTAAATGTGTACAGCTGTATAACCTATCTTCTGAAACTTCTCGGTATTCTCTTTTGTCCTGGCAGAAGCCCATTGGACTTTCCCTGGTTTTGCTATCACTCCGTCTTCCTTAACAACATAACAGTTCCCCCCCCCCCCCCCCCCCCCTCCACGTTACTTGAAAACACTTTTAATGATAATGAAATGTACAGAGGGAATATGTCCTGGTTTTGAAAAAGAAAAATCTTGAGATTCTAAATATTTTCTCCAGGACCCCTGGAGCGCGTGTAGACAGTTTTTGGCTTACTGCCAGTGATGCTGAATAGAGTTCTTACAGTTTCTTCTGTGGTAGGCAACTGGAGCCAGACCTTACTCGGGGCGCGTTGGATCGGATGACGTGGACAGAGTTGACATGGCATATAGGGTTGTTGCTGACCACATCAGGACGCTTTCATTTGCCATTGCTGATGGTTCTTGCCCTGGTAAATGTTTGGTACCTCAAATTATATCCTCACTTGATGTTTTGCCGCCAATGAAGTTTCAATTGGCACCCATAGTTCAGTTGCATGTTACCAGTGTCATGCTATGGAAGCGGGTAGTGGCATTGGGTTTCCCTGTTGCAAAAGATGCAACTTTGTTTTTTGGGCCCCATCACTTAGCTGACTGTGATCTAATTTATGTATAGTGGGTGTGGTGGTTTTTGTGAATGAAGATGCTTTCTCGTGTATTTAGAACAATACCTTTACATTGATAACATAGATGGAAAAGTAATAGATAGGACAACATAGCTGGATGCTCATACCCACTAATTGCGATCTACTTTCACTTCAAGCGGCGGTACAAAATATTGTACATACATATAGGATAAGAATTAATACAATATTATCTCATATTTTCTGCACATGGAAACTCTATTCTTAAATTTATAGCTCTTGTCTTGAATATGATTGATATTGTTCTTTCTTTTTCTTGGTAATTTTTCGTTTATAGTCAGACATCCCCTTGTGTTTATTAGTAAGTTCCCCATTTCCGAAAAGATTGTCTTGTTAGGTTTTATAGGGGAGTCTATGATATCGGTTTTTCTTGTAATAGGTAATGAGGGGCGTGAATATGTCTTAAGACGTATTTTGCGTCGAGCAGTGCGCTATGGTACAGAAGTCCTCCAGGCGGAACAGGGTTTCTTTAGTGGGTAGGAGCTTGATGCTTTTTTGTTTTTTTGTTACCTTCAGTCATTAACTTTGCCTATCCCATGACAAAGTCATTGTTTAAACATCTCTTAACATTTCTTTTGAACCAGGTTAGTGAAGGTTGTGGTGGAAATCATGGGTGAGGTTTTCCCAGAGCTGAGGGTCCATGAAAAGCACATACAAGATGTTATTGCAGCTGAGGAGACTAGTTTTGGCCGTACTCTGGCACATGTAAGATTTGCTTCTTTTTCAACACTTGACTAGGGCTAGTTTGTGGTAAAATGTGGGTAGGGAAAGTCAATGGATTACCTATCCTGATTAGAGTGCATTTATGTCTTTTCCTAAGTTGGAAAGGAAGTTAAGGGGAGGGCTTGTGGTTGTTTAATTGCGTTGAAAAGTCATAGTACAGGGACTCTTTCATTGTTTTGTTCTATAGATCCTTCTTTTGTTTTATTTGGAGAAAAGATATAGCTAGATGATATATCTGATTCAAATACATCCATGCTGTTTTGGAAGTGATAGTGATTCTAAACAAAGTATTCAAGTAATTGCAGAGTCGCAAGTCATCTTAAGACAGCTCTTGAGTCACAGTTTTGTGACGGTTTCTTAAGTTTGCCTTGCCTTGCTTGATGTAATAAAAAGTATACGATACCTGTGTGAATCCTCTAACCTGCTTTTGTGATATGGACTACTTGATTTCCGGTAATAAATTCTAATTTTATGCATTAGTTTGATTTTTTTTTTAAAATTTATTATCAAGGAACATGACGGAAGAATGTAAGTGACAGAAGACTTGTGCTTACTTTTTTTGGGTAGATTTTGATTTGATTGTTTGGTTAAGAGAGATTCGATTCAAAATGAATCAACTCAGGACCAGGACTGTCAACAAACCAAACACTACAGTCAATGTCTTTTCTCCCTTTTTATTGAGGGGTATGTGAACGTGGATAAGGAAAGTGCTTCTATCAATTAGGCCAAAGGTTCTTGTGGTTGAAGTACTTGGTCACGTATTATCATATCAGTGGTCTTCTTCACTCCTAACAAGGGGAGCTAAAGCTTCATAATCCATAACCACCAGTTTTACCTTTGAAATGGCAGTTAGTTGTTTCTCCTAGGGTCCATACCTGATTTTTTACTTATAAGACAAAGTAAAAAGATTTATAGGGATTATAGCTTAATAAAAGAAAAAGTTTTGCTACATAGTTGTAGGTATTAATGCCTGTCAATCAGTTGGAGAACCAGACACCCATTTGGCATTGAGAAACCCTCCATAGCTGGGAGGATTCACGAGTGTGTACTGTAGAACATGTGAGAGCACCTTGTAAATGGATATGTAGCCTTCGCAGGCATCCTGCCTTCCTGTCTTGTATGAACTTGTACGTAATCATTTAGAATGAAGATCTTGTTCCGCGTAGAGTATATGCTTGCTAGATTGGGCTATCCATCCTTCGCGAAGTGCTGGGCTTCAGCTAAACCTCACCATAGACAAACCAATATCTTTAACAATTGCATTCTGAAATTCTGTGTAGTGTTGGACTATGAGGTATGAACACTGAGGATACAAAGCAAAATTAGCAATGAATTAGGTGGTTTGCATTCTGTGCGCCTTATCCTGGGGTTGGTTGTAACACCTGCTCTTCTGGTTGTGAATCTTATCTACACAGTTGTGGGAGTAACAGGCAGATATGTTGAAATCAATTCTGAGCGCAGCAGACATCTGTACTCAATGTACTTTACATCTTCAAATTCTTGATGAGCACATCTATTGTGCGTGTTAACTCCTTTGTAACAGTCATTCTTTCAAGTTGTACTCCCTCCGTCCCAAAATAAGAGTCATTTTAGCAATTTGCACACAAATTAAGAAAACCTATAAAGAGACTTATTTACCCTCGTTTAAAGTCGGAGTATTTTTTCTATCCTCTTAAGAACCCTCTTTCCTCTTAACTACCATCTTTTCTCTTTCCTCTCTATTCTGGAGTAGTAGATGAGGGCAGTTTTGGGTAGAAAATAGGCAAATGTTTCTTGAATTCCTATAATGACACTTATTTTGGGACAGAAATACCAATCTAAAACGACACTTATTTTGGGCATAAGGGAGTAGTTAATTACGGCCCTAGTACTTAGTCCCCAAAATCACAGGTCGTTCTGGAAGGTCAATTATCTTGATCATGTTTACATAGCTGATATACCTAACTGCTGTTTGGTTAGCATTCACCACTTCTGTGGGACTGGTTTGTCCATTGCGCATGTATGCATTCAATTTGTCCTTGTCACTTGGGAGTTCCATTGTGTAGTGATTGTTTGATAGTGAAGTAGTGAAATATCTGATATGAAAGGGGCTAATTTGGTGTTCTGGCTTCTAATGCTTTATGATTTCTCTGTAAATATTCTATGGGTGAGGCAAATGTGATACATGTTCATTTTGTATATCTTTATGAGGTTTTTCATTCTTCAAGTGTCTTACAGTCTGGTTTAATCTCTCTGCAGGGGATAGAAAAATTTAAGAAGGTCACTCAAGAGACGCGGGGTAAAATATTCAGCGGACAGGCAAGTAATTTTGAATTTCTTTATATATGATGGAGAACTTATTTTAGTTTCCATTGGATTATCAAATTTATTGGATCATGACCGTTTGCTGTATGGAACCGTAGCAAGATTGGGATTCCTTCTATCAATAATTAAAGTCATTATCTTACCTCAGTGACTCAGATTTGTGTCATTCTCCCTTGTTTTGAATTTTGTGCAAAATTGTAAGAATATGGCTGGTATTGTGCTTCTGCTTTTGTCTGTCACAGGATGCATTTGTATTGTGGGACACATATGGATTCCCTATAGATCTTACCCAGGTGATTGTAGCACCTTTTTAGATTTTTTTTAAAGCGTGTATCAATTAAGGATCTGATTTCATCTTCTTTTGTGCCAGTTGATGGCTGAAGAAAGAAATTTGGTTGTGGATGTTGAAGGCTTTAATGTTGCCATGCATGAAGCTAGGGAAAGATCTAGGAATGCACAGAATAAGGTTATTCTTCTGTTTCTATACTATGGGTTAAAATGTTTTATTAAGTTCTAAATTACAAGTGTTTTCTTCAGTGGGTATATGGTTTGGAAATAAAAATGTAGATATCTAAAGTCAGAATCACAGTTTGTGTTTCTCTGTGTGTCTGTATGTTAACCTTTTGCAATGACTACTTTCTAACAGCAATCTTCTCGTATCATTGCTTTGGATGCTGATGCCACCGCTTCCTTGCATGAGAAAGGGGTTGATCCTACAAATGACGAGTTTAAGTTTACATGGTTTCAGGTTTGTATCTTAGATTTCCTGTGCCTTTTTTCTTGCATGGATTTGGTGGAAATTTTCCATTCTTTTGGTCCAAGACGTGTTTCTACACGTATCTTTTTTACTTATGTTTTTTTCCTTTCCAAAGTATTATTTTCTGACGAGATTTTGGAAGGCCACAAATCATTCTTACAGAGATTGGGTAGATTACTCAAGTAGTGGTAAAATTGTAACTTTTGACCTTATTTCCATTAAAAAAAATACTTGGCCTCTTATGTCTAGAGTTTCAGAGATTTTGGTGATCCTTTATTTGTTTTCTTCATTTATTGTCCTGAACACTGTCTTAGTGTTGAACGTGATTTTGATGGTCTGCTGAATACCTCGAACAAAATACAAAAGATAAACATATAACTAGAAAAAAACATGACTTTAGAAAGAAGTGACGTTGGCAAGCTTACCTGGTTTCAATGAAATATCATTTTTGCTTGCCCATAATTCTTCATAATAGAACTTAGTTCACTTCTCATTTAGGTCTATTGATTTTTAAAGGATTCTGTTTTTTCTAATGTCTTCCATGAATCGTATACATTTGTTTTGGATATTTATGCAAGTGTTAAGTGGAGTAAAAAATGGTATCTAAAACTTGCTCATGAAAAACAACAACATTTAGTTGACCATTCTTAAAAGCACGGTAGATGGATTATTTGCTCGGAATACCATTGCATGCATGTAGATTCAAAATTGAAACTTGTAGGATTTTTTTAAATGAGGTAGCTATGAACGGTTTTTCCCTCTTTTCCTTCAAAATATTTGGCAGGAATTGCCTCGTAATACAAATCTTTAGGTTAATATTTTCAGTCTCATCATTTGTGTGACCAGTCTGTAATACAGCCACTTGTTTCAGTTAAGTATTAGCTATGGCAATCATCAGTACTTTTTGGGTACTTTTCATTGTTGATACCATCCCCCCCCCCCCCCCCCTCATCTATGTATCCCACTCCATATTTTCAAGCCTTGGGTTGAAGTGCCATTGCTTCAGAATTTTTTTGCAGCATCATGCATCATGTTTCTACAATGGAATTACACCCCTATCCCCCTGCTCCTTCTGCTCCCCAAGAAAAGATGTAGGGCAAGTTTCTGAGAGGAAAAATAAAGCCTGGTCATTCCTCTCATCTCTACTGTGACCCTCCTTCCCCACTACCATTCCTGTATTTCCTTTTCACCATATAACTTTATCTATTTGACAATGTTTTGCGGGGTGCCAATTTTTGCATTGGTGAATATTTCAAAATATGTATCAAAACTACTTTATGTAAACTATGTTTATGTGTTAATGAATACCACTTCTTCTTTCAAGTTTTTCTTGAGATGGGAGTAGACCATGGAACATGAAATTGCATTACGCAAGATATTTGATTTTATGGTCTTTCTCCTTACTTGCATGTTTTACAAGGCAGTGTCTGTTCCTCCACTGCCTGTTATCACCATGGATTTTGAGCCTTATCGCCACACATATATATATATACCACAAGAGTGTATCTGTGTGTACATGTTAGCTAACAATCATATACATAGAGAAGTACAAGAACTCACCTTCTACGATCTAGAATTAATACATCGGAATTTTATTTTTTCTTGTATCAAAGATCAGGGGTTGTTATCGTGTGGCTCATTGTCTACAACTTGCTGAAGCTCTTTTTGATTTTTTTGATTTGTGTTATCTTTTAGGACCATGAAACTGTTATCAAGGCTATATATAATGGAAGTAGTTTCGTGGAAAGTGCTGCTGATGTTGATGAAGTTGGCATCATTTTGGCAAGCACAAGCTTTTATGCTGAGCAAGGGGGGCAGGTATGTTGCCAGATCTATGCACTGTGCGAGTTGAATTTTTTCAAACTGATTCGAAAGTTCCAAGCTTCATCTTTGTTGTTGAATCAGAAGAATATCTTGATAAGTTGATATTACTTGAAGCCCTTCCATTTTGCTGAAAAACTGTGTGAACTGTCACCTAACGAGCTGTTAAGGCCCGTCGCTACTTAATTATGTTCCTGTTTTCCACCTCTTGGTAGCTGGGATTTTTTTTGAAGGAATTTTTTTTTATCAAGGCAAACTGAAAAGAAATTACAAAAGCCGAGCGAACCGGCCTTGCAATAATCCATGACACCTAAGCACCAAACCCCACCTCATTAAAACCTCTTAGCGGCACCCTATGGGAAAAATCACTAAAAGGAAAGAGTCTGACTATTCGGTGCTGAGTTAAACTCAAAAGATAAACCTCCTTTCTACGGAACCCTTAAAAATCAAGTCTCTCAAAGTTTGTTTCGTCTTTTCCCCATAGGGATCCATTTCTTCATCTTGACCTCCCTGAGCATTGACATGTGGTGTGTCGTTTCATAGCTGTATCTTGTGGAGTCATTATAAGTAGTTCAGTTTTTCATGTTTTGGGTTGTATCGTCTCTCTCTCTCTCTCTCTCTCGCATCCTTATGTGGTAGATTTTGCTTTTTCTTCTCGAGTTTTCCCCTACTGTTTGTTGTTCTTCTAGTGCAAGTGGTCTCTGTTAAGGTGTAAATTGTGTCTCCTAATATCATATGCTTTTTGAATGTCTTGCTCTGTGTAAGAGAGAGTGTGTGTGTGTGTATGTGGCAAACTGTTGCTTTTCACGATGTCCATTTTTTACCCGTCTGAATTAGTGCCTGGGGTTGATGGACAGATTTTTTTTTTTTCAATTACACTTGGTGATGCCCTTCTTCTCTTCTTGCAGATATTTGACATTGGGTCACTTGAAGGTCCTTCGGGATCTTTGCAAGTGTTGAACGTTCAAGTGTATGGAGGATATGTTGTTCATATTGGTTCGTTACGTGAGAATACTGGCAGATTGAGAATAGGTGACAGAGTAGTTTGTAAGGTTAGACTCCTTTCTGCACAATATGTTTTTATATCTGGATGTCTCGTGCATATAATGGGTTAGCGTGTACTAAATATTATCTCTTAAACTATGCAGGTTAATTATGATAGGCGCACACAAATTGCTCCCAATCATACGTGTACCCACATGTTAAACTTTGCCCTCCGGGTAATGTTCCGATTTATTCTTTCCCTTTTCTTATTCCTTTTTGGGGGAAATTTATAGTCTGTATTAGAGGAGCATATGTGACCAATCTCATGGACACAAGTGAACTAGTATAGTTTTTCTGATGCTTGGGAGAAGGGTTTTCAGTGCTTTGAGACGAACCACGGCTGCTGGTGAACTGTATTTTTAGCACCCGCTTACAGGGTTGTGTTGTGTGGGTACTTGTACTTTTTGGTAAGCCGGTTAACAGTTGGTAGTAAGCTGTCTAATTATACGAGTAAACAGAATTGTGTGTAATTACCCGACTGATTCTACAGTAAATACTTTGTTTCAAACTAAATTTCAACCATTTCTTGCATCTCCTCACTCCGCTCCATATACCGACATACAACGTCAAGGTTTCTGTGATCTCTTTGGGTGTTCCTGCTGATTTATACTTGTGAGAATGAAGCATCGGTCTTTTTAATTGCCAGAGGCAGTATAGTGTAATTGCTGGACATGACTCCAGCATGCCTCTTATGCAATAACAGAGTAGGGTACACATCCATTTAGCATGTTTTGTCCACGTATGTCCTATATTACCTCGAAGAGAGTGGAGTTATTTATGAAGTGTAACATGCTCTGGCCCTGCATGACTTGGCCAAGGGTAGATCAAGCTTTAATATATTCCTCGGCTAGAAAATGATATGCCCATGGAACCGATTCTATCAGTTGCAACCTCCTCAAATAGATGGTTCAGAGTTTATCCAATAGAATGTATTCTTTTATCTTATCTACCAGCTCATGGCACGTAATGTAATGTTGTCGATATGGCAAGAAGGTTGCCAAGTACTTTGCAGGCAAAGAATCTGTTGTGAAAACCAAGGATAACAGCCAGGCGTTGCTTCCTTCTGCCTCCACCCTTCCATAAACAATGGATCTATCTGCTAACTTGCCTATAAATTCATGCAATTAGCTTTTCAAACAATTTGCTCTGCTGGCACTTCTTGGTGCAGTCTGCTTCATTTGTGCTGCTGGAATTTATTTCTCACATCTATGCGCACAACTGATGATGGTCCTATAGAGGAAGTGCTGCTTTCCCTGTTTGTCCCCTTGTTCAGTAATCTCTTCTGTCAAGTGCTGCCAGTTTATGCCTCATGGGTGGTTCCATACAAAAGAAATGCAGGAATTAGTAACAGGTTAAAGGTTACTTGCAGTGCTCTTTGATGGATTCCTTGTGCTTCTCTGTCCTGACAAGAACGGCTAGTATCAGCCAAAGTTATCGATAACATTGTGTACCTGAGTCGCCAGTAACTCTTTATCAAGCTTGTATATACTTAACTCTTGGGATATGTTGGAATTGTTCTCTCCAGTACAATCCTCGCTACTAAAAAAGTTTTCAATGCTAGCTGAAAACTTTGTGTGTATATATGTAAATTACAGTCCTCCCAAACAGCCTACATTGTTTAAGCATTTAGGTTAATTGTTTTGAAGTTGCAGATTCTTGAATTTTTCCCTGCAGTACTATTTTATGGGACTTCTTTAATTCTGACTCAGTTGAGGTGAAACTATGCTATGGGTGCAGGAAGTGCTTGGAAATCATGTTGATCAGAAGGGTTCCATTGTTCTTCCTGAAAAGCTGAGGTTTGACTTTTCTCACGGTAAGATTACACCAATATCAAACTTCCAGCACACATTGTGCCCCAGAACTAATATTTCTACGGCTTTAACTTTGAAACAGGGAAGCCTGTGAAGCCTGAGGATCTCAAAAAGATAGAATCGATTGTGAATGAACAAATTAAGGCTGAATTGGATGTGAACTCAAAAGAGGCAAAGTTAGAAGATGCAAAGCGTATTAATGGTCTGCGTGCTGTTTTTGGAGAAGTAAGCCTCTATCTCTTTATAATTTTCGACTTAATTGATAGAATCTAAGGCACTCAGGAATCTTCACTTTTTTAACAGGTATATCCTGACCCAGTTAGAATAGTTGCAATTGGTCGTAAAGTGGAAGATATGCTGGCTGATCCAGAGAACACAGAATGGTCATCGATATCTGCTGAGCTCTGTGGAGGTAAAGTTTTTGTTTTTGTTTTTTTTATAAGAGTGTTTTCTGGAGCATTTGATGATCTGGCTAGTTTTGTTTCTCTTATTTGTCTAGGTACCCACATTTCTAATACACGAGATGCGAAGGCATTTGCACTTTTGTCTGAGGAGGGTATTGCTAAAGGAATCCGCAGAGTTACTGCTGTTACAACAGATTTTGCTTTCAATGCCTTGGAGATGGCTTCTTCATTTGAGAAGGAAGTCAATGAAGCATCCAAGGCAGATGGGAGCTCACTTGAGCAGGTTATGAATGTCGTACTTTTTTTTTTGGCAAAGTTTATGTCTTCCTATTAATTATATTCATTTGAAACAAGCAAAACTGCTCAAGTTTTGTATTAGAGATACAAAAACAAGAGAACCCTAGAAAAACAAAACGGCTCAGGCATCAAAGATTGCAAACTCTGATTTACATCAGTCTTTCAGCTAAAAAGATTTTTAGTTACTTTACGCCACTTTGAAACACAGCCTGATAGAGTTGGAAACATCAACCATAATAGCAATAACGGGTGAGGACCTCAAACAGTCGAAATCAAATTAATACAAACTGAGAAGCCTAAGCAGATTTAAAGTCTTGCTGAAATTTGCTGCACTTATGAGGAATATAGCCAGTGAAGAATGCTATCGCAACCAATAATCCATTTTTTAAAAATTCTTTTTGGTTATGCTAATATAGGCAATGTTCTAAAAATCGCTAGGCGAAGTCGGTATGCTACTGGGGCGCCCAGGCGGCGCATAGGCGGTTTCAGGGTTTTAATGGGTTTTAAGGGTTCTAGGGTTTTAGGGTTTTAAGGGATTACTTGGGAAAACTTGGATGTTCGCCCAGATGGAACCCTGATTGCCTAGAAGGGCCTAGGAGCGCCCAGGAACGCTCAGAAAATCGCCCTGCACCCCTGTCGCCCAGATGAGATCGCCTAGAGCCAAGTCGAGACGCCCGAGGGTCGCCTAGGGCCTAGGCGGCGCCTAGGCGACCGATTTTTGCGTTTTTAGAACACTAGTACAGGCGTAATTTTATTACAGAATCTGCTGAAGCAAAATTTCAACACATGTCGCGTTGATAAGTACATGCGTTGCTGTGAAATGAATTCTTAATAAATCAAGTGTTGCTAAATTTTTCTGCTCTGAAATTGTGTATATTTCCTGGCTGTTGTCTCTGCAATTTTCCAGATAGTGGCTTCATTGAATGCTCGTGTGGAGGCTGCACCTATTCCAACAGTGAAAAAGACTGAACTAAAATCCAAAATTCAATTGCTTCAGGTACTTAATAAATACTGGATTTTGTCTATAGAAAGGTAGCGAAAACCTAAACTTGCTAATACTATTTGCTTTTCTCAGAATCAAGTAATCAAGGCCAAAAAGATGACTGCAGAACAGAATATCCGAAAAGCTGTTGAAGTTGCAGTTCAAAAGGCTGAGGTTGCTTCATCTGAGGGCAAGGCCTATTGCATCGTGCATGTCAATGTTGGTTCAGATACTGCAGCAATCCGTGAAGCAGTACTTAAAGTCACAGAGAAGGTTTTACACACCCGAGTTATTTAAAAAGCCATAAAAAAGTCGCCTTTTTTCTTCAAGCATTTTAGATTTATACTCTGAATCAATGAGCAGGGCTTGGCGGTTATGGTTGTGAGTACGGATGAAGCTACGAAAAAGGCAGTTGTATGTGCAGGGGTGCCTGATAGCAGTGGCAAGTACAAGGAGCTGAATGTAAAGGATTGGCTTACTGAAGCATTGACCCCTTTGGAGGGAAAAGGTGGTGGTAAAGGCTCTGTTGCTCAAGGACAAGTGAGTACTATAACTATTTCCAGAATATATGCAACTTGTGCAGAATGTTCTTCATTCTTTCTTTTGAATTTTTTTAAGGTACAAACGTTGTATCAAGTTGATGAATAGGAATGTAACCGTTTTATTTTTTCACGTAGTCTGTGTGTGTAGATGTGAGTTATAGATGGTGTATCACATTCATCCACTTGTTACAACCATTGCTATTCACCTTGTCTTGTCTTTTCTCTACTTAACAACAAAAAAAGAGCGAATTTCATTTCTTGTGGATAAGCTGAATGGATATATTTACCTGTGCATTGTAGGGATCAAAAATAGATCAATTGGAGGAAGCATTGGTAATGGCTGCATCTTTTGCTGCATTGAGGTTGAAATGATCTTTTGATGAGAGCTTGCGGTGCTTCTTCGACTGTGTTGAATTTTTTTTATCATGGAATTTCTATTATTTTTCTTTGATTAGGCAAACAACGAAAGAGGATTTGATTATAATATTATTGATGTAGTATAATTTGCATTCTGGATTCATTTTCAATTGGCTTCCACTGTTGGGGTTGAATCAGTATATTATTGATATATAAAGAGCTTGTGAATGCAGTATTTTACTTGGTTTTTTAAAAGAGAATTATATTTGATTACTTTGATACTCTCTGTCCCAAAATATAAATCCATTTGGATTTGGACTTCTCACAATTTAAGTCCCAAAATATAAGTCCATTTGGATCTTTCTTAAAGTGGATGAATGTTGTAAATTTTAAAGATAAAAGTGTAATATGCCATTTGTCCACCATTAATGCAATAGTTGTGAAGTAATGAAAAGTAACTGAACTTGTTGCCGAAATCTTAGATCGGCCGCCTATGATTTGGGCGGTGAATTTCTGGTAGTGATTGGGATCTGCTGCTTTATTTCTCTCGGGACGGGATGTCATGCTATCGGGCTCCTTGTACCGTATGATAGTGGCTTGTTGCGGGTCGTGATGATGGTTGCTATTTTTAGTTATTTTTATGTATTTTGTGGTGTCTTTTTGCGTTAAGTAATGGATTGGTTTCTGTGTAATTTGTGTTGTCCTTGTGTAGTCTTTGTATTATTAAGTAATAGATTGGTTTTGAGGCATTCCCGTATGAGCATCTTTTATTCTCTTGAAGAATTTCTTCTTCTTTCTGCCCAGCACGCCTCTTTTAAATCTATTATTTGATTTCGTTGTGGACTACGTTTGTTTAGTGTTTCTAGGGAGTCCAACCTCTTGCTCGGTAGGTTATAGTCTAGCTTTAGTGTTGGGTTTAGTCCAACAGGTTGCTGGGTGTTAATTTAGCCGGAGACTAGTTTTGTTGTAAATTTGTTTTATTTCAGTTTTAAATAAAATCTTTCGTCCTTTTGTTAAAGAAAAAAAAAAAATAGAGGTAAAATGAAGAATTAAGTAATAAATACTTTATCGGAATTGCAAATGAATTTATATTTTAGGACAAGTTAAAAAGTCGAACGAAAAGTATATTTTGGGACGGCGGGAGTATTTGCTATAATCTTTTAAATCTCTCAAGTAGATGTAGATAATGCAATGAGAAACATTGTGACTTTTATTAAAAAGAAACCAATATGACTGATAATACTCCTCTTAATACATTATGATGATGTTCAGATGAACCAAAAGGGGCAAAATACGTACATTATTTCGAGTCTTAAAAATATGGTTAGAAATCTGTAGCTTTTTTAATGACAATCATTGGATCAAACTTGCCCCTGCATATGTATTAATCTAGTTAATTAATAATAATTAAAAAAAAACAGCGGAAAAAGCTCTCAAAAGAGAAAGAAAAAAAAAAAGGTAATAAGTCAAAAGAAGCTCAGGACATACATTTCAGTACCTCACTTAATTTAATAAATACATCTCCCCCCCTGAAATCTACCTTCAATTTAAATCCAAATCTCCACCTCCATGCCACCCGCTCTGCATACCTCCATCTTCAGCTTCTGTTTCCTCGTCATTCAAGAAATCATCCGACGGCTCCTTTTCATCTCCTCTTCGTTCATTGTTATCCCCCCATCCATTCATCATCTCATCCGGGTTCTCCTGCTCACTCATGTCATTACCTACAGCCATATTACTGCCCTGAGATCCGACTGCCCCAGGCCGTAGTGGGACCCGACCCATGAGTTCAGCTTGTGCCTGTGATTCAGCATGAATGCGCTCAGCATGGGAGATGGATGATGCCATCCTCAAGTTACCTGCTTTTTGTCTTGCCTCCATTTCTTGTCTTATTGCAAGCAACACCCGCCTTTCTTCTTGGAGGAGTAATTGTTCAATCATCAGTTTCTCTTCTGTTCGAAATTCACCCAAGTCCCGTTTGTGTGAGATTATATTAAAGGCAAGGACTTGCTTCTCAAATGTAGCAGTGAACTCAGCTACTTTAGCGGCGATGTTATGGTCCCATTGCTGTGAGCGAGAAAGTATTTGCCCGTTTGTATCGGAATCCAGTATTTTATCATCCTCCTCTGCTTCGTAATCTGCTACCACGTGATAAGGTAGGAGCCTGCAAACAAATCAAAAACACAAATGAAAATCAATGATGAAAAAGGTAGTTTTTGTATTAAGCATTGGATATGAGCCGAGTGAAACTACCAGGAGCACCATTTAGAGAGAATAGGATTTGTAAGCAGAAATCAGGTTTGGCCCGCAAGGCTGAAAAAGATATTCCATAGACTTCAAAGAGTTTCTCTGGCCCAATCCAAACATGTTTTGAATATGCGAACTCATGAATCTACCACATACATGTGATCTACGGATCTACCACGTCACGTCAACTTTTGAGTTGTGTTTACGAGTTGAGAAGTCATTAACATTTGTTTCTTGAGTGTACTAAGAAGGCTATGGGGAGCTTAGAATTTCACTGGCGTTCTGTTCTTTCCAAGCATACAACACAGCTTCCAGAATAGTTCCAAATATAGCTTCTACATTCGGGGTTCTCTATTGCTGTCTACTTTGTGTGGCAGAGAGCGCACAAGAATTCAGGGTGTTTGGAAATCAGGCTATATTGTGGAGCAGGAACTAATATGAAATTTGAGAATATGCCCTTCACGATGGAGGAAACTGCCTAATCGTCAATTCAGATTGGATGTAGCTTTACAGTGTTAATCAAGATTTGCGTATTTTCTCAAGATCTTAAAGAAGCTTGTAATTGGAGACATGATCCCCTGCACACTTTTATACTGATGAATCCATCTTACCAGAAAAGTTTTGAAGGAAAAAAAAAAGCTTGACATGGTAGTTCTTATTGTTTTTTGCTCAATGGTGACAGTATTATTAGATCTAGTGCTGCGAAATCTGAAGCAATGAACCCTAGATCCAATGGATTTAAGTATAGATTTCAGAATTCTTTGGTCAAAAAATAAAAAAAGAGACGCTATATTCTATTTCCGAAACTGAAAGTAGAGGAACCAGAATAATAATAGCAATTAAAGTACCTCACTTCCTGAATCCAAGGTTTTATGCCGAGACATCAGACATGACAGTACTCACAACGTGCAATCATTTAGATGAGGCAACAGGTAGTAATCATATAGACTTGAAACCTCTTTGTAAACGCTTATAACTGCAATTCGGGAAATATTCTATAGCCTTGGCAGGGTAGTGAACTTCAACAAGGAAATAATGTAAATCACAAATTCTAGCAATCAGCCTGAAACAGACTTGAAAAACATTAAACTCATTCTTGTGCCACTTGTGCAGTCATCAAATTATGAATTGAAAGGCATCCAAACACATTGAAAGTGAAACCATAAAAAAGGAACAGTATGTGTGGTATTATCATGCCATATAATACAAATGAAACAATCTAATACTGTATACGTTAATCAACTCGTGTAAAGTCAAGTGTTAAGAGCAGATGTAGCAGCCAAATGTCCACCAAATGACACAAGAGAAACTCAAGGACTCTGAAACCCATTTGCACAGTACAGGCACCTAGTTCTATATGCCTGTACCTTTTCTTCTCCTATACTATCCGCACTATTATCATTCACATTCTCAATTACTGAAGCTAAATAATACACGATTTAGTCGATGACGAACCTGGATGGCTTAAGAAGGAAAACACTGATAAGGGATTGGAGGAATACCTTTCACAAGCATCTTCGAGAGATGAAAAGGGGCGCTTGAAATCAGGATGGCAGACACGCCAGGCGTCTTGGTATGACATCTGCAGCTCCACTTGATTCGCTCGACTGACCTTCTGCTGGGCGTTCGATAATGCGCTATTGTTGTTGCTATTATTATCAGCAGTAGGTGCAGAAGAATTCGTGATGAAATTGGTATTTACAGCGTTGGAGACATTGAGACTGGGAGTGGAAGAGGACAATTGGGGGTTGGGGTTAGGGTTAGGGTTATTAGAAATGGGGCTTTGCGAGCGAAGGTGCTGCTGAGGACGAAGATGGGCGTCGATATTAGAAGGGAAGCGAGACATAATTGATTCCTGCTGCTGCTTTTGCCTATGAAGTTGTTGTAGAAACAGTAACTGTTGCTGCTGCGCCACCGGCATGGCCGCCGGCCCCGCCCTGGCTTTCGCCTTGGTCTCTTCCATATTACCGGAAACTTCTCCTCCGTCGTTTATGGTACGACTGCTAGTGGCTCCGACATACATGTTTTTTGTTTTTTTTTTTTTGGGGTATTTATTTAAAAGGGCTCGCGGGAACAGAGGTTTGCTTAAATAACCTTTGACCCAAAACCCTCTTTTTATGTAAATATGGAAAAAATAGAAAAGGGATAAGTTAGTGTGTAAAGTCTTAAATACCCTTCATGGGAAATAGAGGAAGGGTAACGGAGCATTCTCGCTTCATTGAACGTTATCCCCGTTAATCCCCCTTTCCGTTCTTCTTTTCTTTCAATCAATTTCCCAAAGCTGCCATTGCCTCTCTTCTCTTAAATTCTCCACCCTACCACTCGAATTTGCCATTATAACGGCAAAACACCCAGACACCAAACACCAAAACCAAACCGAAAGCTCTGTGTGGTTGAAGAAGAGAAAAATGACCGTAAAATTGAGGTTGATGAGGTTTGGATGCTAAACTCCATTAGGATGTTACGGATGAAAAGAGTGATGATGTGGTTGATCACTTGATCCTCCAGGTTTTGTGGCAACCAATGAAGTAGCGATAATTAAAGTGGACAAAGTGCTTGATGAAATGACATTTTCATCTCCGATAGGTTTACCATCGTCTTGGATAATCATCGGGAGCTTCATTTAAAAGTAAGTATTATCCTTCTTACTTGAGTGAAGAAAATGTTATTTTGTTGTTTGAGGAGGATGAGCGATCACCTCCATTAAAGTTAGAAGGTGGATGCGTCTACCTATTCGATGAAATGCCAATAATGAACAGATTGAAGAAAATGTCAATAATGAACATTTGGTGTTCCCTTTTGTTTGTATGTTGAAGTCCGGAGGTTACATAATGGAAACTAGGTGTCATAAGATGATTAAGTCGGCCCCAACAATTATTTTCATTGCCCCCAAGATTGGGAATCATTTGGTTGATGTTAGCTCCGACCTCTAGCTTGTCGATGTTTTTTGAATCCGGGCGGTAGCTCTTGGCACCCATGGGATGTGACTCAATCGATTGAAATGGTATGAAGCAAGGTGAAAGAGTGAATGATGTTTTTGGAAGTGTATATTATGTGCTACATGTCGTTCTTTCCGGACTTTGAAATTATTTGGTCGAAAAGTAACGATAACTTTTGTTGGCATTGATGAGGTTTGTCATGGGTGGTTATGTGTTGCAAATGGTCCCCGATTTTACTTGTGTCTTGGTTTTTTGATAGGTTGTGATGCGGACGGATGGATTCGAATACTTGAAGGAAAGTTGTCCTCATACAATGACTAAAAAGAGAATGGGTGAATGTGTATTGGATGGGGGCGATGGCAACGGTCGACGTGTGAAGCGAGAGACTATAGTGTAATTGTACTCCACTTTTTTTTTCCTTCCCGTTCTTCTACGGTGACTAAAAAGAGAGTTGATAACACTCCACATTAGAGAATATGGATTTTTCATTTGTAGTTTGTAACACTTAAAAACAAACTTGTAAAATTTAATGACCTCTCCTCCCATGTTGTTCTCTCAATTAACGTTGTACTGTACTGTCCTTAATTCACATTCTTGAAATGTCAATGTGTTGTGTTGATTATGATGGTAGGTGTGGGGTTCCTCTATTTGCTCTTGATAACTTTCAGTTCTTATCCCTCGATTTGGTCTAGTAGTGGTATCACTCAATTGGCAATGAAGATTGATGATTGTTTTTCAGGTATTAGAATTGCAATGTCCTTACCACAGTAGTTGTTAAATATAGTAGGTGCTCGTTTGCTATTGATACTTTTAATCGGTCCTTTACGGATCACATCACTCTGCAAATCTGAATTTCTTGTTAATTTGAATGTTTTGGTTTAAGCTGGCACTCAACTGATTGATAAAATAAAAATAAGAATCACATGAACTGCGTACTTGGCTGATTAATACCCTCTATAGTGATAGTGTGATACTGAGTTTCCGGTTTTTTTACCATGTTAAGCAAAATACTGAGTTTCCGTTTTTTTTTATAATCAAAGATATAATAATTTGAAATTACACAGCATAACAATTACTAAACAAGAACCCAACATGAAAGTCATCGTGCATACAAGGGTAATACTTGTGAAGAATGCATCCCACGAGATTATCTAAGCAATGGTATAATACTACTACATACCATGTTCACTTAAAAGCATCTGTTAGACTTTTTTTAGCTTAAATTGGGGCTTGTCCTAGTCAAGTATATTGTTTTAGGACAAACTCTAAATTTTATTTTTGTCTAAAAAACAATTATGAATCAATAATAATAATAATAATAATAACAACAACAACAACATCTTCAAACAACATATCATCAACATTATTTAATTAGAAAACGAAAATACGGTACTACGAATAAAAAACATAAGACAACATAAAAAGTCTAATAAAACACGGTTCAACACAAATAAAAGGTTGTTAGCAAATGATTACACCTTCGGAGTCCGAAGAGTCGACTTCATTTCCACGGGAATCATAGTAAAGCCTATCTTGTGTGGGCCTTTGCCTTTCATTTTCTTCTTCCTCTTCCATTTTTCTCATTAGTTCATCAAAATCCTCCATTTCCTTAATCATCTCTTCGTATTCTTCGTATTCTTTACATTGCAAATCTTCGAGTTCCTTAATCATTTCTTCATATTCCTGGCGTTGAAGATCTTCAATCTCCTCGATACTCAATACACGATTCTCATCATTAATAGCCACCAATCCTTCATCGAATCATTAAATTGTTTACAAATAGATCATGTGCGAAATATGGAAAGTGAATGGAAATCAATGAAAGCATCAAGAAGAAACTCTAATGATATGACTCGTATTAACGACAAGAGTTTAATATATACTAGTTTTCTTGCCTTTCGTTGCGTTTACTTGCATTAGACAATGAACTGGTATACCAAACTCTTTAGCCACAACGATTTAACATACTTATTATAGTTTAAGTGATATATCATGGAATTGAAGAATGAAAACAGTGGTGCATAACAGTGGTTTAGGAACATACTGAAGTTGGTCTATGGGATATCACCTATTGCTATTAAGTATAACATCAGGATTTGTGGTTTTTGTGACATAAACCGCATGGAAGCAGCATTGGAAGCTTTATGCTATGTATTTCTGCAATGTTTATGATTGTATTACCAAGCGATATCATCAAGCCAGGTACATAATCTGCTATCTAGTTATACTCTTTACGAAATAAATACATGCATAGTAACAAAATGCGGGAACATGAAATCATTGTCCTCATAATCAGTGATTAATGATTTTGTATTTTTGAGATTTGAATTTCGAAATATCAACGACCTACGTTTCCCGATCGAGAAAATGTCGTCTTGTCTCTCTCAAACGTCTTGTCCCTGGACTCCATTCTGTATTGGGCGATCTACAACGATTGTATCCTGGAAAACAAAATGGTTTCGGTTGAGAGGGTGAAACGAGTTGACAAACATAGCACCCGAAGGCGACGGGAGAGTAAGCATTTTCTTCCTCCTCATCATGGCCACATCAAGGCAACATTGAACTTAAAAACTTACGGTCGGTCCATTCTATTTCTCCTACTAAAAGTCTTGATTTCTTCATATACTTTGAGAATGCAAGCCGACAAGTGAATTTCATAGGCATTTCACTCAAAACCATTTTCAAATAGGGATCCTTTAACATACAATGTATTTTTCAAAATACAAGAGAAAAAAGAAAGAACGATTAAAAGCACTAAAAAAGGCTAAAGTATTACCCAAGAGCAGCGGCGGCGGCGGCGGTGATACCCTTGTGTGAAAGGCGAACGACGGGGCACAAGAGAAGCGAGAGCGGCGGGGCACAAGAGCGGCGGAGAGGAGCTTAGGGCACAAGAGAAGCGAGAGCGGGCGATTGAAGGCGTATGTGTGTGGAAGCCGACGGGAATTGGGTTTTGAGGAGCTTAGGGTTTAGGAGCTCTTGCCGCGGGGAGAAAGAAAGAGGAGAAGTTTTTGGGGAGAGAGAAAGAAAGAGAAGAGAGAGTGTATGTAATCGGCTTTCCTTCCTTTATTATCCTTTAAAATTCAAATTAATTTGAATGTGTTGAAAAAGAAAATTGAGTTTTGGGACAAATTTAAGCGGGAATGAATGAGGGAATAAGTATGGGGATATCAATGTATAAACATATATCATTTGTTGTACATAATAATGTTATTTATAAGTAATTGTTAAATGACTTGTTAAATGAGTAATTGTTAAATGAGTAATTGTCATGATATTTATGAGTAATTGTTAAATGATTTGTTAAATGAGTAATTGTTAAATGAGTAATTGTCATGATATTTATGAGTAATTGTTAAATGACTTGTTAAATGAGTAATTGTTAAATGATATTTACATGTTTCATGACTACCTTGACCCTCACGGACTTGTTTGACACGATTTACATGATATTTATGAGTAATTGTTAAATTAGTAATTGTTATGAGTAATTGTCAAATGACTTGTTAAATGAGTAATTGTTAAATGAGTAATTGTCATGATATTTATGAGTAATTGTTAAATGAGTGTTAAATGAGTAATTGTTAAATGATATTTACATGTTTCACGACTACCTTGACCACTCACGGATTTGTTTGACACGATTTACATGATATTTATGAGTAATTGTTAAATTAGTAATTGTTATGAGTAATTGTCAAATGACTGTTAAATGAGTAATTGTTAAATGAGTAATTGTCATGATATTTATGAGTAATTGTTAAATGAGTGTTAAATGAGTAATTGTTAAATGATATTTACATGTTTCATGACTACCTTGACCACTCACGGATTTGTTTGACACGATTTACATGATATTTATGAGTAATTGTTAAATTAGTAATTGTTATGAGTAATTGTCAAATGACTTGTTAAATGAGTAATTGTTAAATGATTGTTAAATGAGTAATTGTTAAATGAGTATTTGTTATGAGTAATTGTTAAATGATCGTTATGAGTAATTGTTAAATGACTACCATGACCCCTAACCGATTTGTTTGACACGATTTACATGTTTCACCGACTACCATGACCCTGGCCCGATTTGTTTGACACGATTTACATGTTTCACCGACTACCATGACCCCTCACGGATTTGTTTGACATGGTTTACATGTTTCACCGACTACCATGACCCCTAACCGATCGTTTGACACGATTTACATGTTTCACCGACTACCGTGACCCCTAACCGACGTTTGACACGATTTACATGTTTCACCGACTACCATGACCCCTAACCGACGTTTGACACGATTTACATGTTTCACCGACTACCATGACCCCTAACCGACCGTTTGACACGATTTACATGTTTCACCGACTACCGCTGACCCCTCACGGACTGTTTGACATGGTTTACATGTTTCACCGACTACCATGACCCCTAACTGACTGTTTGACACGATTTACATGTTTCACCGACTACCATGACCCCTAACTGACTGTTTGACACGATTTACATGTTTCACCGACTACCATGACCCCTAACTGACTGTTTGACACGATTTACATGTTTCACCGACTACCATGACCCCTAACTGACTGTTTGACACGATTTACATGTTTCACCGACTACCATGACCCCTAACTGACTGTTTGACACGATTTACATGTTTCACCGACTACCATGACCCCTAACTGACTGTTTGACACGATTTACATGTTTCACCGACTACCATGACCCCTCACGGACTGTTTGACATGGTTTACATGTTTCACCGACTACCATGACCCCTAACTGACTGTTTGACACGATTTACATGTTTCACCGACTACCATGACCCCTAACGACTGCTTGACAAGGATTACATGTTTCACCGACTACCGTGACCCCTAGCCGATTTGTTTGACACGATTTACATGTTTCACCGACTACCATGACCCCTAACCGACCGACTCGTTTGACACGATTTACATGTTTCACCGACTACCATGACCCCTAGCCGATTGTTTGACACGATTTACATGTTTCACCGACTACCGCGACCCCTCACGGACTGTTTGACATGGTTTACATGTTTCACCGACTACCATGACCCCTAACTGACTGTTTGACACGATTTACATGTTTCACCGACTACCATGACCCCTAACGATCTTGACAAGGATTACATGTTTCACCGACTACCATGACCCCTAACCGATCGTTTGACAAGATTTACATGTTTCACCGACTACCGTGACCCCTACTACCGATTTGTTTGACACGATTTACATGTTTCACGACTACCATGACCCCTAGCGACCGATTTGTTTGACACGATTTACACGATTTACATGATATTTATGAGTAATTGTTAAATGAGTAATTGTTATGAGTAATTGTCATGATATTTATGAGTAATTGTTAAATGACTTGTTAAATGAGTAATTGTTAAATGAGTATTTGTTATGAGTAATTGTTATGAGTATTTGTTAAATGAATGTTTAACACGATTTACATGTTTCACGACTACCATGACGCCTAACCGATTTGTTTGACACGATTTACACGATTTACATGTTTATGGTAAATTCGGACTAACAATTAACGCATATGTTTGAGAGATCAATTAACGCAACACATCATATTTAATGTCACCCATACGAGAAATAATCGAGGTGCACGAAGTGCCGGTGATGCAACTCACTATTATCCATTTATTTTGTATAAAAAAGATATTAAAAAAACAATGTTACTTCCACGCGAAAAATAATAATAATAATTAATAATATAATGTTGGCTTTTCTTATGGATAGAACCCAAACATAACAACCGCATAACATAACATAACATAAATATATAGACTAGAGAACAAGAAAATGCGGGCCCGTTGCCTAACACAAATATATAAACAACGGATGGTTAAAAGCCAATCCACGAGCACCCCGTTTAACACTAAAGACAAACTTTACCGTGGTTCTCCTGCAGATTTTTTCCTCTTCTTCTGGGGTCTACCAGCCTGCCTCTTCGTTCCCGATGGGGGTAAAACTTTCCGAGCAATCACATCCATAGGAAATGCAACTTCCTCTTTATTCGGCAAAGGATACACAGCTTCAGAATATAATGCCCTCCAACATTCCACGGTGTAATGAGGGCTACAATGCTCATACCCATGACCTCCACTCGCCTTTATCGCAGCAATTGCATGTTTACATGGAAATAGATGTACCTGAAATTGCTTACATGTACATGTGCTCTTTCCCAGGTCCACAATGTGGCATGTCACACCATCACGAACATCATACACAGGTGATGCAATTTCCTTAACTTCATACCCAAAGAAGCATTGTATTTTTCCAACATTAACTTTTCCATTTCTGGAGGTAGGGGAGTCTTACATTTCATGGCTTCAGCATGTCTCTTAGCAAACCAATCTTGCATTATCTCACGAATGCGTTCGAGCATACCAAGCACACATAATTCTCGAGCTTTGAGGAGCACACTGTTAAATGACTCAGCACTGTTTGACGTCATGATATTGTACCTCATACCTGGAAAGTGTGCCCTTGCCCAATGGCAAAAAGATTCTTTATCCAAATATTGTCTAATTGTTTTCTTCTTTTTCCCCTTACTCGCTTCCACCCCCGTTTTGCTACATAATGCATTAAACAACGCTTCAAATTCATGTAAAGTATACGCTTCGCGAGTGGATGTGAACAAGCGTCCGATATCAAATCGTGGAAATTTAGTGTTCAAATTCCTTCTCATGTGAAATATACAATATCCATGATGAGCATTACGAAACACTTTCTTCACTCCGTGCTTTATGCTATCAGCACGATCAGAAACTATAACAAGCTCATTTGTGTCCCCGGTGATTGATTTCAACTGCTCAAAAAACCAACTCCATGATCGATTATTTTCGGAATCGACAACTCCCCACGCAATAGGATATATTTGAGAATTTGCATCTTCACATGTCGCCGTAAGTAATACACCTTTGTAGGCCGAGCTCAAATGTGTTCCATCCACAACAACAACACGACGCAACAAAGAGGACTGAAATGCTTTTTTAGTCTGTCCAAGGCAAATAAACAAGTATTTGAATTCATCTTTTCTATCGGTGAAAATCTCTCACGGTTTCGGGATTTCGCAACTCCAACATATGACAATACTTGGGCAATTGGCCATAACTATCAGCTGGCTTTCCTACTACCATTTCCACTGCAAAGTTTTTAGCCATCCATGCCTTAGTATAGCTTACGGTATATCCAAACTCTCTGCGAAAATCATTAATTACATCCTTTGGTAGATAAGCACGGTTCGGATCTGTAAACCTAGCAGCATACTCCATTGCTATGAATGTGTAGGATGCATTATTGTGGTCTTTGTTGCGAACGGTGAGAGAACAAGTATGCACCTTCTTGTAAACTCGAACTTCAAACTTATCCGCACCTTCCCCTATCCGTGTTGCTCGCACACGCCATTTGCATTGACCATCTTTACAAGCCACGACATAAATGCTTCGGGTTGATTTTACCGTTGTGAATTCAAAGTGATGTCTCACGGCCAACATCTCTAACTTCTGTATGAATAGCTCTTTTGATTCAAAAATGTCATGCTCATGAATATCTTCACTTTACGGAATCCTCGCCGGTGGTACAATACTACCGGCATCACTCACATTCAAGATGACGAACGAAATTTTGATTTGGTGTACTCAATTCCACACCATCATTTTCCTCTACACCATTCACGTTGTGTGTTTCGTTTCTTCATTACTCAACCTTTCAACATTGATATTATGTCCGTCGAATGCTTCCAAACTCACATCACCGGCTCCATCCGAGCCCCGAGGAAGACAATAACGGATCCACACTCTTATAAATATCATCACTCCCAACTTCCATACCGACATCATCATTCATAAATTGAATTGCGAGAGATAAATCATCACTGATATCTTCTTCAAGGTTGTCAACATTCTTCACACCGCTCGAAATAGGCGTATCCTTATTCATCATTTCATTACTGACGGCCTTAGACGAAAAAACATCATTTCCCCTATTCTCTCCAAACCATGTCCCCACAATTGTTGCCACAAGCATGTGTTTCTTCATTTCTATTATCTTTATCAATGAGGCTAATACCAACGAATGTTCTTTCACAAAAAGAGACTAACCACTTCACACTGTTATCAGAATCAATTACCATCGGTGGTGCACTTGGAAAGTTTGACATTACCGGGACAATACATTGCATCTCCAATTCTTTCACCGTTGTATCGATCTCCAACTCTTGCACCACCTTATCGTAAAATTCTACAAATGATGTGTTCTTGTGAATCATGATTGCCCTCGTTTTTTTCTTTCCTTTCCCCACATACTTCCATTCCCATTTACCATCAACGTTCTCTACGAACTCAACAGGACAACAAATATGTATCCATACAACATCCATTACACAAACGGACCACAATCTCCACTCCAAACAACCTCCAAACAACCTAATAATCAAAACAAACAAATAACCTCCAATCATTTCTTTTAGTTCCAATCATAATGGGGAAATTTGTTCAATTAGTAAGGAGAGAAACAGTTAAGGTCATTTGTTTAAACACTTACTTTATAATGACCGGTGAGGAGAGAAAGCTGGATTGGAATTGCGACTTTATGCTCCAATAATACGCATTCACACACAAATTACTTACCCATTAAAATCAAATCAAATCAATTCAAAAACACGAGAGGATCGAAACGCATATAATCGAAACACAAATCAAATTAAATCAATTCAATAATGTTGAATCAAGCATGCGTTTGACTAACCGGAGGATGCGTTATACAACCGAAAAAAAAAGGAAGAAGAAATAGACGGATAAATCGCGACTCACACCATCATTCCACACCGGAGGATGGGGAAATCGGGGGAAATTGGGGGAAAAACGAAAGGGAAAATTGACTAACCGGAGGATAGACGGATAAACGAAAGGGAAATTGGGGGAAATCGCGAATCGTAGGCAAAATTGACTAACCGGAGGATGTTGTAGATGAAACGAGAGGAACGATGGTCGGCCGGGAAAGAATTCCGGTAGAAGATGGAGAATGATGTGCTTCACTTTCGAGTTCTTCACTTTCCCGTCGATAGCCAAATGAGAAGAAAGAAAGGGATATGGGGATGGGGATATAATCATTTAAAATTAAAAGAACTAATGAAAAAAAAAAAAAAAAAAAAAAAACTTAGTTGGATTTATTAAAAAATAATATAATAATAATAAATAAAAAGAGGACTAACGGGAAAATGGATGTCCTTATAACGGGCTGGGAGGGCATAAGAGAGACTACACATTAAGCTTCAAGGAAACTTCAATAAAACCCTTTTAAATGATTAAAAAATAGAAAGACCCTTTTAAATAATTTGACCCTTTGACAATCCCTCTTAAATGAATGCCCCTTTTTTTTTTTTTGTAAGGACCTCCGACATACATGTTCATTTTTTTTTAAAGAGACTACACATAAAAATGAAAGAGACTACACACATATGTGAATGGTTTCTTAAAATACATAATTTAATATATTTTCTACTATCCATCCTCTCATTTTCACACAGATTAACAAAATGGTTGAATTTTATAAATTTGAATATTAATGTCTAAAATGCCTCTTGACTATCATTAATATAATAGTTGTTAAGCAATGAAACGTGATTGAATTGATAATAAATTCAAGGTAAGATAGAGAAAAAAGTAATAAATATCGCATTAGTAATGTAGGATGACTTATATCATGTGACAAATCAAAAAGTGTAGGATAACTTATATTTTAGGACGGAGGTGGTACGTAAACAACAATTTTTTTATTCTTATGAAAGGAGAGAGATCTTCATTGGGACATGGATATAAATGAAATTTTGGCTCTCATCACTAAATACAATGGTTTATACGACTAGACCATATCACGGTCTCTTATAAATAAGAAAACAATATTAACATGTGAACCCGTTATTTTTAGAAAAATACCATCATTCTAAAAATGTTCATGAGTTAAATTTGCTGATATGACAGTCTTTTTTTCTATTTTGTCCTAAATCACCATAAAATCACCATAAATGAAGTGGATATTTTGATTGAAAGATTCCTATTGGAGTTTTATTTTTAGAAAAAAAAAATCATTTTAGGGAAATGAGAAAAGGATTTTCATTGTATTGAAGGCGGGATAAGAATCGAATTTTAATTCTCACCAGAAAATGCAATGATATATGTCATTAAGTTAAATCAAATTGTCATATTCTTATTGGGGCTTATACCAAAATTGGGATGATAACTAGTAAGAGTAAACACGGTTTTGATTATATTCATATCCTATCAATTATAAATTTTATTTACTCGATCATATTCCGTGAATCACCAATATGGACGTAGGCAGATACACAATGTATTGAGTGTAGTCAAGTCACCCAACCCCGAGAAAAAAAAAAACACCATGCACCGGCTGGAAACAAAATGATTCACTGCTGCACATGGGCGGCTCTACATAGGGGGAAGGGGGTGTCGCCGACCCCCTAAAATAAAAATATTATGTACAAATAGTAGATAATTTTTTTTTATAAACATATATATATATATATATATATATATGTAAATTATTTTTCTATATCGACCCCGTATTTTTATCTATTGCCTCGTAATTACATGTACATAACTGAATATCCAAATACATGTGTGGTACGGAAAAAAATTGACAAATTTCTGACCCAAAGTCAAAAATCCTAGAGCCGCCCCTGTGCTGCATGTGTGCAGAAATTCTTAGGGATAGACGGGGTCTCAAACCTATGACCTACTGCTTGTAGGAGCATTAGAAGATCTCGACCAAAAGAGATTCATAATTTTGTATGATGGGAAAAATCAATTCGTAACCAAAATAATCATTGTAGATACACCCCACGTCCGAAAAATTGAACTTGAATTATCGATTGATCACAAGAGTGGATAACGTTTCGAGGAGAAGCAAAAGAGATTCCTTTTTCGGAGATTTCCCTTTATTGAGAGCCTTCCTTCGTCCTTTTTAGACTAAAAATCGTGAGACGCAATATCTTTTTTTCTTAATCATTTTATGTGTAATAAAATGTTAAAAAGGACAACCTTTCAACTTATCAGATACAATAAAAATTATATCTACACACTCAATATATACATGAGCAGTATCGGTTCCTAATATACATATATATATTTATATATAGTCTACCAGCAGCAGCAGCAGTAGTAGTTCAAATGGTTGAATGATTGAACAGAGAGGGACTTCAATCTTTCATGTGCAAGTCAAAAAACTACAATGTGTAGTGTAGTAGGTGTGTAAAAATTCAAAACACAACTGAAAAGGTCAATGTTTGACCAGCATTGCCTCCATTTTACTTCTCCTTGCAGCATGTTTCAGTTTCTCTATTGCAACAAGTCCCACCTGCCTCACCCTCTCCCTGGACAACCCTATCCTGGAAATTCACAAAAAGAAATGTCACTAAAGATGCTAGTATTAAAGAACTGTGATTTTAAAGGAAATCTAAATGTTGAGTTTAAATCTTACCGTTTACTTATGTCCTCCCAGGTAAGGCATTCGTTGTCCAAGCCGTAGTATAAGCGGATAATTTCTCTCTCCCGTTCTGTCAGGTTTGAATTGATCAGCTTGTTCACTTCCTCCTATAAAGAAGCAATTTCAGACTCAAGTTAGTATTCGATTTGGTAACATGTTAGGATGATTTCTGGTCCAGTCACCATCTCGAGCCATGAAACAAGTAGTTCATTAGGATTTTTGAGTGTTATTTGATTTAACAATTACAATTTGCATAGTCAGATGTCAAAGAACAAATTCATATGCCGAGGCAAGTTTTTGAAACAAGAATGAAATCATTTTCTGACTACAAATCAAGAGAAAGAATCCAGACAATGTTGCAGATCATTGTAGCATCCAAAAGCAGTAATGACTAGGAATGCCAAGCTATTTGTAAGCAAATACAGCTACAAGGTGCCAAGCGATTTGCGGTAATGTTTAAGCCATGTTTCAAGGCAGAAGGTGAAAGCTACTCAAATGATTGCAGTGGACAAGAGGAGAAGTTAAGGAAGACAAGCTTAGGGGAAATTGTAGCTTAGCAGAAAGAAAAAAGACAAGCTTAGTATAGGATATAAAGTTCATTGGGGAAATTGTCGAACACCTATCCACAAAAGTTAGTTAATGGTAGTTATTCAGATTTTTTGTTTGTCTTAGTTAGTTAAGCTGTTTCTTTTTGTTGAGAAGAGTTTCTTATCGATTATAGAAGATATATAAGTGGAAACAACAGCTTGAATCAAACTTTTTATTTTCATAATGATAATGAAGTTACTTTCCAAGTTTTGCTTATTGCAAATTTCTCTTAGTTTTCGTTCTTCTGCAAGTTTCTTCAAGTGAGAAACTTACTTAAACACTTGGGATACAGAAATTTTACAGACAAAGAGAAATGTAAGCAAGGATGAACTTCAGGTTTGAATATGTGACTACGCAATCAACAAGTTGAACAATAAAGACTTCAGCTTTCTGATTTACATACATACCTTAAGTGCCCATTCTTCAGTAATGTTCCACAGGTTGTTCTCTTCTCTATCATCTGCAATGTACTGCAAAAAGAAGATGGTTTATTCACTTTATTGTGATGACGTAAAGAAAAAGGCACAGGGGGTGGGGTTTGGGAAGAGGGGGAGGAGGAGGGGGGTGAGTTTGAACATACATTGTGTAGCGTCGCTCCTGGAATACCATTTATAGAGGGGTAAGCTTCTCTGTCAAGTGAAAAAACCTTGCTGGTTGCCTACAAGACAAAATGCTTCTTCAATATGCATGAAAATGAATGTATGGGAAACAGTTAAATTCTGAAAAGGAATTATAGTATACCTCCGTCGCGTTTCTGACTTTCTTCTGGGACATATTAAGGCATTCAGCAATCCTCTGAAGCATAAGGTAAAATAAATCTAGTAAGATACAAGAAATTCAAAGTTCAGAAAATATCTTTTCCAACAAAAAGTTGAAGTGAAGGTAATGTTAGGCCATTGGGTTTAAGTTTTGTAAGCAAACCATAGGACAATCAAACAGCCAGAAATTCATAAAAGGTCATTCAAGACTTACATCAATTGATGGAACAATCCCTTTCTCTTCCAACCTGGTCTTAGCATTTCGAATAAGACGGAGTCTTTCATGGAGGTGCAATGGCAGTCTTAATGTTCTTGAATTATCCACAAAAGCCCTTGTAACACCCTACGCGAGTTGAAATCGAACGTTACACAAAAGCTAGTCATGGAATTGTAAGGTAGATTGTGATGAATGAATAAACAGCTTTAATCCACATAAGAAAATTTTCATATTTTACATCCCTACAAGTATTGAAACTTGATAAAAGGCTCAGGAAAATCAATTGGGCTCACCTGTCGAATCCACCAGTACACATACGTTGATATTTTGAACCCTTTTGAAGAATCAAACTTTTCAATCCCTCTGAGTAAGCCAATCAAACCTCCCTGCAAAAGAACGTGAGAAACATCGAAATGAAGACGTATGTGGATAGTTCAAAGTAAGTGAAACTACAAAGGAGAGGAGCCTCCATCCTTTAATGTGAAATTAGTGCAGTGATCCCACCGATTATCATATTCCTGTGTCTTATAATCAGTACAGATACATGTCAAAACACGAGGAATCACCGCACAACAGGAGAGGATCCATTCTCCCTACACAGACTGTTTTTGTGATGAAATTACCTGGATAAGGTCAGGCATTTCAACACCCATGTTATCATATCTTTGTGCAATAGACATAACAAGCCGCACATTGCTCATTGCAAGCTTTTCTCTTGCCAGACAATATTCTAATTGCTTTGACTGTAATTCTGCTCGAGTAATGTTTAATGAAGCTGCAAGTTGCTCGTCTGAAGGCTCACACCCTAATCTTTGCTTCAATCTGAAAATTGCCAATGTATATAAAAAACAGGGTAACTCAATGCATCAAAACATTCTACATAGACTTACAGAGGCCATTTTTTCGCAAGGTGATGAATGGAAAATGGGACAGTATGTATGCGTCACACCATACTTCTAGACCATTGATTAATACATACGTGTGACAGGTTCATCTATACTCATCAATTGGTTCCACAACCAGTGATTTAAAAATGTTTAATAGCACAATACAGTGATCAACTGATCATATGGGCATATGCTTACTTAAATGGGTTCTGGGATTTGAAATAATAGAAAGAAAAAGAAGAAATAATAGTAATGCATACCTTGCCTTGTGATCTTCTAACCAAACACATTCTTTAATTTTAATAGACAGATGAACAACTTCCTTATGAGTAAGCAGTTCTTCATGACCAACACCCTTGATATAATTCTTAAAACGATTGTGAAGCAGCTGGTCTGAATTGCCGATAGATTTCAAATGCCCATTACAATTTCTGCTGCTACGAATTTGCTGACGATTCTCCATTCTCCGTCGCCGAGCAGATGTACCAGAAGAACAAGTGTTCACTTGCTGCTGCATCTTCCTGGAAGTTTTTTTCCTTACCGGTGCAGAATTGATTGTGTTTTCTGCAGAAAGATTCCATTGTTTTTCAAGCAAGGATTTTTGTAGCAACAAGAGAGCTTCAACTGAAATATCTGGATCAGGGTTTTCTTCAATTATGCTTGAAGGATCAGGGGCAGTGTTAATGAGTAGTTCTTCCTTCAGAGCATTAACAGAATGGTCTCTGTTATCGGAAGAAGAAGAGAAACTGGTGCTAAAAATGAAGGATTTTTTAGCAGTGATCGTCTTCTTGGAAGGAACAAGCTGATGATGATGGTGTGGCAATGGAAGATCAGCAGAGTAATTGAGCATTTCAGAGAGATGAGTAGAATAGTGGATAGAAGATCTAAGGCCAATAACTGCAGCAGTCGCCATGATTACACTGCTTCTGAGCTTATAACAACGCTGATATGAATCTTTTTGGGTGAATTGTAACTCAAATGGGATGAATACTTCCTTTGCTTCTTCTTCTTCTTCTGTTTGATATGTTTCTCTAGTGAGCAAAATGAAGAATCAAATTTGCTGAATGTTTGTTTTCTTCTTCTTTTTTCTAAGTTGGGATTAAGTGAGGAGGATATTAGTTCATGGGCATTGGCTGAAGAGATATATTGGGCCCGGATACGAGTGGTGCGGAAGGATTCCACAGTGCTGAGTAAACAAGGAATACATCTTTCTAGTCTCATCTTTGTTTTACTGATGATAAGCAAAATTGTGGCTTCAATTCGGGGGATTTTCCAAGAATTTCAGTTTTGAGCGGACGGTGATCGATATAGCCATAATAATAATAATAATAATAATAATAATAATAATAATAATAATATTCTTATTATTATTATTATTTTTTGACACTTTTTTTTTTTTTATTTTAGGTTATTAATCAACATCCGCCAAGTGCTAAAACGCTAAAACGTCATCGGGGGCGAAGGTATCTCAAGATGTCCCAAGAAGAATCGATAAAGATGTATACAATAAAAAATACGGGATATTCCCCACACGTCAAATAAACGAAAAAGAAACAGAGACAAAATTAGATAAGAGGGCCAGACAATCCTGCAACAGACAACCATGAGCCGTCAGACCCTCTACTGGCCGACGAAGGCGACACACACGTCAAACAATCACTCTCCACCTCTAGTTGTTGAATACCCAAGTGCCTCGCTTCTACCAATGCCAAAGAGATAACCTTAAGCTCCATGTATTCCACCGGATCCCCTGGATCAAAATGATATGTGAAAGAGTGAAGAACTGCTCCATGGGAATTCTGAAAATTAACTCCAACGCCGCTCCTGTCTCGGTAACTGATGCATCCACATTGCCCTTTATCACCCCCGCCAAAGGGTTCACCCATTTATCCGACAATTGTTGAGCCGAGGCCTGCGTCCTATAGGTCTCCATAGCCTCTACATACTCGGTTGATGCAGCCAGCGATCGCATACACACCGCAGAGGTGTAGACTGCCTGATCGTCGAACACTGCAGAACAACGCGTTTTCCAAATCCCCCACATAAGCCAAATGAATCTCACAGCATCCTGAACACCCAGCTCTCCTCAAGCAACCACAGAAAGAAATCCGCAAAAGTAGCAGAACGAAGGCGCCCTAAAATCTCAAAAAATGGTGACACCTGCCAAATTCTATCTGCCATCTCGCACTCAAAAAGCACACGTCGCATCATTTCCAATGTCTCCCCACATGCCAAACAGACACCATCCCCAATGTTCCTCTTGTGCAGCCCCTGGCCAATAGCAAGACAATCATTAAGGCAACGCCACAAGAACTGCTGAATATGCGGCTGCACATGAAGCTGCCAACAACTCCTCCAAATCCTGCTCTCTCCTGCCGAAATAGTCGGTCGTGCCATCGAAGCTGGTCGGTAAAGTGATAAGGCCAGGAAGTATCCTGACCGAACAGTATAAACTCCTTACGATCATAGTGCCAGATCCGTCTATCCGGATGCCTCCTGGGGCAATGGTGGTCCCCAAGATAGCGTTAGACTCCCAAGGCCGAAACAATTGTTGAACCCGCTGCACATCCCGCACTCTAGTGTTGGGGATAAACAAGTCTGAAACCTTAGAATCTGTTGGAATCTCATGTCCTGCAAAGGGAATACGAAACGTAGGTTGTCGGCTAGTCCAGGCATCATGGAAAACAAACACCGACTCTCCATCACCCACCCTCCAACGCATCCCACTGAGTAAAAGGTCCCACCCCTCCAAAATACTACGCCAGAGAAAGGACGGCCGATGCCCCAGCCTAGCCGCAAGAATGGTATTATTATTTGACACTTAGACATGAGAGCTAAACTATTTTCATTAAAATTCAATTTAGTGTTTCTCAATCCATGTATCCTATAAAAATTAAGCTGGAGCTTTTTCCTCTCTTTTAACAAGAGAAAAATCAATACGAAGAAAAGCACAAATCAAAACACGACAATTCCCAGTGATATCTTCTGTATGAGAGAAGTCTTTGTATTTGATTTGAGCTTTTGGATTACGGTTTGAGAATCCATGCTTTAGAGACCTTCGTTGTTTCAATAGGGCTTAATTGACTAAGCATGTATAGAGTGTAACGGGGGTCGGATTAGCACCTCGCCACGTGTCATCCCCCCCAGTGATCCAACCATAAATGAAGACAGAGAAAGTCCATCTTAAGGGCTAGAAGCTCCAAGAATCCGAGCTGAGCCCAGCTCGGTCACCCTCCCCGACCTCTACAGGTCGGCCAAAGTGTAAGGAATCCGCCAACTCAGTTCGGACCTCAAAGGTCGGCCTGAGTTTATCTCATACTAAATCTCCTACGTGCATAATTAATCAGATAAACATGGAAAGAATCCTTAGCCAAAGGCTGTTATCCATTCTTCAAATCACCGAGATTATCTCCTATAGTTAAGGGGATTAAATCATAATTATCTCTTCCTTAGGGAACACGAAATCACGGTCCAACAAGGATACGGCCCATGCCGGCCTAGGGCACAAGCCCCTCTATATAAACAATACCTAATGAACTACGAAGATTTGATTCCTGAACAATTACAAAAAAACAAAGGCAGCCTGAGATACAACATCTCAGGTCCAGTCTAAATCTCACACCAACCACCCCCTCTTTTTGATCGTTTTTTGTGTTCTTGGAGCTTGAATAGATTGTCACTGGGATTAAAAGGCCCCGAAATTTATACCCGACGATTTCCAGCATCGTCAGAGGGTCTTAAAGCACCCACAAACTCTGGTTAGTCGAGTGTTACATGTGAAATACTTTGAAGGTGGTAATGTCTTGGTTGTTGGTTTGGGTAATCGGCCTTCTTTCTTTTGGAAAAGTTTGTTGGATGGCAAAGATTTGCTGGTTACAGGGTTGCGTTGACGAGTTGGTGATGACTCGTTAATATACATTTACCGTGATGCTTGGGTTCATTTACCTCATACTTTTCGTGTAGCATCTACCTCCCCTCTCGTTGAGTCGGACTCTATGGTGGCTATCCTAATCAATGCGAGTACATGGCTTTGGGATATTGAGCTGGTGAAAGCATCGTTTTATCCCCATGAAGCTGATGTGATATTGGGTATTTCGCTTTCCGCAGTTGGGTACAATGATAATATAATCTAGCACTATGATCGGAGGGGACAATACTCGGTTATAAGTGGCTATAGGTTGGCTTCAAGCCAAATCCGTGGGAGGAATGTGGGGGTAAGGTGCGTCTGGACCCGGACCATGTTTGGCGTGAGGTGTGGGCTATCTTGGTCAAGCCGCGTATCCAACATTTTCTATGGTGTTATGTGCATGATTGTTTGCCAACTTCTCTGAATCTTAGTAAGCACAATATTGGGAGTGGCCAGTGTTGTTTGTGTGGAGATGGTGAGGAGAATCTCTGGCACATGTTGTTTGATTGTGTGATACCGCGTGCCGTATGAAGGTGCATCAATAATAGTGTGTTTGCTAGTTCGTTGGAATTTAGTGAGGATTTCTGGTGTTTCTTGCCGGTTTCAGTTAGTGTGAGGATCAATAGAACGGGGGTTTTCTATTGACATTGCTTTGGAAAATGTGGAAATCCCGATGTGCATGGTTTTATGGCCATGAGGTGGTTAATATTGGCCGTTTCATTTCTTCCTCGCATGCGGAGGCGGAAGAGTACTGTGGGGCTTTGACTTCGAGATCTGTGCAGCTTTCGGGTGAGCTGCATCCTACGTCTTGTGGGCCTCCATTGCCCGGAGTGGTGAAGTGTAATGTGGATGCTTCGGTTGCTGGTTACCACCGTGCGGTTGGTGTTATTTTTCGAGATCATGATGGGCGTATCTGGCATGTTATTTCTAAGTATGTGGATGACTTATTTCCGGTGGAGGCCTTGGAGATGATTGTTGTTTTACGGGGCCTGACGGTGGCTTTTCATCAGGGATATCAAGGGATAGTGATGGAGAGAGATTCTCTCTTGTCCATCGAGCGGTTGCAAAACCCGAAGGATGATTTGTCACCTGAAGGGTGTCTTGTAGGCGGATTGTTTGGCTTTAGCGTCTTTGTTTTTGTCATGTTCTTTTTTGTTTCGATTGTTTGGCTTTAGCGTCTTTGTTTTTGTCATGTTCATTTTTGTTTCGTTAAGCGTACTAGCAATGCTGCCAACGTATTTGTTAGTTCGGTTCGGTATGTTGAGTAGGGCGTCTGTGGTGTGGGCTTCGTCACGTTAAGCATAATGATAATGCGTCAGCACATTTGTTAGCTCAGTTAGGTATGTTGAGTAGGGCGACTGTGGTGTGGGGTTCTTCTCCCTTGGATGGTGTTGTTTTTGCTTGTTCTTCGGATTTACAGCAATCAAAAGACAGAAGTCAAGGAGGACTCTTAAAATGGGATGGAGGGAAGAATCCATTATACACACAAAATGTAATTCCAAACTCATCACCTACACTTCAAAGGAACAACACAGTAGGAAATTATGTTCTGAAAAATTATGCTAACCTAATTTGTATAAACTAATTACATAAAATCCAATATACAAATGAATGAACATGAGTTCTCAAGTATCAACTGCATGAATGAAAAGCCTATAATATATGTACAAGCTGTTGTCAATTTGTCCATCTGTAGTTGATAACTGCTGCAGAGGGAATGTTTTTTTTTTTTTACCTCTGAACAAGTTCAAACGGTTTCTTTAAATGCACCGCACTCAACTTATCGTTGCACCACACCTATCACGCACCACACTTCAAAAAGTCGATTGACCTCTTTAAAGTCGGTTTCCAATGTGGTGTCTGATAGGTGTGACGCTACAATGAATTATTTGTGGTGTTTTGGGCACCTAGTTCTGAACAGCTTCATTCTGTATCCCACCTCAAATTCTTATCAATTGATAGAAGGCAATATAGGGTTCATGGAAAGGCCGGATTCCCCGAAGCTACCAGGATCCGCGTGCTTCACTCTACCAAAATACCTGATATGTCGAAGCAATCTGGCTAAGAAAGGGTTGTGGCAAATAGTTGAGCTATCACACACAACCGCAACATGTTTGCGTGCTCTTGTTATGGCGACGTTCATTCGTCTGCTGTCCCCTAAAAACCCAACAGCCCCCAAGTTGTTTGAACGCACCTAATGGTTCATCAACAATGATTACTCAATTGACAATATGAAAAGGGGCCAAGGTGTTTGATATTTAAAGAAATTCAGCAATAAGGATTTGTTTTGTTTTTTGGAAAACTAAACAAGGTCCCTAGCAACATAAAGGTTGAAAAAAATGAAGTTACCATGGAAATGATAACAGCATCTGCCTCACGGCCTTGAAAGCTATCAATAGTTGCAACCTCAACACCTGTGGCAGCTGGGATTTCGTCAAGTCTGTCCCTCAGTAGTTGAACTTGTGCAACGTAAGGTGACTGCACAGCTATGGCTGTAGGGCTAACACCTACATATACATTTGATGTTTACTTCTAAAGCATCATTCATAGACAGCATAAGAGATATGCTTTTTTTAAGAGATATACAAAAACCCAAGAAACTTATTGCAGCTTGCCCGCGTTTATTACAGTAAGCAGCCAACAAAAAAGGCCTATAATATTCCCCTTTTTAAACAGAGGCTTTTACCTGTGGAACAAATCATTCAAAAATAGTCCTCCATGTACAAGTTCCAAAACCCGCGAAACATGTCTTTGTTTTTTAGAGAGAACTAAAACCCACATGCTAGAGGCGATAAGATGAGATTGCCCTCATGGGATTTCAGTCTCTCAGCCCAAAATCTGAGCCCACAAGACAAATGCAACAAGTTAATGAGCACAAGGGAGTGCCTAACCATAGACCAAACTAAGTTGCACAATGGATACGATTCTGCTTTTGAAAAGTAAGCAAATCACAAGCTAGGCTTGTTGGCTTGTTGCTTGATGTTACTGTTTTAGGAAAGAAAACAGGAACAGGATGTAAGAGACAAAGGGGGGCCACATTTAATTATTTACTTACAAGATTATGACCATTAAAGCTAAGGATAATGCTGAAAGCACTTCATGTACTCATGGAAAAAATTTGAGGGGTGGGGGGGAACCATGGGTGCAGTGAGATATATATAAAGACGTTAGTCACTTAACTACACAGGCAAGGGGATGTACCAGAATTAATTAAAGAAGAGACATGTTGCACAACAATATCTGCCTCCCCTTCATTGTAAAAAGAGCCGGTACCAGCAGGATCCATTTGTTCTTCACACCCAACAGATAAGCTCCCATAAGGCATCCTTGTATCCAGCAAAAGCAAAGGACACTGTGTGATCCATGTGGGCTGCATAATTGTTGTAATCAAGTTACTAGAAAAAAAAATCAGATTGCATATAACAAAGTAGGAAAGTTCTTATTATAATCCCTTCAATCATGGAAGTTGATTTGTTTGAGTAGGCGGGTTTGATTCGACTGAATGATTCATTAATTCTTCTCCTAGGCAGTTGCCAAACTTATTTGTTCCAATTTAACAGAAGTAGAACATTTGTCAAGCAGCATAAAAATGTCATTTTTCCTCCATTGCCCTTATTTATTATTAAGTGAGAGGTTACGAATAAGACTGCGTTAATTATATCTAGGGATTTTTTTAGTCATTTCATTGTTAAAGTGAAAATTAATTCCCTTAAATAGGAACATGAGTATCTCAAGAGTTCAACATACCTTAACAAAGGGTGAATCTACAAGCAGATGACGACTGACACTTGAAGAGGACTCCAATAACCCATTATACATCTCCTTAGAAGCCCAACTAGCTATTGCATCATTCATTCGATATTGGACCAGTAGTTTTGTTGAAATAACCCCTTCATGCAGAGTTGCAGCTCGTTCCAAGAGAGAGATTCCAAGACCCCCTTCAGCAGCTTTTCTAGAAAGAATAACAGGAGCAAGTTGGCAGTGATCCCCTGCAAGTACACAACGCTTTCCTTGTAGAATCGGTATCCAACAAGCAGGTTCAATAGCTTGACCTGCTTCATCTATTACAACCAAATCAAAAGTGCCCAATTTTCTAATCAAAGGATCGGCTGAACCGGTGTTCGTAGCCAGAACAACTTGAGCATTTGAAAGAACTTCTCCAACTGTTTCCTTTTCCTTCTTTTTCATGGTTTTCCCTAGTTGTTTAAGAAGTTGACGGATTCCAGATGCTAATGAATCGTCTCTCAGACAAAGCTTGAGGTCCTTTCTCAAATTTGACTTCTTTCTTTCAAACTCCGCCTGAAAGTCCGCAAGTTTAGCATTAACAATCTCTGCCAAAGATTTTGAAGCTACTCCCGGAGAAATTCTGGCTGGATTTCCAACACGAACAATCTCAATACCACAGGAAGACAATTTCTCAACCATGTTATCAACAGCTGCATTTGTAGGTGCCGTTACAAGGACCTTTTCCCCTTGTTTGACTGCCAGTGAAATCAGTTTCTTCAATAAAACAGTCTTACCTGTGCCCGGAGGGCCTTGCACTATTAGTATAGGTCGTCTCTTGTTTAGTCCTAATGCAATAGCTCTGCGCTGGGAGATGTCATAGGATTCACCGTCCAATAAGCCTTCCATATCAACTTCAGTCCAGTCAATCATACGATTCTCTTCAAGCCAGTCAATATCTTCCTCGTCTCCAAAAAGCGTGGCTACAACAGCTATGGAAGGATTTCTTTTCTGCAATCCCTTCCTCTGGAGCATCATTAGAGCTTCACAATTCCTCTGTGGAAAGAAAAACACACAAATATATCCAGCGTGAATGGACCGGTATAAAAGTACTTCGAATGATTTAACCTGATACGCATTGACAAACATTTTTCTTTATATACTAACACCTTTTTACAATGCTAGTCAACGAGTGAGAGAGAGAGAGATGTATCAGAAAATGGAAGTTCTATATACTTTCCTATCAGAACATGTAGATGATGGTGTCTAGTGAGATAGTGTACGAAAACATTAAAAAAAAATAATCATGCAGATACATATCAACTAAAGACATTAGCAAAAACATTATAGGGATGATCACATGCAATAAGCAATCCCTAACATGGTCGTCAAAGACATGCCTACGCCATGCTTCAGCAACGCTCGAGCGCCTAAAGGACCATTTAAGTCGCTTTTTCAAGAAAACTCTCAGAAATTGTGATGGTTTATGTTTTAATATTATTATGCAGTAGATTTTATTTGGTTTTATCTTTGATGTCCAGTAATCATGAATACTTCTAAAGTCATAAGACGTAGCCGATGGAGCGCTTGCATTGAAATTCAATATCATAAGGCCATCAACTTGTCATGACATGATGTGGACATGAAGCTAACATGCTTGATGGTTTTAGCTATTCTTGCCTGCCTCTGTTGCAAAACACTGATTTTGTTTGGTTTTATTGTTTGTTGCTTGGCAAGGCAAGGCACTCGCTTCTTGTCACTTTAGCGTCAGGTGTTAGGCGATGGCTACTCGCCTTGCTGCCGCCTAAAGGTTTTAGTAACTATGATTCCCCGACAACACTAATATCTTATGCATACAGGCAAGCCATATCTAATCAAGGGATAAGGCAACTTCCCGACCCCAGAAGTCCAGAAATAGGAAATGTAGGCAAGGGATCTCATACATACAACACATAAGCCTTAAGCCCATTAGATGAGGTATAGATCACTTATCTCTATTTTGCTCTATCACAAACTATATCTTGTTTGATGCCCTATATAAACCATATCCTTGTTAATTGTCTGTTTCCCTGTTTTCTTCGGTCTACCTCTACTGCAGTTGACATGCGTCTTTTCTTCTATTTCGCTACACCTAACAGGTGTAAAAAGGTGCATCTACAGGACGTCTATGCAGTATGCACATAACCATAGCATCTCAATCGTGCATCTCTCGTTTTCTCATCAATAGATTCTACCCCGACTTTTTCTCTAATATGCTCATTTTTTACCTTGTCCGCCCTTGAATGCCTATACGTCCCAAGGGTCGCCATTAGTAACTAGAACAAAATACCCCTTTCCCCTGTGTATACTGCGACCTTCTAATCCTAGTGAAAGCTGACAATTTGATCGATTTGTATTCAGGCCTAAGGGTTTACTCAATATATATTTTGGTACATACTCCACTCATAATTGATCCTATTTCCAATTTATAAATAAGGAAACCCTCTACTCTTTCTCCTAACCGCCACTCTGATCAACCACCACCTCCCCCATCCCGCCACGAGTAAACTCCTTTCCTTATATGAATGACCAATTATACAAATATCAATCGGCATAATGAAAAACATTTCCCGTGATTTTCCCTCATATGACCAATGCACATCCATTTGAGGTGATGCCTGAATCGTCTAGGAATCCAACCAGAGAAGATGCACTCAATATTGCAAAAGCCAAATCAAACCAGGAGAAGGTCAATGGCTGTCAAATGAAACATGTTAACAGTTTTCCAAATATGCCTCGATCTGAAGTCTGAAAACACGTCCAGGATCCAAATATGAATAAAGCACATGATGCAACCACCAAACCACTGGTAGCAAGCAGGGCATGTGGCATATGTAATGGATTAGGTATGCTGGTTGCAAGAGAGATAAAGTAGGCGATGAGCTTGAAAATTGAAATATAGTTTGGCTGGCGAATGAGTTCGTACAGATCGTGGTGGGAATGATTATCTTGTCAGTTGCAAATAATGTTGTGGTGGAGGTATAAACAATGTAGGGGTGCAGGGGGTGTATGGTGGCTTCCAATGGATGAGGTGGCGCTGGATTGATTTTCCCTAACGTAACAAGAAATTTTTCAGATATCATTGCTTCTATCAAAGGTAGCATAGGCTCCAATAAGAATTAAGACGGGTCTAATCTCTGCTATCTAGGAATAGTAAGCTGTGAAGCCAGCTAAAACAACAATAGCAAATAAACTGTTCCAAAATAACCAAATGTGAAAGAAATTGTTCTGTGAAATATGGTGTACATGGCTTCAAGTACACATAACATTTTGTGTTCCTGAACTTAAACAAAGTAAAAACAGTCATGCTCATCTAATGGTTTCTTCAAGCAAATACAGTTAGTAAGCGATGTTTACTGGTGGTTTGCCTGAGCATATGAGGATGAGCAAAAGCGGCTGCAAAAGGATTGAAAGGAGGCGGTGGTGGCTGGCAAGTTTATTCGAACAAGAAAATTGCACTAATGAGTTATAATTTAAGAAAGAAAAAGGATCCATAGAATGTACATATGTACATTGTAACCGGTTAATTCTTTTATATACTCTAGTGAGTTAAATGTGTGAGCAAGTATGTCAAAACACAGTATCAATCATTACCTTACTTCTTAACTGAAAAGGAACTTGTAAAGCAATCCTTATTCCACTTAAATTCCTGCTTCAAAAGGAAACAACTTTACCTCGTATGTGACTGCATCAGCCAATCCAGGAATACGGTCAATTCGAATATTCTTGCCAAAGAGCTTAGAATATGCAGAATCACCATAGCGAGATTCGAGGGCCACACTGATACTACATCCATCTTCTCCTAGATTATTCACAAACCCCTGCATGCAAGCAGTTGCACCAGCACCCCTACTATCACACGTGCGCACGCAAACCATATCACCAGGAGACAATGTCGTTGGGGGCAGTCTGTGATTTCCCTCTACTTTGAACATTACCAAATGCATTCCACCTAATCCTGTTTGTAAAAACCATTAAGGTCAGGAATGCCAACAGGCTAAGAATGTCATCAAGTGCAAATGTGCAAATATCAATGACAACCTATGTGCAGAAGATCATCCTGTTCGGACGTCAAAAACAATCCACTTTTTGGTGTTACATTCCTCTGATTCTGATTTGGAAGCATATTCAGTAAAAGCAAGAAATGATGCTAATTACTAAAGAATACCAAGCCTAACCTTTTCAAGTTTTTCACCAATATTCTCACAAACATAAAATAAAACCTGGAAACTCTTAGCAGTCCTAGTGGCTTCATAAGATGATCAGAAAAGTGCTTTACCTGTAGATGTGCTAACTGCATTCAAATTGCAAATGGTGTCACAGAGTTCCTGCTCAACCTGCGCATGACTAACCAAAAACTCGATCGGTTTTGGGGAATCAGCGTTTTCGTCTGGTGTAGGAACAGCATCCAACTCCTCTTGGGTAAACTCCAGTTCAGCATCCCTTTCAACTAGAAGCAGATCAGACATCTGCTTAGTAAAACTATCTATTCTGTCCTGGGTGGCTTTAACCTTATTGCTGTCCAATCCTAGAACCCCAGACACAGCCTTTGGTGGTGAATTTCTTCTTGCAATTGCTTTATGCTGAGCTGCAAATTTATAGCAATGTCCACAACAAGTAAGAATACAGAGAATAGGAAGCAGGAAACTCACTAAGCACTCAGCCCCCTTACCCCACCCGACCCTCCAACGAAAAAGAAACAAGAAAACAATATTTTCATTTATAGGACTTTAGCTCACATTTCCTTGCTTTTTATTACATTTTCCGAGATCAATAGATTTGGGGTTGCGTAGCTGCCAGGTAAGTTAGCCTTGTAACATATCAATGGCAGATTAGAATATAGGTTTAATTTAGCTATAGCATAGTCATGGGTTCAAGTAAAATCACATCAAAAGCAATACTTTGATATTCCTAGTACCCTTTTAACTCAAAGAGGGGGGAGATAAAGCCAGTGAAAACCTGAATTGGCTATTTCTTTCATAAGCTTCCATGAATCTGTTTGTTGCCAATCCACAACCAAAGATTTCTTCTGGAGCTCCTGAAGAACATCTCTAAGCTCCCTCTGAAAATGATCAAAAAGGGTGGGATAATGGGTGCAAACTTTGAGACAGACAGATTCAAGGCCAAGAGGCATGGGTATAACGCTGAGGTACGGCTGAGCCTCTATAACGAAGGTCAAACCAGGTCCCATCCGTGCTTTAATTTCCTCAAATTCACCCTGTAACTCCGCCGTGGAAAAATCAAAAGCCATTGCTTTCATTCCTTGGCTTAACCATGTAACGACCTTCTTCCCCAAATCCCTACGACCCAATGGATCCCCGTTCTGATGTAAAGAACGAACGGTAGATTGGGCAGATGGGTCCTGCTGTTTTTTTCGTACTTCCATGATCTTTTCATTGTCTCTATCCACCGTTGGAGCAGCCTCCGTTATACTAACTTTGAGACTTTTGTCAATGGTATCACCACCTTGTCTCTTCTTCCGGCCACTTCTGCTCTTGGTAATGGCGGCAGCACTAAATCTTCGGCTGTAATTCCGACCAGATTTAGGCAACCCAGGACCGAAAGAGCTCTGAAAACGATAACAAACGTGGTCATGTCCATAAAATAAAGAAGGATTTGGACTTTTGAGCGATTTCGAAACCAAGGCGGAGAGACCACCGCAGCCAATGCCGGAAGCTTCCATATTCAAAATCCCAGCAAACAAGCAACCACGAGTTCCTTAAATAACAAAACCCACTAGGAATTCAGTAGCATGGCAGAGTAAAGCTGCGAAATTGAACACGAACTCCTTGAATGTTGACTACTTGTCCCACTTTGAAACGCTTAAGAAGAAGAAACGCTCATTCCTTCTCCACCAGTAGTTTTTTCGCTGGAGGAGAAGAGCGCACATATAATATTACATTTAAATTGAAGTGGGGAATCTCAGCATCAGATTTTTAGTTAGATTTTCGTGGAAAATAAAAAAGTTGAGAGGTAATAGAAAGTAACCAGGTCGCTATCACAAAAGAGAAGATCCAGGTCGGCAAAATTGTTCAACATCTGCATGCTGACTGGTACGCTCAGATTCTCTTGATTCTGTACTACATCTTCTAAGCGCCGACGTGTCCAGCTTCCTACCTTTCTTTTCGTACCATGATGTCAACCCAAATGTGAAGGGAGCGATATGTTTTCGGGAAGTTCTTGGATACACTCATGTGCCAAACTGTATATCTTGTATTTTTAAACAGATTTCAAACTGTATGATTCAAATTTGTTTAGCGGTCAATTAAGTATATGTGGATATACCATAACAACTTCCCTAAGTTCTCTCCCTCAAACATACATCATTTTTGTACCATTGTCGTCTCAGCACATTTTTTTTTTTTACTTTTATAAAAAAATTAGAAGGTTGTAATAATGAAAGGGACATGTGAAAATTTGGTCCTAGCTAGTGGAACAAGAAAACAATCACAACCATAAGATTATCTTGAGTGTAAATATGGTGTAGACTTGAGAGAGTAATTCTATTGTTACCGTGTTCAATAAACCTATCAATTTTTTTTTTTTTTTTTTTGAATAAACCTATCGAATTTGAAGTATCTTTCTCACCGTGTGATTTAATATGAACCACACAGTTTTATTCTGTATTTAAATTGTGTGGTCTAATCGTTTCACTCGTCACTTCACCTTAAAATATACTCTCCGCGCAAGTATTTCTCCGGTGCTTATCAAGCCTCTTAAGGCTGCGTCAATATATGGTCAATCTTGTCCAAGTTCAACTTTTCACCCAGTATCAAATTCTGCTATATAGCTTATCTGTATTATATCATATATACACTAATTTTACTGAAATCTTCGACTTATATTGCATGGCATAAAACTTATTGATTCATTGTAGGTGGTATAATGATGTCGATGCTGCCAGAAAATGGACTCATCCACGTGGCGCCTCTTTGGTGGCTCAGCACTTGACCAAGGAAAATAAACCACTTTTGACCTCCTAGAGACGATCCCAGGGGGATCGCCCATTCGGTTTGTCACTACTGATCCTCGTGTGTCCGACCGTAGTTGGATCGGGTCACCTCGGTCTCTGGCAGGTCGAGGAGGAGTCGGGCACTGAACTTTTGGTGAACGGCTGTGATCTCTGCCGATCTCTTAAGATCGGCTAGGTCTTTAGACTTGTACAATCTTGTGGTGGTAGGAGCTTGGCCATTATTCCCGATCTCTATGAGCCGACTCCGCCGTTCGATCTATCTCGAACAGAGCTCATCTCTAATCTTATTCCTCACACGCATAATAACCAGATAACAATTATAGAATCCTGAATAATGAAGGCTCGGATCTTTATCACTTAATGCTAATATTTGAATACCATAATTATCTCATATAATCATGGAGATCACTCAATCATAATCTGTTTCCTTAGGGAGTACGTTAATCAGTGTCAATCACAGACACGCCACCTAAAACCCTAGGGCCTAAGCCCCTCTATATATACTGCCCCTAAGGAACTACGGAGACTTGATTCCAATTCATATATTGGATACGTAGGCAGCTTGAGGAACGACATCTCAAGTGCAATCTAAAACAAATCAAATCACCCCCCTTCCATCATCGTTTTTCTGTGTTCTTGAAGCGTTCTTAGGTCATAATCAAGGAAGTGAGTTTAGAGGATCACCTTGATGATTTTTGGATCGTCAATGTCTTTACATTGTATACAAAGCTACATTGCATACAAGACATCAATACATGAAGATATCAAGTATTAAAGTGATACACTGTATAATTGAACATGTCAATATGTGATACATCATGATACACAAGGGCGGCGGCACCAAAGGTGGGTTGGGGTCAACTGACCCCTAAACCCAAAAAAAAAATATTCTGTGTATTTTTATTGACTCTTGACCCGTATTTACACTTGGAAATTTTAAAATATTGACTCTTGACCCGTTAAAATTTTAAAATATTGACTCTTGACCCGTATTTACAATTGGAATTTTAAAGTTAATGTATTAAAAACTTATAATAAGATGTATTATTCTCGAATCTTGACCCGTGTCACAAAAATTCAGCAGCCACCCTTGATGTATAATCAAAATGATGCATAAAAAATGATGGTATATAAGCTAAGGAGGAAGGAAATCAGCCACATGATCAAGATTTTGATCTGAAGGCTTAATGCATGTAACTCAAAAGACTCAACTTGGTAATACACAATGCAGGTGTCTTGTCACCACTTGCTTTACATCTCCTCACCGTCTCTTCCTTAATAGTTTCTTGTGTCTTTGTGCTTTCTTACACAAAACATATATACAGTAAAACCTCTATAAATTAATAATGTTGGGACCGGGATATTTTATTAATTTAACGAGATATTATTATATCGATAAATTAATAATTTATTAATTTAAAGAGGTTTTACGTATAACCTTTAAATTTCCAAGTCCAATACAAATTATTAATTTTATCGAGGTTATTAATTTATCGAGTATTAATTTATAGAGGTTTTACTGTATGTTGAAGAAATGCTAAGGAAGAGAGGATGAAGCTTCCTTGATCAAACAAGTTGATAATGTCTTGGACACACTTGGACTTGTCTTAAATGTCTAAATATTTGGATTGAGTTATACATTGATCTAGCAAGCGTTATAATTACTTGTAATTTGCACCATAACCACTCGATCGTTGGTATAACATCATACTTTAGGAATCAAAGCAGTTACACTAACTGTCATTGTGTTAAAAGGGAAGTTTCTAAGGGCAAGTTTGGTTCATAACCAATCAACCCCCTTTATGGTTATCTAAGTGATCTGAATAAATCTTACACACTTATAACTAATAATAAGTATATAAATGATTCATTCGGTTGAATAAGTGGTTCTCTCGTGTCTTGTAAGATACTAAATATAAAGAACAGTTTTAAAGATTTAGTAAATATATGTCACAAAGAATCAATCCACAGTTAGTGACTCTGTGTTGGTTGATTTTTTGTGACATCCTTAAACCATAACCTTTGAACCCTAAACCCATACTTTAAATCTTGAACCATAAACCCCAAAACCCTATAACATTAAAACATGAACCAGAACCATTGAACCCTGTACCTTAAATCATGCACTTTAAACCCTAAACCCTAATCTTAAAAATGAACCATGGTCTATGTAGAGTTTTATAGGACTGGAAACTCCTTTTTATTATAATAAGATGATGAATTAGCAATGTGCTAATCACTTTAAATACACAGTCCGGTAAGAGTTGGATAAGCATACAACTCTATCTTATCACAACTTAAATTAAAACAAACTCCTAACAACTTTTATTCTCCTAATTTATCTGAAGATAAAATAACAAACTAACTGCATATTCAAAGTACGCAGCTTGTAGATAATAATAAATAATAATAAATATAAAATGACCAATAAGGACAACTGCATATTCCAACACCCCCCTCAAGTTGGTGCATGAATATCCTTCATTCCCAACTTGTTGACAAACTTCTGGAAATCTGGTTTCATCAGTGCCTTGGTGAGGCCATCAGCTGTCTGTTTAGGAGATGGAAGGAATGGAATGCAGAGAGTGCCTTCTTCCATCTTCTCCTTGATAAAATGTCTGTCAATATCCACATGCTTGGTCCTGTCATGCTGCACTGGATCATTGACTATATCAATTGCCCCTTTGTTGTCACAAAACAACTTCAAAGGCATACTGCACTGGAATCTTAGGTCTTGTAGTACCCTCCTTATCCACATTTCTTCACGTACACCTTGAGCCATAGCCCTAAGTTCGATTCGAGTCGCTCCGAGACTACATTCTTTTTTGCTCCTCCACGTGACTAGATTGCCCCAAACAAAGGTGCAATACCCGATCACGAATCTTCTCGGTCTTAACACGGCTTCCCAGGTCGCATCCGTATAAACTTCTATGCCCCTTTTTTTTTCTGTTTTTTGAAAATGCAGTCCCTTCCCAGGTGCATCCTTTAGGAATTTGAGAATTCTATGGGCTGCATCAAGATGCTTTTGGGTTGGAGAGTGCATAAACTGACTTATGGAGCTCACAGCATATGCAATATCTGGCCTTGTATGAGACAAGTATATCAGTCTTCCTACCAGCCTTTGAAATCTCTCTTTGTTTACGGGAGCTTCACCGGGTCTTCCCCAACTTCATATTGAACTCCATTGGTGTCTTTGGTAGGCTTTGCATCCGTCATTCCGCCTCCTCCAATGAGATCTAAGGTGTACTTTCTCCGAGATACAACCAAGCCCTCTTTTGATCCGGCTACCTCCATACCCGAGAAAATATCTCAATGGACCCAAGTCTTTTATTTCGAATTCGGTGGCCGTTTGTTTTTTAATCTAGCAAAATTTTCTTCTACATCATCCCCCGTCGAACCATGTCATCCACATACACAATAATAATGGTTAATTTATTTTGGACCGATCGTTTTACAAAAAGGGTGTGATCGAGTGCCCCGAGTGAACCCAATTTTCTTCAAAACTGCATAAGTCTTTCAAACCAAGCCCTGGGCTTTGTTTTAGTCCATATAAGGACTTTTTCGGTTGCATACCTTCCCCGGAACTTGTCCTCAAAACCCGGAGGCTTCTCCATGTAAATCTCCTCTTTTAAATTGCCATGTAGGAAGGCATTCTTGACATCTAGCCGTGTCAAGGGCCGCCGATCTAGATTCACTGCAACAGATAAGATGATTCTGATGGTGTTGAGTTTAGCAATAGGTGAGAATGTCTCACTAAAGTCCACTCCATGAGTCTGTGAAAAACCCTTTGCAACTAACCTCGCCTTGTGCCTCTGTATGGACCCATCAGTGTTATATTTTACTGTAAAACCCCACTTGCACCCCACTGTTTTTCTATCCTTAGGTAGATCCACCAACTCCCATGTCTTATTCTTCTCCAAGGCCCTCATTTCTTCTAAGACAGCACCCTTCCACTATGGAACACTTAGAGCCTCTTGGATGGTTTTAGGTATTTGAGTTGTTTGGGTAGCTGAGATAAAAGCTTGGTATTTTTGGGATAGATGATCATAGGAGATATGATTGGACATAGGATAGGTTGGGTTGTTGTACTTGGCACACTTTCTAGGCTGTTTTCTCAAGGCAATGGGCAGGTAATCAAGGGATGTTTTTCTGGTGGATTTGGTTCTTCATTAGATAACTCACTGTCAGAAGATTCACCTTGGTTAGACTCTGCACTACCATTTTCCCTTGGATCCTGTGTACCAGGATTGTCTTGAGATTCTGTTGGTTCACCTGGAGTGTGTAAGGCATCTACTGCAGACCTTTTTTTCTCTCCTTTGATACCCTTTAAAAGTTTCCAACGGGTTAGAAGGTGGGTTATTCCCATTTTCAACAGAACCACCTTCCTCCTCTGTTTGGTCATTTGCACCAGTGTGATCAAATGTAATCCCTAGTTCTGTGTTAATTTCTGGGATGAGAATCATATCAGAGGTGGTTTCCTCAGATTGGGACTGTTTTTGTGATTTGAAAAAGGATAGGTGTTCATAGAAAGCAGCATCCATAGTGACATATAGTTTCTTCTCTAAGGGATCAAAAAACTTATACCCTTTCTTAGTGGAAGAATAACCTAGGAAGACACATTTCTTGCCTCTAGGGTCTAACTTATTGCCTGTATTATGATGAATAAACCCTACGCATCCAAACACCCTTAAGGGTAGATCACAAAACAGTCTGTTATCTTGAAAAACAGATTTGAACTTATTGAGGGGGGTTTGAAAGTTCAAAATTTTGAAAGGCATTCTGTTGATTAGATAGGTTGCAGTCAAAACAGCCTCCCCCCAAAGGTATTTAGGACACTGAGCATAGATCATCAAAGCTCTAGTTATTTCTAGGAGATGTCTGTTTTTTCTTTCAGCCACTCCATTTTGTTGGGGTGTTCCCACACAGGAGCTTTGATGTACTATGCCAGTTTCCTCAAAAAAAATTCCCAAAATTGAGTTAAAGTATTCAGTTCCATTGTCACTTCTAAAGATTTTAATCTATGTTTGAAACTGATTTTTAACAAGAGAATAGAAGTTTTTAAACACCGTTTCTGCTTCTGATTTCTCTTTCAACAAATATATCCACGTAAGTTTAGTGTGATCGTCAATAAATGAAATAAACCATCTTTTATTTGCTAGTGTTTTGACCCTAGAGGGTCCCCATATGTCACTGTGGATCATATAGAAGGGAGCTGATGGTTTATAAGGTTGAATGGGGTAGGGTTTTCTGGTAAGTTTGGCCAATTCACACGTTTCACAATATAGATATGTAACATTTTTATTCAAAAACAACTGAGGACACAATTTTTTCATGTAGGATAAACTAGGGTGTCCTAATTTGGAATGCCAGAGTAGGATCTTATTAAGATTCACACTGGAAACAGAATTACATTGAAATTTTAAAACAAGAGAATTATCTAGCCAGAGTTCTTGGTCCAACACATAGAGGCCTTCCACACTCCTAGACTTTCCAATCATCATCTTCAAGTCCCTGTCCTGAAACAAGCAGTTATCCTTAGAAAAAACAACATTGCAGTTTCTGTCCAATGTCAGTTTCTTAACAGATAATAAATTACAGGCTAGTTTGGGTACATGAAGAGCATTTTTAAGTGTTATGTGTGATGTGATAGGGATGGATCCTTTTCCTGCAATAGGAGTAAGGGATCCATCTGCTAATCTGATTTTTTGGTTTCAAGGTAAGGGAATATAAGTGGAAAAAATCTGAGAATTACTGGTCATATGGTCTGTGGCTCCTGAGTCAATGACCCAGGATACCACTTGTTTGGAGCTAAGGAAAGCTGCATTACCTGAATCAACATAAGAGCAGTTTGGTGTGGAATTTGTGGGAGTTTGGATCTTGAGGAGTTTGGCTAGATGCTCCAGTTGTTCTTGAGTGAAAGGTGTTGTTCCAGAATCCATTGAGGCCTGGTTTGCCTTCCCTCCTTCTCCTCTTTGACTTCCTCCACCCTTGTTTTTCCATGCTGGTTTACCATGGATATCCCAGCAAATCTCTTTGGTATGGCCAACTTTCTTACAATGCTCACACTTGGGCCTGTTTTTGCCATTTCCAAAGTTTCTCCCCTCATTTCTGGTGGTTGCTAGTGCTGATACTTCCCCATCTGCAGTTGCTGTGGTATGCTTTCCCATGAATTTCCTTCTGGATTCTTCCCTTCTGACTTCTGAGAACACCTCTCTCAGGGATGGTAGAGGATTTCTTCCCAGAATTCTTCCTCTAACCTCATCCAATTCTGATTCTAGACCTGCCAAGAAGGAGTATACTCTTTCGCTTTCCTCCCTCTTTTGGAATTTGGAACTGTCAGCAGGGCATTCCCATGTCTCATTGTAGCACAAATCCAATTCTTGCCACAATGAGACTACCTCATTGTAGAACTCAGTCACTTCTCTGTGATCTTGCTTGATCCTCCATATTCTGGTTTTGAGTTCGTAAGTTTGGGACGAATTCTCAATGTCAGAATACATTTCCTTAATTGCATCCCACATGTCCTTTGCTGTGGATAAAAACATGTGGGGTCTTGCGATGTTTGGCTCCATGGCATTGATCAACCATGCCTTGACCAAAGAGTTTTCAGACTTCCACTGTTTTCTTTTTGGATCTCCTTCTTCAGGTACCTTGGCTTCACCGGTTAGATAACCAAGTTTGCCTCTTCCATCAATAGCCAACTGAACGGTATTAGACCATTCTAAATAGTTCTTGCCGGTTAGTTTACGGGAAGTGAGTAGCAGGGATGATGAGGAGGAGTTGTTTGAGTTCTCATCATTCCCGGTCACTCCTTCTGTACCAAGACCACCGGTTATGACACCAGAGGAGGTGGCTGATCTCTCTCCGGCCATGGCTGCTGCCCTATAGTTCATTGGCGAACAGGATTTGCGGAACCTTGCTCTGATACCATGTAGAGTTTTATAGGACTGGAAACTCCTTTTTATTATAATAAGATGATGAATTAGCAATGTGCTAATCACTTTAAATACACAGTCCAGTAAGAGTTGGATAAGCGTACAACTCTATCTTATCACAACTTAAATTAAAACAAACTCCTAATAACTTTTATTCTCCTAATTTATCTGAAGATAAAATAACAAACTAACTGCATATTCAAAGTACGCAGCTTGTAGATAATAAATAATAATAAATATAAAATGACCAATAAGGACAGCTGCATATTCCAACAGTCTATAAACCATGAACCCTAAACATCGCATTTCAATGACTAGTGAACGTAAAACAAAAACCAATAATCTCGACATCTTTAAATGTGTGGTGAAGTAAAAAAAATAAAATTCATTACAACTTTAATGACTCTAAAACAATATTACTTGTATACTAATGATAATAAATGACGTTCAAAGGTTAGTAAATGGGACAGAATCAATCAATCCACGATTTGTGACTCTGTTTGGTTGACTCTCTGTGCCATCAAAACACGTTAGTCAATTATGCCATGACAGTTTTAGTAAATGACACTGAATGAAACACACATGTCAAATTTATCATTACATTTTAGTGAATTTCACATAGAATCATTCAATCAATCCACAAAGTTCACTATGGTATTCACTTATTAAATACAATGTGGAATCTTTTGACGGTGTTAGTGAATGTCAAAAAGAAACAATCATTACTTACTTAGAGATTCAAATAGAGAATCCACAATGAGGTTCATGGTTTGTAGTTTATGGTTGATGGCTTATGGTTTATGATTGAGGGGTTATGGTTTAGGTTTCATGGTTTAAGATTTAGGTAATGTCATAAAGAATCAATCATCCCATAATTAGTGACTCCATGTTGATTGATTTTTCATGACATTCAAACACACAATTTAATTTTATCATGGAAGTTTTAGTGAATTTTCTAGAGAATCGAACATTCCTTATTTAGTGACTGAAATATAGAATATACTCCAGTGTTTAGGATTAAAGGTTCAATGTTTAGGTTCAGGGGTCCGGATTATGTTTTAATGGTTTATTATTTATGGGTTATGGTTTATGGTTTATTGGGTATGTTTATGGTTTAGGGTTTATGCGTTAAGCTCCAAATTTTAGGGTTTAGGTTTTTTGGTTTTTGGTTTTTGGGTTCATTGGGTTTAAGGGTTGGATTTTAGGGTTTATGGGATTAGGTTTTAAGGTATAAGGTTTTGGGTTTATGATTCATGGTTTAAGGGTTAAGGTTCATTGGGCTCGTGGTTTAAGACTGGTTGGGTTTAAGGGTTGAGGGTTAGGGGTTAAGTTTATGGTTTATGGTTCATGATTTAGGGTTCAAGGTTTATGGTTTAAAGTTGATTGGGTTTAAGGTTTGAGGGTTAATGGTGAAGTTTATGGTGTTTAAGGTTAATGATTTAGGGTTAAGGGTTTAAGGAATGCCATGGAGTTTAGGGTTTATGGTTAGGGGTTAGGTTTTAGGGTTTACGATACATGGAACATAACAAATAATCTATTAACCCAATTTTAGTGAATCTATGTTGCTTGCAAACTCACAATTTAATGTAACCATTAAAGTTTTAATGGATTTCAAAGAGAATCAAGCAATTTTATACCTTAGAACGGATGAAGTATTACTTTTTTTTCTCTACCTTACACCTAATTTATTAACATTTCACCATTCTTTAATATTTTATAATCATTTTAGTAATGATACTCTAATGATATTTTAAACATTTCTTCTTAAAATTATTATATTCAACTAGTATTTTTTTAATTTTGTTAAAGACCCAAAATGACTACTTACATTTTAAGACGGAGATAGATAATAGGAAAAATTAGGTATAAATCCACCTTTCCCCCTTTATTTAAGTTTTAATTCACACTATTTTTTTAGTCGCAATAAGGACAAAAAATTATGTCATAGACCATTTTACCCTTATTTTAAATTATCCGCTTCTTCTTCGAATCAGCTCTTCGCCTCTCCCTCAGCACATATGTTCATCAATTTAGTATCGCCGCCGGAATTCGTTGGAATTTACTATAAGGGGTCGGAAGAAGGTGGCAATGCAACTTCCAAGAAAATAAAAGCATCAGCTCATGTACAGAAATTGGAAAATCAGGTTGTGTCAGGCCTGACACTTGTAAATCAGGTCATGCCTTTTCTGACATGGAAAATCAGGTAAACGTAAAGATCCTTACGTTCAAACGTAAGGATCCTTACGTCCAAACGTAAGGAAATTCAAACCAAATCTCATACAAAAAGCACTCAACACAGATTCCTTACGTTTAAACGTAAGGATTCTCTACGTTAAACGTAGAGAAATTCTTGTCCATTCAAATTTTTTTTTTTCATTATATTTTATTGACATTCTTCTCCGACTGGAATATGTGGTTTTCATACGCCGATAATTTCTTCTCCGCCATTGATTCTTCAAGCTCAGCAAATCCATGAGAGTGTTATAATTAGAAACAGAGAAATTTACGTTAAATAGAATAAATTAAATAAAATTGAGAAACAGAGAAAGAAACACTTCACAGTAGAGAAAAAAAACACTTCACAGATTTTTTTTCCTTAAAAGGAATAATATTTAGAGAAGTGATGTAGGGATAAAATTAAATAATAATCATTATAATTTGTTGAGTGTTCATAATTTTATTTTATTTTTTAAAATTACAGGATTTTTTATAGCAAAGAAAAAAAAAATTATCTTGCAAGATTTTGCTTACAAATGTTAAATAACAAAATGTCAATAAAATATCAAAAAAAAAATAAAATTGAATGGACAAGAATTTCTCTACGTTTAAACGTAGGGATCCTTACGTTTAAACGTACGGATCCTTACGTTTAAACGTAGAGAATCTGTGTTGAGTGTTTTTTGTATGAGATTTGGTTTGAATTTCCTTACGTTTAGACGTAAGAATCCTTATGTTTGAACGTAAGGATCTTTACGTTTACCTGATTTTCCATGTCAGAAAATGCATGACCTGATTTGCAAGTGTCAGGCCTGACACAACCTGATTTTCCAATTTCTCGCTAATGTACATAAATCAAAGTCAATTCTTTTCTCCTGAATGTTCTTTGTGGTTCATTTCTTTTGTTTCATGTCGCATTATGTGTAGGCATGCTTTGTGATTACTAACAGGGTCAAGAGTCCAAGTAGCTTTGTTGATTATCAATTTTTTTGCTCTAATGCAGAAAAATTCAGTCTTCTATCGAATGATTCGGACTGGGGTTTTCATCACGGAATCATAACTGGATTCAACCAAGGCTTGCATAAAAAACTTTTATATGTCGTCAAATATGATTAACTTGTATCTAAGAATTTTGTTTTGGGTCTGTAAAGAAATAATTGTCTTTTTAAGTTCTGATTCTACCATCATTTTGCATTGTTATTGTGCTTACTTTGCTAGTTGTGTCCATAACTTTTATTTGGCTTATTAACTATTACTTTTACCTTCGTTAGATCGAATTTTTGAGAATACTGCCATTACCACCTCATTACGAGGAACAACAGTTGAGTTTGAATGATTTAGGGGGGCATTTAAGTGTTTTTGCTAAGTCAAATGATTGTACTATTGTTTGGGTGATAAAGGAGTATGGAGTAGAGACCTCATGGTCTCCGGTGTTGAATATTATAAGTCCTTCTTTGAATATTGTGCATAAGGTTCAACTTATTTGGTATTTTCCAATGCGGGATGATGAACGATTTCTTTGTTTTGGACAATATTTTGATTTAAGGTTTGGGTTTAACATCCAAGACTGCTCCATGAAAAATGAGATTCATAAGGTGCCCTCCAGCTATGCAACTCAACCACGGGTTTGTGTTATGAGTGAACTTAGACTTTCATGTTCCCAATTGCAAATAAAATGACGAGACAACATACATATTCCATTGTATGAGTGCATTGCTTATTTGGAACTGTGATTCAATGGAATCCATTGTTGTTCCGGTCATACAGAAAGATTAAAAGTACTCACTCTCAATCTATGTTTGATTTCTTGTTATGATTCAAGCATGCTTATATGATTGATAAATGAATCAAGCTGAGCTGAAAATTGACGAACGGAGATGCTTTGTGATTGAGCTAACTTGTGAGTTTATACGGCTGATTTTAATGCTATATATTGAGATGCTTGGCTGAATTTGTGACATATGCGTGCCTTGAAGCAGTACCTTGAATTAAGCCTTAAATGAGCATTATATGAGCCATATATTGAGCTATTTTGAGGTTCTTCTTGAGTTGGTCTTCAGATGATGTACCTAAATGGAGTAATGCCTTAAGTGTGTTGTTCACTTGGTTCACATCATTAAGCTTTCTAATACATTAGTTTTGGGGGTCTTAATGTTACTGTTACTGTGTTACTGATATTGTGTTACTATTACTGTGCTACTGATGCTGTGTTATTGATATTGTGTTACTGATACTGTAGGCTCCTATCATTTTTAATACAAAATACAGTTCAATGTGGAAGCAATTGAAATAAATGGAGAACACGCAGCTCCATTGTTTGAGTTTATGAAGAAAGGCAACAAGTTCAATGGACTTTTGCAAAGTTCCTAGCCAGTTGATATATAAGAATAAGCAGCGTGTTCCCTATCAGAGCTTCCGTTTTGAGGGAGTGCAATGAGCTTGGGGAATGTCGTACTTATGTTGTTGCGGCTAATAGACTTTTCTTGGTGCTTTAGTTTATTTTCAGAGCTTTCATTTTGTCTTGCTGACGCTTCCTCCCACATGTTGGTGATTTTTTTTTTGCAGTAGATGAGACAAGTACTATATGTTCATTATAACCATATTTTTGTATTATGAAAACTACTAGTATTATATTTAAATGTTTTGCACAATGTGCATCGGTCTAGTGGTGAGCTAGACTATAGCCTGACACATGGAGACCAAGGTTCGAACCTTGTTAGGGGCAAAAAAAAAGTTTTAGATCAGAAGTGATGCTATTGAACCTTGAACTACATTTGTTACTATTACTGTGTTACTGATACCATAATACTGTAATACTGATACTATGATATTGTTACTGTGATACTGTTATTGTGTTAGTGTAAACACTGTGATTAAATCTGGCTTTCAAAAACTACGTCGAAAGGGCGATACTGTTATTATGTTAGTGTAAATACTGAGATTAAATCCGGCTTTCAAAAACTACGTCGAAAGGGTATCGTATTAGATCTCAAAATGAAGAGAAAAAAATATAAACTTTGAGAAATTTTTTTTGATGATCAGTGTTCTAAATCAAAAGTTACGGTCGTTTATAAGAAAAATGCTTCGATTAATGCAAATGTTTTTTCGGCTTTCAAAATTTACGTCGGAAAGTGTATCGTATGATATCTCAAAATAAAAAGCAAAAATAAATATGAATTTTGGTGAAATTTTTTTGATGATCGGAGTTCTAAGTCAAAAATTACAGTTGTTTAAAAAAAAAAACTAAAACTGACATGCTGTGCTGTTAAAAAAAAAAGAAGGGATGGATGAAACTGAATGAAACGGAAGGGCATGAAACGCATTTAATGTACAAGTAAGAGTATTTTTGTCCGTCTGAATTTTTTATTTTTTTTTGTTCTCTTTGCAACTAAAAAATGTATCATATTTATTTATTTTGTATTAAAAATTGAATTTAGGCTCATTCTCTCTAGATAATACTACCTCCGGTTTAGAATATAAATCATTTTCAAATTAATTAAGAAAGTAGTTAAATGTAATTAATGTATGGATCAATGGCTAATACAGCTATTGACTATGCAACAATCTTAAATTAAATAATCAACACAAAACAGATTTCTTTAATAATTCTACCGAATTGGTGTTTCACAACCAGTCGCACGGATTTTTTGGTCAATAGGTGGCTCCGACCGATCGACAAGAACGATTTGGTGTTTGCTGCTGGTGCTAGGTAAACGTCGTAACATGGCTTTAAAGTTTCTGAACAAGAAGGGATGGCATACTGGGTCTCTCCGGAATATAGAGAACGTCTGGAAAGCCGAGCAGAAGCATGATGCTGAACAGAAGAAATTAGAGGAGCTCCGCAAACAGATCCATGAGGAGAAAGAACGTTCCGAGTTCCGCCAGCTCCAAGAGCAAGCCGGCCTCGTACCGTAAGTCTTTGGTTTTTTTTGGCTGATTTATATTTTAGGGTTTCGTTTTTGGGGTTTTTTTCTGATCAAATTTATGCTTTTACATTTTTGCAGTAGGCAAGAGAGGTTGGAATTTCTATACGATTCGGGGTTAGCCGTAGGGAAGGGAAATTCCTCGTCGGGCGTTGCATTCAAGGCGCTTGAATCATCAGCTCCCAAGACTGATCCTGGTGCGGCATCTTCTTCTCAGGTGAGATTGCTGTAAGTTTTGATTCTATTGCACTTTTTCTTGGGGTGAGATTTACACCCAATTGTGCTTGAACTAAATAGTTGAGAACACCTATGATTGTTGTTGAACTAAATAATCTTCATCCTTATGCTATCCTTTGAACTATAATTGGGTCAGAGTAAATGGAATGCATATGTGCAAACTGTCAAGACTTAGTTTTTAGATGATCAACTATCTTGAGCACCAGTACAATCTCCATAAAATGTAAGGGGCAGGATAATGCTTCATTTTTGTGACTTAGCAGATGTCCATTGATATTTGTTTTTTTCAGTTAGCAATTTAGCTCTTTGATAGTTTTTGAATCCCAGAAGCATCACTACAGTGCATCAGAATACCAGACGACTGTAATCGCTCTCACCCACTCCCCGACCCTGTTTTCAAAGTGTTGGATACTTGACTTACTGCATCAGAAACACGTGTAACTTGTTGTTTTTTAGTCTCAAAATCAAAATTATCCAATCTTTGGCTGGATTTGTACGGTGGGAAGGGTAGTTGATTATTTGTTTATTGTTGTAGGGATCTTTTGAAGTTCTGGTCCTTTAAGTCTGTTGGATGTTTGCATATAAAAAGAAGTATATGAGATGAGAAGCTCATAGGCTTCCCCTCATACCCATCTAGCTTTTAACATTAGAAGAACTACCTTTTTAAATAACCATATAGCAATATAGGATAAATATGCTTGGAAAAGAAAAAAAAAAACTTCACCTTTAGAAGGGGATCTGGTGAACATTTGCCTAATCAGAAACTAGGAGATGTACCTAAACAACTAGCCAGTATTACGATCCAAAACGCCTAATGGATTCCTGGTCCAAAAAAAGCAACGGGTTATTTGGTCCGAAACAAGAAACGGTACTCTATCCCAACAAGAAACTGGTACTTTTTCCCAAGGAAGTAACGCTTGTTCCAAAAACATTTCCCTCTCGACAAAAAAATGGAGGATGGAGCCATGTGTGGGGGCAAAGAATAGATGTGAATCACCATTATCATACAAATCCAATCAAATTTAAAGGCAGTGCTGCGTAGGAGCTTCCTACCTGAAACACTAAGAGGCAACATAAAGAAAGCATTCTGTCAAATCACCGAAACCAGCAGGTGCATAGGACTTACTACAATACTATGTTGGAAGTACACATATATAGGGAAAGCATATAAGAAGAGGGGCTTAGGATTCCCTTTATCCATTTATCTATGCAGCCATGTAGCAGTTTATATGATGATCACATCTAACCAACTTCTGGATAGGATAAACATGAATAACATCTAATGAAGTCAATGTCACAAATTTTATCATATCCAATTTTATCCTAACAAACGAACTTTCTCAACAAAATTAAAATGCACATGAGATCTTTAACCTCATCACTACTACATGCTGGGTAGTTTGAGTTAACACGTGGACCACGTGGTTAGTTTCTTCTCATTATTGTTCATTTCCTTCAGCTAATGTTTTTTTAGACGTCGTTTATTTCTCACCCAGTTATTGCTGCAATGTCAAGCTCTAACATGGATGGTGATTTTGTCTCTGTTACAGGATTCGGCTGTACCTGGTGCTCTTTTTGAGGATAAACCACAGTCGGCCAATGATGCATGGAGGAAACTCCATTCAGACCCTTTGCTAATGATTCGTCAAAAGGAGCAAGAAGCGCTTGCTCGTGTCAAGAACAATCCAGTCCGGATGGCTATGATCCGCAAATCTGTAAGTGGCATAGTATTTTTTGCATTTGGTAATGGTACAACCGTTCAAGTTTGCATGCTAACTTCTTCCTGAAGAGTAGTTTTTCGTTTATTAAACAAAAAGAACAACTTGATGTATTTTTATCCTTTATTATAGCTACATCTCAACTACAATGTCCAAATTGTTTTCTGCATCCAGCATCCTTCCCAAAGACGTTTGATGATTAAAGCAGTAATGTCCAATTTGTTTTCTGCATCTAGCATCCTTCCCAAAGATTTGATGATAAAAACAGTAACATTGGTTCTTTCGACGATTAAAATTAGGATTCTCCGCTCGTAAGCTTTTTCCCGAAGGCATTTAATTGAAAGATGTTTTAGCTATAGTTCCTCTGACATAAAAGCAGTAGTTCTGTTTCTTACATTTTCTTTAGACATTGGCAGCATATTTGAGCTTTATTTCCCTTTGTAGCAGGAAGGAAAAATAAAAAGGTTTTTATGTTGTATTTGTTAAGGATATAAGTTCCTTGTACCTTGATCAACTTTCTAACTCTTTCATTCTTTCTAGGTCGAAGAAGATACAAAGAATAAGGAGAAGTTGCATGATAAGGACGATGATAAGAAATCTAGAAAGAAGCATCACCATAAGAAAGATAAATCATCTAAAAGGCAAGAAAAAAGAAAAGCCAGTGACTCACACAATACGTCTGATAGTTCTGAAGGTGATCAAGATGACAGAGATGATAGGATAAAAAGAAGTTCTAGTAAGCATTCAAAGCATCATGTAGGCCACAGGAATTCTGATGAATATGTGCCTGAAAAGAAGTATTCAGAAAGACACGAAGGACGTGGAGAAGAGAAAAGAGATAGAGGTTTTAGCTCTACTTCTACTAACACAATGCGAAAGCACGACTCAGTTAAGCGTAGGAATAATGCTGTCAAGCTTACAGATGAAGAGAGAGCTGCAAAACTCAGAGAGATGCAGATTGATGCAGAGCTTCATGAGGACCAGAGATGGAAGCGTCTAAAGAAAGCAGAGGAAAATGACGCGAAAGAAGCAGTTAATGCTAGCATATCGAGAGGTAAAAACTTTCTGGATGTTGTTCAAAAGAATGTGTATGGTGCTGGAAATGAAGGCTCAGCAACAATTGAGGAGAGTGTTCGTCGCAGAACGCATTATTTGCAGGGCAGATCAGACGCCACAGAAAGAAATGCATTTCGACGTTGAGAAGTGCCATGTTGTACTTTTTTTCCCATAAATGGAGTTGCATTTTTCATTATACATCACGAGTTGAGTGGCCTTTTTCCCCAGCCCCAGGCCTCGAGTGAAATGTCAATAAGAAACAGGCACTTTTGACTGGTGTAGTAATCATGGAAAGTGTAGGGGTGGGGGGTTGGTTTGTAATTTCAACCGTGGTGGATACACAAAATTGGTTTGTAATTTTCTGTATGATTGTTTCCTGAGGATGAACTGACTGTAATTTTTTCTGCATTTTTCTTGATCAATCTATTATTGTTTGGGCTGAGTTTTTTTTTTTTTCCTCGGAGACGAGGATCGGTGCGGTTGCCTATCAACTACAATTGCCACATAAATAAAATAGGGAGATTCACAAATGTTTTCCACGTTTCGCAATTAAAAATATATATCCCATCATGTGACCATATACCGGAAGATCGTTGAGTTGCTAGAAATCTCGATGATAACTTGTCCTACGAGGAAGAACCCTTCCTCTTAGAATACTTGATCGATAAGTGAAGACGTTGCGAAGGAAAGAAATTCCCATGGTAAAGATCATCTGGAAACATCATGGCATTGAAGATATTACCTGGGAGATGGAAGACCACATCAATAGGCGCTCCCCAACTATTTTACAAGGTATGAATTTCGAGGACAATTTTTTTTTTTTTTTTTTGTAGGGGAAATAGAACAAAAAAAAATGAATAGATAGACATAGTGTTAAATCTTGATTATTTATACTAATTATTTAACCATTTTTTTTTTGTTTTGTTATTGTTATATATAATTAAGAGATTAGAAGATAAAGATAAATAAACCCCGAAGTCTCAAACAAATGATCTAAAGATTCAATCAAAGTCTCAAACAAATGATAATTAAGCTTTAATCATAATTAATTAAGAGGGTTTTTTTTGGTTTAAAGGGGATTTTTTTAATAAACAAAACTTTGTACAAAGAGTTTAATCACCCTAATTAATTAATTAAGAGGTTGACAGAGTAGTATATAATAATAGAATAAGCCAGCCGGACAATCATTTTTTTTTAAAATTTCCTTTGTCTTTTAAGATGGACTAGACGCAAGATGATGAGTCAAATTTTATCTTAGTAAATTGTCATGGATATTAGTGTTTCCTTTTACGTTTATAAGTCCATTTGTATCATATTGACTGAAGTCGCGGCGGGAGATTCGCTACTACTTTTAAACCTAGGGGTCGGGAGAAGGTTCAGTGAACCTAGGGGTCGGGAGAAAGGTTTTACCGAAGGTATTTAATATGCATAAGGGAACCTAGGAATTAATAACGTACATTAGTTAGATCTTGAATTCCTGATAGGCATTTTTCTTAGTTCTTGCATAAGCATATGAATTTTGCGTGTGTGTGTAGGAAATAGATTTGGTGACACCATACTTCATCTTTGAAAGCCCCATACCGTAGGTAGTTAAAGGAAAATAGTATTGGATTAACACGAGATACAAACAGATAGCATTGTATTGTTTACGATATTTGTTTCAAATGCTCTTATATTACAAAGTTTGTCATATGTCATTTTGATAATATATCTTTTCTTTAAATTTCATACGTGTTAGAAGTGTTTAAATATGTTAATCATTGATTCTCATCCTAAAATATAAATCTTTTTAACATTTTTTTTTTGTTCTATGCTCTAGTCTTTTTATTTTAAATACCGATTGAACCTTTTTTTTTTTCGGCTTCAACTGATTCATAATTATAATTCATTCAATCACTTTTTATTACAGCTATTATATTTTAATGACCATTAGAGATTCAACAAATATTAAGCCTAGATTCAATTTTTAAAAGATAAAGATTGAATATCACTGTGATGACCGAAAAATAGATCCATATGGTGCATTTAACAACTGCCAAAAAAAAAAAAAAGCATACCATTCAGCCAAATCACATTGCCATCTCAAATGTTGACAATAAGTAATCTCTTGAAAGAATAATATTATATATATATATAACCTTGAAAACTTACAGACTTCTGAAGGGGATAATAAGAAGGGTGAGCAATTCAGCAACAATGTTTGTTTGGAAAATGCTCAAAACATTTACAAATACAACCAAGTATTCACAGTTTCATTATAGCATCAAAATAAAATAAAATAAAATTAAAAAAAAAATGACACAGAAATCCTCATATCTAGAGACTAGATAAATAATCCAATCTAAAGATACAAGATCAGTGAAAGAATTGCCACTATAATCAATCCCAAAATGAAATTTAATCGACAACCTGGTAAATGGAAGCATATATCCCGTCTATACGGACCCCCAGAACTGGCCAAACCATTTAGTCTATTGCATAGGCTTTTTTTTTTTTACCTATTATTCAAAATCACAATTTGTGCAATCTTAAATTACCAGCAAGATATTATGCATTGATGTTGCATTCTCTCAAGTATGTTTGGTCATAATCAACATATTTTGTCCAGTAAGTTCTGAATTTTGGTATGCCAATCTCAAGCCACGGTTTCAAGTTTCCGTTGTAGTGTATCACAGCTGCTCGGTCGATATCTTTCTGGTTAATATTTGGGTTGTAACCAAGGCCCAATACATGCCAGCTACGATCTAGTGCGTAGGTACGATTCCAGAATGTAATTAGTCCAGGTGGCAGGGTCCCTAATTTCCACAACTGCCTGTTGTGATTCTGCAACATACGAATGGGAAAAAACCTTTAACTCCATAGACACTACAAAGTGTTGACCATTCATTCAACACATGCTGATATACAGGAAAATATATGCATAAAGTATGAAACTGACATCATTCTCTAGCAACATGTTTGATTCCTACCCTGCTCTAATGAGTACTTCTAGGTAACTCTAGAAAACAGCACCAAAGTTAAAAGAAACCATGTTTGGGACAAAAATGGAATGCCTAGGCCAATCAGGGTCAAAATATACAACCAGGCAGAGATAATATATACACGAATCAAATTAAAGGCTAGTCATAAAACATGAATCATAAAAAGGGTAGTCCCGTGCATGAAAAGATCTCGGGTTAAGTGGAGACTAGGGAAAGGCCGGATAACTTAGGTCCACTGTAGTAATATACTATTATACATAGCATTATCTTATATTTCAGTAACAGACTGTTTCCACGGAACCAACCCATGACTTTTTTTGTCACACACCGGACAACTTTTGGAACATGAACCATTATTGTAAAATCTACAGGCATCCAAATCTTGCAGCATATATAGAAAAGAGAACATTCTTCAAGCAGTTGCTAGATGCATATCAGTACTTCAGCATTCCATTCAACAAAAGATCGACAAATAACAACACTGAAGCCTAGATTATTTGATAATTGTCATTGAAAAGTCTAGATTACGCAATAGTCCAAAACTTAGCAGCAAATTATGTAGATTTAGCTCCACTAAGCGAAGCAAAATCAAGGACTCCATCACCAAGCACCAGTTTAACAGTAAAAAGCATCTAACATGACGGTTTGGAACGTAAAGTCTTTTCTCTTTTTTCTTTTTTAAGGCACTGTCTACCATTCACTGTGAAGGCATTTTGGAAGGAAATAAAATTGCATGAAAATGATGTCTATCTTGTGCACCGAATGAAATATACAAAATAGGTCGAGCATTTGTACCAAAAGTTGCATTGTAAAGCCCCAAGTTGGGCAAAAATTTAGGACAAGGACTCATCCGGTCGCCACTTTGAGTTTAATGTCTAAGTTATGATAGAAACAGTGTAAAGACAGTGTGCTCTCAGCCTCTCACCAAATAATAAAGTACTTACCAGATTCTGCCATGAGTGGTACACTTCTGTGATGTTTTGTTTCCTCCACTCCTTCATGTCAACAAGATTCATTCCAAAAGCCCAACCACAAGCACGAGGATCGAATTCCCGTGAGATGATAGGATTTGAAAAGTTCAGATAACGATCGAAACGATGAAAGCTCTCTCCACACGTCTCAACTACAGTGATAATCTTGCCTTTAAGATTAATGGACCATAGGCCCGTAAGATCCTTCTGCACCACTATGTCATCATCTAAGAAAAGAACCTTGTCCAGCTTAGGGAAGATCTCTGGCAGGTAAAAACGGAGATGATTAAGAATTGAGAGATACTTGGGATTCCTAAACTTCATATTTGAATCAGATCCACCATGTCGGGCTTTAAAGTAAAAATCAATCATGTTGGGAGAACCAATCTGCTTGAGTACTGGGCTATAGCTTGAATTTAACCATGTAAATTCCTCAACACTCTGAACCTGTATTGCAGCATTTCTAGGTGGGTTTGCCAAAAACCACATTTTCATTGCAGCATAATTTAGCCTGTCCGTGACAATGTGGAAGACGTGCTTTGAAGTATCCTGATCAAATTAGAAATAGAAATCAACTTTTTATCAGATAGAATGAAGAAAACATACCACGTTATTGCATCACTTTAAGCACATCAACATTCGGCACTTCACGGAAACCAAGGCAAACATAATAGGATTCAATTGAAAGGATGTCTTACCTTAGCATTAGAAACTGTTGACCTTACTACTACCGCTGCTGCCAAGATATTATCGGAGAATATTGCATAGTGATATAAACTGGAGTCTTCAAATTTGTGTTCATAACGGAGTTGCTGCTGAGATGCATTTAACGTGTAAAATTCTGTTGAAAGGCGCAGGGGTAGACAGTGAAGGCCTTTAGGAAGTGTTTTCGCGGTTAAATGTGACAAAAATAAGGTCTGCTTCTTGTGGACTCGAAGCTGCTCCTCTGCAGAGTGAAGCATAGCTCGAAGCTTCTTCACAACCGACCCACAGTCGTCTTGAATTTGTTTTCCTTTTGCCAATGTCTGCTCCATGGACTTTGACTGGCTGAGAGCACTGCAATGAAATTAGAGATCATAAGAGACCACAGTTACCTCTAATCAATAAAAAGGAATATAACATTAGGTAGCAAAATCAAATCAACGAACCACAAAGAATTTCTATTGGAAATAGAAAACCAGAAATTATCCAAAAAAAATGTGGTGATTCAATGTAAGATTCACCACCACCACCACCACCACCACACCCCCCACCCAAAAAAAAGGAGCAATGAAAAGAAAGAAGATATCCCATGAGAATGCTTACTTCTTAGGTAACTCAGAATCTTTAGTGGCATCCCCAAGAGCGCGTTGGACTTCCTTTATACGCAGTCGAAGCTCCCTAATGAAGTGAGGATTGTTTTTTGTGGCTGAGAGGGAAAGATAAACTCTCCCTCTGATCAGTTGATCCTTTAGCTGGCGAACAAGAACATCTGGCAAAGCTGTTTGTTCGTTGAGCTTAATAATTGGGTTTTCAACCTTACGTCTAGCACTCCTTCTGCTGGTGATCAAGGGCTGCTCAATTTTCGTGTCCTGGATAAGAAATCATCTGAAATTCAGGTCACATCTAATGCATTGCAATGTTATCAGTCTAGAAAGTGAAAAGCAAAATCTTCTACAATAAGCGGCTACCATGCTATGCAGCCTTAGGTTATGCATATATTAAACAAAACAAACATTCAAATCAGCCGTATATGTTTCTTGCTGCAAATATAGCAACATGGAGGCAACCAGGAAACTGAAAATTCAATGCCATTTGTAACTCACAGTGTTCAAGGAGGGAGGTTTCAGTTTCTGATTATTAGTGCTTGAACTGATTTCGCTACTTTTATCAATCTGTAAAGCGCTGACTTCCGTTTCTCCACTGGATTGACTCTTCTTCGAATTGACACCGTCTTGCTGAGCATGAAGCACGGTGCCAGTGACTTGCTGGATGAGTTTACCACCATCCCCTAATTGACTGGCTCTGCTGCGACCAGCACTGGATAGAATAGTGTCATGTTTCTCCATTGCTTCTAAGAAATATAGCAGAAATAACTAAAAGATCAATAACCAAATTTAATGAAATGAAAGAACACAAAATAAATTAAGAAACTGATTAAGGACAAACCTTCAGCAAGTTGCCTTTTAATGCGAGCATTATCGGTAGCACTTGAAGTATTTCCAGACTGCTCAATCGATTCCTTTTGAAAAACCATAAATAAAAAGGCAATCATTTCAAATTGAGGGAAAATTAAAAAACTGTCGGTTCAGGAAATCACTAAATTGTGAACAGAAATTAGGACTTACAAAGATGGACATTTCTTCAGCAATGATATCATTTCCAATTCCAGCTGAATAGTATAATAACAACAACAGGAATAAATCATCAGATAACAGAGAACACACAATTGGTAAAAGCAATATTCAAAAAAAAAAAAAAAAAATGGATAAAGAGCAGTGAGTACAAGAAGACTTAGGCGAAGTTGTTTGGATATAGTTTCCGAGAGTGTCAGTGTAGAGGACGATTGGGGCGAGAACAGTTACTGAGAGCAACAACATTACAGCCTTCCTCAGCCTCATTTCGTAATATTCCAATTGTGTGTCTACCCCCTTCCGCCGCCGCCGCAAACCACCACTGCTGCTATAGCAAATCCCTAATCACAACAGGAATGCCCTAATTTCTAATAATGTCAAGAGAATGTATACAGAAATAGAAGATCAAAAGAAAATGAGATCGAAGATTGAAGAACTTTGTCCAATGATTAGGGGAGCAAAGGAAATACTAGTAGAGAGGGGGAATAAAAAATGAAGGATAATAACAGGAAGCTGTGGAAAAACAGAAAGCAACCAAAAATAAACGGACGCAACTTCCGACAAAAATTTCGGGTCCTCTCGATTTGTAGTAGTAATAATTTCTTTAAATGTCCGTAAAAACAAATCTATTAAGCCTTTTCTTTTCTTTTCTTTTTTTTGGGAGAAAAAAATTAATTTTTCAATCTGATAAAATTTTAAAATCTTCTCAAAAAAATAATATAAAATTAGTACTAACTTGAAGCTGTGTTATTTAATAAAAATAAAAATTGCAGCAATATAAGGAAGGCGTTCCCACAAAAGGTTAAATGAATAATAGTGCAATCAGAGGGACAATAGTAGTAGCCACCCGTGAGAATGTACTTCCACTGCGGCGAGTGTGTAATTTTTGAAAAATGACAAGTTTATAAGCATCATTTAACAATGTATTGTATATATAATTTTTAAATGATAGACTTGTAATTTTTATGGTTATTTGTTTATAAGCATTATTTTTAGACTTAAATAGGTATTTAGGACACCAAAAAGATATTCGATGCGGGGAGGGACACTAAGAAATTGAAAAGATCATTTTTAGTAAAAGTGTGTGGTCCGATATTGCGCGTATTTTATGCATCTTTAGTAAGGACATATTTTATGCAAGTTTCTTATATTACCCTGTTTATAAGAATCATAAGCGATGTGAATTTGCTCTGGGATAAGGTTATCGACACCAGCTATGGCCATAGCGATAGGCTTCAATAATGTTGGGAATTCAAAGAGCGGTTCCGCGGATTTGCATGATGTTTGGCCAAGGAAGAAGTGATGGGGAGCAAAGCGTTGTTGTGGATGGTGGAAATGTACAAGTACCGTTGATTTTATGTGGTAATGTTCAAGTATCGTGTATATTGCATGGAAAAAAGTGCAATTATCAAGGATCTTCAATGGAAATGTGCAAATTTCGTGGATTTTGCGTGGAAATGTATTGTGTATTTTGCGTGGAAATGTGCAAGTAATGTGTATTTTGCGCGAAAATATGCAAGTATTATGGATTTTCTACGGAATGTGCAAGTACGTGTATTTAGCATGGAAATATGCAAGTATCATGGAATTTGCGTGGAATGTGCAAGTATCGTATATTTTGCGTGGCAATGGGCAACTATCATGGACAGTGGCGGATCCATAAATTAAATTCAGCGGGGTCCGTAAATCTTTTTAAGGTAAATTTTTTTTTTCACGGGGTCCAAATATTTTCTATAGGTAAAATGTAGCGTTTTCTTATTTTTTTAACAGGGTCCGTGGACCTCCTTATGTATAGTGTGGATCCGCTTATGATCATGGATTTTCTATGAAAATATGCAAGTATGGTGGATTTTCTACAGAAACGTGCAAGTATAGTGTATTTAGCGTGGAAATATGCAAGTATCGTGTATTTTATGCAAATGTGCAAGTATTGTGGATTTTATGATGTAATGTACAAGTATCGTGTATTTTGCAGGGATAAGTGCAATTATCATGGATTTTCTATGAAAATGTGCAAGTATGTTGGATTTTCTAGGAAAATGTGAAAGTATAGTGTATATTGCGTGGAAATGTGCTAGTATTGTGTATATTGCGTGGAAATTTACAAGTATCGTAGGTTTTATGTTGTAATGTGCATGTTCCAAAATGGTGTTATAGTGATCTTACCGGCAAGTAGCATGGTCTGAGGCTCTGAGCATTATATCCCCTCCTCCCCCTTCTTCTCTCCCACCTGGCGTGTTACTATGCTCTTGTTGGTTCCTTCTTCCCCTTTCTGCTCACTATTTGCCACATTTACAGGATGAATTAACTACCACGCTAGTACAACATTGTCATGAGTCACAATATACAGTGCAGAGATTTATTGAGACATCTGGTGATAATGAAGCTCTTAAGTTTGAAGCATTGAATGTGAACGATGAGATCCAGAAGGTTCCCTCCAAGTATGAGGACATGAGGAAACCATCAGTGCCGCAAGAAGAACCACAACCTGCTATGATACCTGTTGCTGTTGAACCAGAGGATTCACCCGCTTTGGGAATGAAGATGATCTAGTTAGAAAACCAGCCGGTTCATGTCCTAGTGGTGGTGGGGCCCATGCAGGTGTCAATGATGACATGATGGATGATTTGTAATGCTCCGTTCCCGGACACCGAGTCCATTTCCGGAAAGGACCGTTCGGCACATATAATATTAAATAAATCGATATTATATGTAAGCCTCTACTACGTCGTATCGAGTTTAGCATTTAGCGAAAGCTAAAAGACTCGGGTAAAATTTTCTTTTGAAGACAAGAATAGAAATGCAACTACTAAAGATAGATAGATTACAAATCAACGATACAAAAGATTACAACCGTAAGAAGTCTAAAGATAAACAACATAGTTATCTTACAAGAAAGCCAAAAGAAAGTACATTATGTCTTAAAACAAAAGAAATACAACAAAGTCATAATTTATCATAGATAGAAAAGTCTAGCATAACATAGAATAAATCAAACATCTTCATATGTCATCCTCGAAATCCTCATATATCTCTCCTTGCCTAAGTCTTGTTTTATGATGGAATAAAGCATTTCTTTTATAGGCGGAGAGGGCCGAAATCCGTGATCATCTTCTCGGCCGTCCATCATCCCCAAACACACAAACAATATGCATTCGAATACATCTTCATATGTCATCCTCGAGTACAAAACACACAAACAATATGCATTCGACTTTGTAAGAGATAGAAGCTATTGTATTAACAAGTATATAAAGCATCAATTATGTTTAGGAGATTATCTTTATAAAAGCCAACTCAATCTAGGGTTCATTTTATGCTCATCAACATGTCATGATTAAACGTTTCTAACTTAACTTATCTTTGTTATACCCGCATCCAAGAGCACTACGCATGGTGTATATCCACCACGAGATATCGTTTGCAACCTAACAATGGATCACACCGATAGCCACGGGTTTAACCCGATAGTGCACGCGTTCGGCGAAGTCCCTCTACCATTCAGCCGTTTATAGGCCAGTAGAGATATTCACTTTTACTGACCGCCCACACGTCGCGATATAGTCTTGTGCCTATCCAAGAATGGCATGGTATTTATTCTTTTACTACACAATTATGTATTTATTAATCATTATCTAACCACCTATGTGTTTTCAAGGCAAATCTCACCTTAACCAACTCTACTCCCTCTTTTAGACATTTAGACACAACGTCCTATCACATACACAGACATTGGTGGATACTAATCCACCAAAGCACAAGCCTATCATGCACTTCCAACGGTCCCGAACTTCAACTCCATTGAAGAGTACATTCGGTGCCGGAACTAAACGCATCAGAAACTCATTCAAGGCTTGTTCATCTTTATTTAGTGTTATTAGATCAAGAATCAACACTTAAAGCTCATCACATAGCTCAAAACATCACTTTTCCCCAAAACAGGGTCAATGCGTGCGCATTCACTGGTTCAGAGGCATCCTGTTGCATTCTGATCAACCAATGTGTTGCAATGCGTACGCATTGCCTGTACATCAAACATCCTGAACCTACCTGAAGTAGAAGTGCGTGTGCATTCTCTGGAATGCGTGCGCATCCGACATGATGTGACCATCATGTTCAACTATGAACCAACAATGCATGCGCATTGCTACATAATGCGTATGCATTCGCTCGTGCAAGCCTTAAACATGTTTTTCAACACTTTTCTCGATTCTACAACTCATCCAACATGTTCCTCATCAGTTATAACATCAAAACAGCAGCAAACAAGGCACTTTAACATACCATCACATAGTAAATTGATCCAGACATCAAAACACATAAATCTTACACCAAAACAACTTCAAACTCATAACCAAACCTTCTAACACTTGAATTAACACAATAGGAAGATCTCTTATTTGTTTCAAGCACAAAACACAGCAACCTTGAAGAAAAGACTGCAGCACAACTTCACACCTTGATGAAAACCTATTTGATTCATAACCAATCCAAGAACTAGTTAGAATCAAGGTTTCTAAACGTCTATAACTACGAATTGCACCAAGAAAACATCAAACTTGATCAAAACTGCCCTTTAGTCGAAATCCAAACCTTGAAGAACCTTGATGAACTTTGTATCAAAACGATCCTCGTTCCCTCACGATTCCGGTGTCCTACTTTGATCTGAAAACCGCCAAGAACTCACTTAGAATTCTGAAGGAGTAACTTTTCTCTTTTCTTTTGCTCTCAACTTGCAGGCAAAGTGTTTCAAAATTCTGAAACTTGTATCTTAGTGGGAAGTTTTATTTCTTCCAAATAAAACTTCTCCTCCCAAAATTCCATTAAAACCCTTAGGCTCCGTTTGTTTTGGCCGGAGTTTTTTTCGGCGTTTTTTTTCAATCACATCACCAATCATTTCTTACAATTCTTTCAACAATCAAATCTTCAACTACCCACCATTATTTTATTCATTATTCTAATTTCACCAATCATTTCATCCATTAAAAAAACTCCCAAAAAAACCAAACACAACCTTAATTTTCCTTTATATACAAAACAGTCCCCAATGAAACATATATATATATATATATATATATATATATATATATATATATATATATATATATATATATATATATATATATCGAACTATATATACATATAATTTTATTTTTCTTTATTCCATAAAAAGAATGAATCTAATATTTTGTTTTCGCAAAATGACACGTCTGCCATTTCTCGAAAATCTGAATATTACATGATCTTGATGAGATGATATTTGGTACGAAAGGTGGAAGCTCTTCCGAAGTAGCGAATGATGGAAAGAAGAAGCAATCCGGCTCCAAGGATGATCTGATCAGCTTTTGAGGTTTCTATACATAAAAGGACTGGTTTTTGCTTTGTCCTGTTTCTTTCATCTCCCCCCCCCCCCTCTCCCTTCCCCCTGCCTTTTTTTTTTGTTTGTTTGTTGTTGCAAATATTAGATGTCAGTGATAAGAGATTCATGCGTAGAGAGTACTTATTGTTTTGACTGGGCAAATGAGTGTCGTTTGTACAAAAAGACTAAACACGTTTTTGTCATTTTTACACACACGTCACTCATCTGCTGGTGTGGTGCAATAGATAAATAATAATAATAATAATAATAATAATAATAATAATAACCCTTCTCAAAAAGAAAAAAATGCTCATGAAAAAAAAAACCTTACTCATTGCCATGTTTGTCTAAAAAAAATAAATTAAATTAAATGTACGTACTTTTTATTTTTTTCCTTCTTTTTCCTAATAAACTATGTACGTGCTCTGAAAGTAGGTCCAGTGTCCAGGCTCTGAACTGAGTGAATAGCCCACACCTCTAAGAGTACCTTCAACGGGAGGTTGATAAAATTTCTTAAAGCTATATAAAAAGCTTTGGCCCATTGGAGAGGTGCCAACTTAGAAAGGTTTTTAACAAACGGTTCAATTCTATGAACCGATGGTATGACATTCTTGCTTTTGTTTTTTTTTTTTTTTTTCTTAACAGCTTTCGATGTCTATTTATTTTTATTTTTTGAATGATGTAAAAGGTTTATAAAACGATGATGTGGCGACGTGTAAAGTTTTATGATTGTGAATAAAAAGTTTATAGAAAAAATGTTTATAACTTGGATGACGTTTATAAACTTTTTAAAAGGTTTATCACTGGAGAGATGCTTGCTCTAAAATAAAAATCAACTTCCCAGTAGCATGTTTCATTAATGACACCGCCAATTTCGGTAGCAACCGCTATATTTCCTTTCGACATGCTAAGGTTTATTATACAGATTACTTAGATTTGAAGTTCCAAAATGGTGTTATAGTGATGTTACCAGCAAGTAGCATGGTCTGAGCATTATATCCTCCTACCTGGTGCGGTACGATGTTGGTTCCTCTTTCCCCTTTCTGCTCACTATTTGGCACATTTACAGGATGAATTAACTACCATGCTAGTACAACATTGTCATGAGTCGTAATATACAGTGCAGAGAATTATTGAGACATCTGGTGATAATGAAGCTCTTCTGTTTGAAGCATTGAATGTGAATGATGAAATCCAGAAGGTTCTCTCCAAGTATGAGGACATGAGGAAACCATCAGTGCCACAAGAAGAACCACAGCCTGCTATGATACTTGTTGTTGTTGAGCCAGAGGATTCACCCCGCTTTGGGAATGAGGATTCAAACCAGCTGGTTCACGTCCTGGTAGTGGTGGCGCCCATGTAGGTGTCAACGATGACATGATGGATGATCTTGATGAGATGATATTTGGTACGAAAGATGGAAGCTCTTCCGGGTAGGGAATAATGGAAAGAAGAAGCAATCCGGCTCCAAGGATGGAAAGAGAGTACTTATTATTTTGACCGGGCAGATGAGTGTCTCGTTTGTACAAAAAGACTAAAACACGTTTTTGTCTTTTTTACATACACGTCACTCATCTGCTGGTGTGGTGCAATAGATACTCTTCATCATACAATAATTTCCCGTTAGGGATGGTTGTCCCTGCACATTTGGTTATGCAGTAGCATATTTACGTCAAACGCGTAATCTACTGTTTTCATTCATTTTCAATTCATTGCATTATATTACACATTTCATCCATTTACATTACTTTCAATTACACATCAATTCAAACGGGAATGTAATGTAATGTAAAGAAATTAAGCTTTCATCTTCAAGCAGGACACAGCCACTGCAAACTCTACTAAAAAAATATTTCACAAGCTAAAAGAAGAGTGAGACAGATTAACAAGATGAACCTTGGGAGGCCAATCTTTTGAGATTTGATGACTGACATCTCGTCACACGAGGATATTTTAATAATAGATCGCCCCAAGTGAGTGGGCCGAAAATCACTTCTCTAATAACAGATGCAACTTCATCTACATTCACACGAATCTGTTCCTTACTATCACGTTCACGTATCGTCACACTAGAGGCTGAGTCGACTGTAATCGCGAAAGGAACCCCCACTTCATCTGTTCTAGCATACCGCTTGCCTATCGAATTACCTGTTGTGCAGTAATAATTACACATAATAAACTTCAGTTAGACAGCCCACAACACGATGAAGGGGTACGCGCATATTGAATGACAAAGAAGAATTCATACAAAAATAAAAATAAGGGATATTTTTAAAGAATTTATAAAAACATCACACGATAGAGGTTATTATAGTATATCCACAAAAGCATCAAAACCCAATGATCAAGGTAAGAAATTGGATCAAGTCATAATAATGAATTATAATGGTATATGAGCATATAAATCACATGTCGAACCTAGAAATCTGAAAACCATGCCCCAGCATAATCAAGCCGCATAAATATTCCCAAGGAACACATATCAACAAGAATCGTTTACGGTCAAAGTCAAAACGCTCATATAATAGAGCATAACTATTGGAATTTTAACTGATCAATGTGGGAATTAATATGCAAGGACAGCACTCATTAATCTCAAAGAAAGAAATCTATACCTGTTTCATCCAATTTGTTTGAAATCCCAAAAGCAATCAATGACTTTGCAATCTTTTTGGCAACAGATTCATACTCTGAATTTTGAACCAATGGAAAAACAGTGCACTTGGTAGGTGCCACTAACGAGGTAAATCTGAAGACTTTCAGCTTCTCATCCCCATCTTTACTGGGTCTAGTGTAGAAAGAATGTTCATAAAGGCAATATATAATCCTTCCAATGCCAAAAGAGGGCTCAATTACCGAGGGTGTAAAAACCCTCTGGTGTTCCTTTTTCATCTCTTTGAAGATAGATACCATATTCTTCTTAATAGTAACAACCCTGTCAAGAGTGCACACACGAAAGTCTGCTTCACCTTTCGATTCCAAGGTTGTTTTCAGTTCCATAGCTTCTTTTTCCCCCATAGCCTGTAATAATAATAATAATAAATAAATAAATAAACACCTATGGGGGGTGGGGGGGGGGGATGTAATTATTAAATTCTGCAATCAACTAACAGACAACTATGGAGCAAATAATTACATTCTGTTGCCATAGCACAGTTCCTCCTTCTCCCCCAAATAAATCAATCGGTGTCTTTCCAACACAAAAAGAAACAGCATAAGCACTAAACCATACCTCCAAAGCTTCGACCACCATTTTCTGGCTACCCTTGAATGCAAGACCAAGTTCCTTCTTCACTGGAGCTATTACAAGTTTCTGAAGAGTTTAACAAGTATCAATAAAGAGACTGTTAAATAAACAATAATTTGCATGCAAGAGAAAGACAAACCTCGATTTCTTTTGGTTGTGAATATTTTTCATGTGCAACAAGAGAAACGCCACTTTTATCCTGCCAAAAAAATATATCTTCCTCAGGTCGCTACTAACAAGAAAAAACGGTCATGTAACATTATGTATTAATCCTGTGTCCTCAGAATAAAAAGATGATGTAAAAAAGTAGCAAGTCAAAGGTCCACGATAACAGTAGAACTACATAATAACCAAATCCAAGACAAGCTACAGTAAAAAAAAAAATGAAGGAATTTTCGAGTTATCTAGATAGCCCATTAATAAATACAAGCAGAATTTGAGGACATAACATCTAATGCACTCGCGGATCTACCCTTTGGTTGGCAGGGGCACATTCACCAACTAGACTTGTATAATTTGTAATAGTCATGACACTACTGTGCTAAATCTGCCCCCACTAAATTAGTAAAATCCCATAAATGGATGCGTATATTTGTGAAATCTAGGATTTGCGTCTAGTTTGTAAATTAAAGAATATGTATCATGAGCATTGTAGCGCAAACAAAAGTAACTAACAAGGCAAATGAAAGTAGTACACAACTAATGTCACTTTCAGTTTGCACCCAAGAAAATAACAATTTAACTAACCACTATTGAACAGTACCAAAACATATTCCTAGTATTTTCATATGCCCCCGCCAAAATTTATTTGATCCAATACTGGTCTAATGTCTACATTGAAGCTATAAGGGCCAAAAAGAAACGACGAGCATGTTCAGAAAATTGTATGAAGAATTACACACAATATCAAAGCATGTGCAAGAATTAATCCATGGATGCAACAGACAAACCCTGACAAGACGGAGAAGGGAAATATCTGCATAAGCATATTCATCTGTACTATAAAAAAAGGGTAATTTGAGATCATTTCTAAAAGGTGTGCAATTCAAATCCATGTTTTCACGAAAATTCAACAAGATTGTTACCGAATGCGCGCGCAGATCATATGTAGATCTATCTGCAATACCAACACATTCTATCCACCCATAGGAACAATCAATTTCAGCATCCCAACAGTCTGCTGCGTAGTGTGCCATTTCATTGGCCAGGTGCTGTCGAAACCGCAAACGATCTTTGTCGATACCAAGAGAAGTTAAGAATTGATATACTCTCGCAATGAAATACCCAAGTGTCTCATTGTTGACAATGCCCTAGTGAAAACCAATAAAATAGTAGAGGTTGTTCCATAACCCAAAAGAAAACAATTTTAATATTCAAGTAGAATATGTAGAAAGATGTCGCATAAGTGTCGGAACGAACTTGATTAACTGCTTCGGCAATGACCAGAGGTCTAGCAGAACGTCCAGAAACCTGATCCTCCCTTGGGAACATAAAAAACTCCAGGTCTGCCACATCAACAAACTTGGGATGGGACTTGTCGTCAGGATCCACAAAGTGCTCAATTTCAGCCAAGGTAAATTCACGGACTCTAAGGAGACTTTGACGTGGAGAAATCTACAAACAAATTGTTCATGTTACTAATTATTCATGTTAATCACATGAAATTTTGGACATAAGAAGTGATACTTCAACAGTGACAACAAAATAAGTCGATAAGAATCCAAACAGTTCATGTTAATCACATGAAAGTTTGGACATAAGCACTGATACTTGGGGAGGGACAAAGAAAGTCCAAAGAATTTAAAGAGAGGTTGGTCATCCTTTCATCTAGAGGGGTAGTACTTGCAGAAACACAAAAACAAAATGAGAATGGCATAAACACACACATACATGTGTATATAAAGACTTAAAGAAAAAAAGAGCGCTGACCTCATTCCTAAAAGCTTGACCTATTTGTGCAGCAGCAAACGGAAGTTTGCAACCATTATAGTAATATAAATCCTTGAAATTAACAAAAATGCCTTGAGCTGTCTCAGGACGCATGAAACTGCAACAAAGAACTAAGTATCAGAAGAAAGAAGGGGAGGATTATGTAAATGCATAAACAAAACCACACAGCACAATAAGTAATAATGTGCTGCCTTGAGCAACATGTATAGAGACATACGAGCTTAAACAAAAACATTCATAGTACTTATCCCATAAGGGCCAGTGACATACTACCTCCGTCCCAAAATAAGGCCTTTTGCTTTTTGGTTTTGTCCGATAATATAAGGCCTTTTTAAATACCAATTGAGCATTGGTTACATTTTTCTTTTTATTACCTCTAATTTATCATCAATTCAACAACTTTTCGGGGGAGTGTTTGGACACCCTATTATTCCACTTATTCACCACACTAAGAAAACAAGTTTATTCATTTGAATAAAGTAATCTCTCTCTTACTTTTCTCCTCACAATACATCACATCCACACGAAAACCGATACAATTCAAACATAATTGCAACCAAAACTCATTTTTTGAATAAATACTAACCCAAAAAATCTATGTCCAAACAGATCCTTCATTACTTTACAACTATTGCATTAATAATAGTGAAAGGGTGTTTTAGACTTTTATCATTAAATTTACTACATTCTTTCACTTTTTTAGACTGTGTGAAAACTCTAAACGGCCTTATATTTTGGGACAAAGGTAGTAAATGCTTAAACCAATTAAGAACATTCATACCAAGTACTTGTTCCAGAAGGACCAACTGAAGTCTTAAACATGAGGTTAAAAGAATAGGGGTCCGATAAAGGATTCTTGGTGTCCGGAGCAGTAATGCCATAAGCCTTAATTTTTGCACCTAGCTCCTCCACGGAAAGGTCATCCAAAACAGCAAGAACATGATTCAGCTCAGCCACCTGCTCGGGACTAAGATTAGGCTCTTTCGCAATCTTATCTTCGATAAATTCCTTAAGCAAATGATCGGCTCGGAAACAGTTCCCAGTCTTTTCATCTTTCACCATGAGGTCTGTAAACTTATCAACATGACCAGAAGCCTTAAGCACTGCCTCAGGAGTCAGACAAGGGCAGTCCACTTCAAGCATGTTCTCTTCAAGAACAAAATGCTGCAGTATATAAAAATTCAACAAAAAAATTATCAGCCACAGTGAGCAAATTTTCCAAAAGCCATGCAATTAGTGCCTCTTTCCAATCCTATTCCCAATAGAAGTTTCAAAAGAAAGTGATGACAAACTATATCCCTTGAATCATCTATAACCAATGTACACAACTAGATCATGGATTGTGCGATGACACACCCATGATCCAATGGTAGTTATGTTATATGATCCAATAGTAGTAATGTTATGTTATGCTATATGACAATGAACTGGTAACACTTTCCTATATATTAGTGGCCAAGTGACATTTGAGTGTTATGCCATACCGTAAAATACAGAGCTCAGCTTACACAGTAGCAACCCACTCCAATAGATTCGAGCAGGCATATAACAATTGTACCAAGAGTATTATGATAGAATAATAAAAAGCTTAAAAACACAGAGAAGGTAAATCTAAAAGGAGGGAGAGATCTCGTTGAATCAGTAAACAGCATGATAGTGAGCAGAAATTAGCAGACCTGACGCCAGAAGGCAAGGACGTTGATCTTAACGGCGCAGCCCGGAGGTCCATAATCGACAAAGCCAGCTACGGGATCGTAAATCTCGTTAGAGGGCTTGTGGAAGTAAAGGCGTTCAAGGGTGTTGCGGACGTCCTGACGGAAAGCTTCTCGGTCTTGGAATGCTTGAGGGGGAGGGGTGGGGGGAGAGGGAAGGGAGGGGGGACTGCGAGGGGTGGGGGCGGCGGCCATTCAAAGAACAAATCCGGCTCTGTTTGTCTTGATTTGGAGTTTTTTTTTTTTTTTTTTTGGAGGTCGTTTTATATACTAGTGGATAATAAATAAAATATAATAAAAATAATTGAGAAAAAATTAAAATAACATAGTAGTATAATAAATAGAATCATGGTAAAAAATGTTATAAAATAAATAAAATGAAATGGTGAGTGATGTTTTAATATTTTTTTATTTATAGTTGAAGAAATAATTGATAAAAGAATTATAATAAATGATTGGTGAAATTATATAAAAAAAGGGTATTGTTAATGGCACCACACCCAATATACCCGCACACCACACATGTGCAAAATTCGACTTTACAGGGGTCGAAATAACACATTTCAACCCTTGTAAAGTTGAATTTTGCATAGGTGTAGTGCTCGAATATATTGGGTGTGATGCCATTAACAATGTCCTACAAAAAAAAACTCCAAACAAAACTCTAACGAAAACAAACATAAGCTCTAGAATGTTTTCGGATAAATGGATACTGCAAAACCCTATCTAATGTCTATGAAATATAATAACAATTTAGACCATAACAAAGATAATAATGCAAATCTATATCTATATATATTTGAAAGGAAGATTTAATCCGATTATCCGCTATTGACCAGCTTCAAACCTAAAAAAAACAAAAAAAAAAAAAAAACACTCGAACAAACTTTCAAACTAATAAATAAACCCACAAATGATGCATTTTTTTTTTAGTGGAGGGGGGAGGGGGGTGTTTGGTAGTCGATCAAACTTTCAAACTAAAAAACCGTTCCAAACCCAAAAAAAAATAATAATAAAAAAAAAACACTCGAACAAACTTTCAAACTAATAAATAAATAAATAAACCCACAAATGATGCAATTTTTTTTTGGACGGGGCAGGGGGGTGGGGTGTGTTTGGTACTCGAAGAAACTTTCAAACTAAAAAAATAAATAAATAAACCTACAGATGATGCATCTTTTTTTTGGGGGGGGGGGGGAGGGGGGGTGTTTGGTGTTTGGTGTTTTTGTTGCCACAGATGATGATCCATATATAATCTCAACAAAAGCTTAACGAAATGCTTTTGAATTTCGCAAAAACAAGCATCCTCCGATCATATATCTCAACTACTCATTATTTGAAATTAATCCCAACTACCAGTCATCTATTTCAAAATTACGTTTTAATCCCCTAAATATAATAACGTCCTAATCCTAATCCTAAACAACTTACCTGATATGGCATATCATATCCATCAGTTAACTTACTTGAAGGGAGAAATCTCGGCAAACTTCACACTTATTCCCTCAACTTTCCTCCTTTGAGCAAATTTCTAATCCTTTATCCCTCAAACCCTAAATCAATTTCACACCAATCGCCTCTGACGGAGAAAGTGAATCATATAACGTGGTAAAAATTTTGTTCGGCTCGTGAAATTTTCTAAATTTTTCCTTCTGATTCATGAATTTTTCTATTTTCATTTGTATTTGTCTTTGTTTAGAGGGAAGATGGGGATTTGAAAGTTCTATTGAGCATGGTAATTGTATTTGTATTTAATCAAAATTTAATCGCCCACCTACTTTTAATGGTTTCTTTAAGTACAACCTATGTTGTAAAACCTACCACCACCCAACCCTACCCTGTCCCACCATTCCACTTTACCCTATCTTACCCACCACACCACCATAGGGTAGGGTTGGGTGGTGGTAGGGTACGGGATGGTGGGTTGGGTAGGATAGAGAAGGATGGGGTAGTGGGAAGGTATGGTGGTATGATGAGTAAGGTAGGGTAGGGTAGAGTTGGGGTGGATGAAAGTGGAGTAGAGTAGGTAATGGGTAAGATAGGTATGATGTTAAGGGTAAGATATGGTGATATCGGGTAGGGTAGGATAGGGTGGTGGGTAGGGTATGATAGCGGTGGGTAGGGCAGGGTGGGAAGAGAGAGAGGTAGGGTGCAATGGGGTACGACGTAGGACTACCCACCCCTTCGCATATATCATACATTATGAACCATATCATACCCTACTCAAGCCAACATTAATTCACTACATTGCTCTATCAATCACTCAATGTGTCATATTTTATATAATTTCTTAATTTCAATCCTGCATATTCTATTCTATTCAATTCCTGCGTAACAAATATGCCAATAAAATCTTCTTTTTATCCTTAAAAAAATCTTCTATTGAAATATACGTTCTCCCGTGCAATGCTAAAAACAGTAATATAAGCACAATTATTGGCATCAGTATAACTTTTGGACATATTGTGTGGTCTGTTTTTAACTTTATATGAAGGTAATCATATTGTCATACGTCCCCGTGCAATGCACGGGCGGGTTTATGACTATATATATATATATATATATATATATATATATATATATATATATATATATGTGTGTGTGTGTGTGTGTGTGTGTGTGTAATATTCGATTTTCGGGAAAGGGCAGACGTGTCATTTTGCGAAAACGAAATATTGGGTTCGGTTCCTTTTATTCGGAGTTTGAGTATTTTATTAATTTTATATATGTATTTTTCGAAAAATATATATATATATGGGGAAAGAAAATCTGATTAGTAAGGGTAATTAAAGAAAATAAGAATTTAGGTTAATTATTGGGATTTTCCTATTTAAGGAAAATAAACCCAATCAGTTTTCCCTAACCTTTGAATCAGATTTTCCACCTCCAAATTTGTCTTCTGCGTGTGTGAGAGCAAGAGTTAGGGCTGAGAGGTTTTCAATCGATTGCTAAGTCAATTCGTAACGGTTTTCAGATCAGAGTCAAGCAACGGAATCGTCGTGAAGAGGCTGACGTTTCAATATCCGAAAGTTGGAGCTTTCTTAAGGTATGTGATGTATTATTTTTATATAATTAAAAATATGTTATATTAATATGTTTTATAAACGAATTCTATATAAAATATATGAAATTATGGTATAAATAGTATGAAATGTTAATCTTTATAATTTAGAGTAGTTAGTAGTAAAAATAGTAAAAAGTTGTAATTTTGTACCGATTTTAGTAAATCGGAGTGTCGTGTCAGATTTACGTGGGTATTTGTGGTATTTTATTGCAGATTTATAAACCGAGACCCCGAGAATCGACATATTGAAGTTTAATCATATCTCTGGAATGATTTAGAGAGTGCCACGAGCTTAAATGGTCAATTGAATAGCTTAAGTGGACAAGTGGCCAACCAATCTGGTTAAGTAATAATCGAGAAATGTCTTCGACAAACGAATGGCTCATCAAAACGACATTTCAGAAAAAGTGTTCTTCACGAAAGTTGTAGATTTTTCCGAGAGCTTTGCAATGCAATTTAAATTATGAAGATTGGAGGTCTACAACTAAAACAGTGATCAAGTGGCTAATCGATTTGGGTTAAGAAAAATCCCGTAAAAGCTTCGGAGGAACACGAGGTTATCAAGAAGGCGTTATCTGAAGAAGAGTCCTTCATGAGAGTTGTAGAGTTTCTCGAGACCTTAATTTTGGCATTTCGTTTGCAATTTTTGGAGGGCCAGAACTCGAGATATGAATTTTAGAAGTTTAATAATTATATATAAAAAATAAATATCTCCACTGCACATGCTGATTGCAATCAGTAGTGGAAGCAATCATTAGTCCGGACCGATCCGGCTTAATCTCGGACCGGTCCGGCCTTGAGATGTTTGCCTATATAAAGAGTTGATCAGAGAAGAGCTCGAGGGTACCAAAATATATATACACAATATCATATATATATTCTCCTCTCCTCTCTTTTCTTTTTTATTTTTTAGTTGTAGTTGTAAATAAGGCCTTACGCCGTAATAATGTAGTTTTAGTATCGTTGTAATGCTCGGGAAAATCTCGGAAGTCGGGTTTTGCTGAAGAAGTTGTAATGTCCGGAAAATACGATTTCTGAATCAACTGCCGTATTCGGGTAACTTTTCTTAAGTATTTATGTTTGTTTTTATATTTTTCGTTGTTATAATGTTTTTAGCTAAATATAATACCGGCCAAAACTATGTAATCGGTTTTATTTCGATCTTTTCGTTAAAGAAATGTTGTTAAGTTAAAATGACTAAAATTGAGTTAATTGAATCTTTTTCTATTTTAATCGTATTCGTATTGACATATTTAATCGATCTGAGGAATTTATAATCTAATTATGAATTGACGCCTCGTAGTCAGGATATGAAATAAAAGATAGAAAAACCGGAGGGTAAAATTGGCCGTGTGAATAACGTGATAACGGAATCCGATTTCCTACCCGGGGGTAAATTTGTTTTGGGAGAAATGAATTTTATTATAATTTGTACTCGAGATCGTAATAATGTTAAATCGTCAGTTAATCGAAACTTAAACCGGAAAGTTAAATCGTCCGGCTTTGACAACCGGAGCCTTTAAAATAAAATTGACCGTTTGACGAACGGAATGACTCCTTTTTATCTAAAGGTAGATTTGTACTCGGGACCTGTTCGGAAAAACCGTAACGATTGTGGACCTTGGAGTGATGCAATGGACATATGACAATTTCATACGCTCGTGTGAGGAGGAATTGTTTACCTCGGAGTGCACCGTTTCATTTACTCAATTGGACCTAAAATAAAAGGAGAGATCGAACACATTTCATTTAATCGAAAAGATCGTATAAACCAATTATATAAGTTTTGGCCAGTTCTCTAAAATTATATGTTTAATATTTTGGTATCTATATATACTTATATATATATATATATAAATTGCGGTTTATGCAGATCTATATATATTTATGTATTTATATATATCATGTTAGTATAGTTTTTAATTTTCGTATTTATTTTATGTTAACTAGAATAGTAGTGATCTGTGTTATAAAATTGCGGTTTAGATCGAGTTAATAACAGCTCTTTGGTGTTTAACCACACGTAAAAGAAATTACCAAGTTCCCTGAGGATTCGACACTCCGACTCACCATACTAGCACCACAATTTGACCCGGTACACTGCCGGTTAGGATCGTTTAACCCGGGAATTGTCTGTCTACTTTCTGGCGCCATTTCCAAGGTTAGGTTTAGGTCTGTCAGCATTTTGGCGCCGTTGCCGGGGAACGTCGCTAATTTATTTTTTTGTGTCTATGGTTACTACTTGTATTAGCTCAAAATTCTCGAGAATAAGTCAACACTTTTCTTATCCCATTTCTATTTTATTTTTCGTTGGTTGTTACCTTATAGGTAAATTACCAATTTTTACTACTATCAATTTCTAATTATTTTCTATTTTCGTTAGTTGATGACCAGAAGTGGTAAGGCCCCTCTCACTCCTTATAAGCCTGACATAAACACTTACGAAAGGCAGTTAAGAGTAGAGAGTAAACGCGGTCATACTAGTCAGGGAAATCCTGATCAAGAATCATCTTCCAATAAAAATACGAGAATGGCTGAAATCAGTGATGAAACACCTGAACAAGGGCTGGAACATGCTCTAGGGCATGGACAGAACCCTGTTAACCTTAATAATAATAATAATAATAATAATAATAATAATAATAATAATAATAATAATAACAATAGAAATAATCAGAATCGGAACCAGAATAATCGTAATAATCCACCAAACCCGAGACCAATCTGTGATCAAACCGTAAGAAGAAACCAGACTAATAATCCCATACTTTTACCTAATGAAGGAGCGAATAATTTTGAAATTAAGTCTCATCTTTTTGGTTTAATTGACGCGAGAGCCCAATTCCTAGGAGAGGATGATGAAGATCCACATCATCATCTCTATCTTTTTGAAGAAGCTGTGCAATACGGCCAAAAGTCAAGGTGCTCGTAAGGAATTAACAAGGATGACTATGTTTCCTTTTTCTCTAAAAGGACGAGCCCGAGATTGGTTTATGTCTCTTCCACATCATTCACTTACTAGTTGGGAGGAGATTCAAAGCGAATTTACGAAACAATATTTCACTCTGGACGAAATTTTGAATTAAAAGTCGAGGTTGCTAACTTTAGACAAGGATGCGAGGAAACTCTTGGGAATGCGTGGGAAAGGTTTAAAAAATTGTTAAGAGCGTGTCCCGATCATGGTTATTCCTTAGATATGCAAATTCAACTCTTCTCGTCGTAAATTGAGAAAAGATTCACGTGCGGATGTAGATCATGCATGTGGTGGTTCGTTAATGATGAGTGAAGCTCAAACGAGTTTACGATGCTATAGAAAAGATTTCCAAAAATAACGAGAATGTGGGAAACCGGTTCTAGCACCGGAAAAGTAGCTTTTGCGGGAGAATGTACGTCTAATACGGAAGTTCTAGCACACTTGGAGAATTTGAGTAGGAAATTTGATGGTTTACAACGAGAATAAGAACCTAAGTTCGGAAAATAGTACACCAAATGAATACTCAAGTCATGATAATGTGTCATTAGGGAGTGAAGAACCAACGGGATATTCAAGAGAGGAGGTGAGTTTTCTTCGACGGCATAGGAATTTGAACAATGCATACTCAAACTCGTTTAATGCTATTAGAAGAGATCATCCTACTTATCGATGGTCGAAAACCCTAGTAAGCCGGGACAACCGCCATATCCAGGTCCCGTATAGGAATAATAATCAAGTTTATCAAGAAAACACATCTAATCGAAATTTACAAACATTACCTAGATCCTATCCTCAACATACCACTCAAAGTATACCGGTAACTCGAGTTCAACTCAACTGCGAAGGAGTTGAAAAATGGGAAAAACTAATGGAAAATATGATGGGTGTAGTATCTACTCAAGCTAAGAATATGGAAACAATGATGACTTCTATTGGTACGGTCTACAGGATATGAGTACAATGAAAACATCTATGAGTGGACATGATACCGAGAATGAGAACGATAGAAGCTTCATTGAGGAATATGGAAGATCATTTGAGTAGGGAAGGTGAACGTAACAACGGTAGACCCCAGGGAGGATTACCAAGCAACACTGAAAGAAACCCAAGAGAGGTAAATGTTGTAGTTACGAGAAGTAGGAAGCTCAGTGGAAGCAATGGAGTAGAAAACTTCGGGAATAATGAAGTAGAAAATGATTTAGATGGTAAGAATGATGAAACTAAAGATGAAATTGAATTCACTGATGAGGAAGAAGAAATTATAGAGAATTTCTTGAAAAGGAATAGAAGTTTGGAATCTGAAAATGAAGGTGAAAAATGGGTAAAAATCCCTAGGATTTTGAAAGACCCTATGGATAAAGATTTAAGGAATTTATTCAAGGAACATGTTAGAATAGATAAAACTGGTAATAAGGATGAGAAACAGGAAGAACCGAAAGAGTCTGAAGTAGAGATTGATTCAGGGAACAATTTAAAGGAAAGAATTCAAGAACCTGAAACATGGCGACTAAGTAATACTCAAAGGTTTAAGGAAAAAGGAAAAGAGAAATTGACTAGGGAGCCAAAGGTTATAGATTTAGAATCTTTACCTTACCCTCCTAAAGATCAAACCAAAAAGGCAAAAACCGATAAGAAGTATGCTCGTTTCCTTGACACTTTTCGTCATCTTCATGTTAATATCCTTGTTATTGAAGCTCTGATTAATATACCTGCTTATGGAAAGTTTCTGAAAGATATACTATCAAATAAGAAAAAATTAGAGGACTATGAGAATATATGCCTAAATGAAGAATGTTACGCAATTACGGCATAAGTTACCACCTAAACGAAAGATCCTGGAAGTTTTACGATTCCATGTGAAATTGGAGGATTTACGTTTAAGAAGGTCTTATGTGATCTTGGAGCTAGTATAAATCTCATGTCTTATGAGGATTATAAAAAGCTAGGCATAGGAAAGCTTATTAAGGCGAAATGACTCTACGCAAATGGCGAGATAGATCGATTAAGTACCCTAAAGGAATGATTAAGGACGTATTGGTTAAAGTAGACAAATTCTATTTTCCGGTAGACTTTGTAGTTATGGAAATGGAAGAAGGATATTCGGCGCCACTTATTCTAGGTCGACCATTTCTAGCTACAGGAAGAACTTTAATCGATGTTCAGAAAGGAGAATTAATTTTGAGAGTCAATGAAGATGAAGTTGCTTTCAATATTTTCAAAGCTATGAACCATCCATCACCAGAATCATGTTCTTTTATAGAAGATATTCATTCTGTCTATGATAATCAGTTACCAGCTTTTGAAGACAGATTAGAAGAATGCTTAACTCTATCTATCTATAAAGAAGATGAGGAAGACATTGAAATGAAAGAGATAATCCTTTCTCTAGATAAAGGAAGCTTTACTTTTAAGCCACCATGGCATAAGTATTTGGAGTTAGAACTAGAAGGACCGATTTCTTAATTCGTCAATAGAAGATCCGCCAAAGAATGCGGAATTGAAACCGTTACCTTTAAATCGAAATATGCTTTTCTTGAAACCGATAATCTATTACCGATTATTATTTCATCAACTTTAACGAGCAACAAGAAGATCAATTACTTAGAATGTTAAGAAAGCATAAGAAAGCTTTTGGATGGACGATTTGCCGATATTCGAGGTATTAGCCACGAGATTTGTGTTCATAAGATAATTCGAAAGAAAATGCTAAACCTTGTATTCAACCGCAACGCCGCCTCAACCCGAATTTACAGTTAATCGTTAAGAAAGAGGTGATTAAGCTATTAGAAATGGGGATAATCTTTCCTATATCAGATAGTGAATGGGTAAGTCCATCTCAAGTTGTACCAAAGAAAGGAGGTTTCACAGTGAAAGAGAATGATAAGAATGAATGGATTCCAACAAGGGAAATTACAGGTTATCGAATGTGCATTGATTTTAGAAAACTAAATGATCATACTAAGAAAGATCATCATCCGCTTCCATTCATAGTTCAGATGTTGGAACGTTTAAGTGGTCATAAATATTACTGTTTCTTAGATGGTTATTCAGGTTATTTACAGATTTTCATTGCAGCAGGAGATAGGGAAAAAACTACTTTCACTTGTCCTTATGGAACTTTTGCGTATAAAAGAATGCCGTTTGGTTTATGTAATGCTCCTGCTACGTTTCAAAGATGTATGATGTCTATATTTTCTGATATGGTTGAGAAATTCTTAGAAATTTTTATGGACGACTTTAGTGTTTACGGAGATTCTTTTGGTAAATGTTTGTCACACTTAGAAAGAGTGTTACAACGCTGTGAGGATACCAATCTAGTACTAAAGCGGGAAAAATGTCATTTAATGGTATCGAAGGAATTGTTCTAGGTCATAGAATCTCGAAATAGGAATTGAAGTTGATAAAGCTAAAGTCGAGGTGATTGAAAAATTACCACCACCGGTGAATCTAAGGACTCTAAGAGGATTTCTTGGACATGCAGGATTTTATAGGAGATTTATTGCAGATTTTTCGAAGATAGCAAAGCCTCTAAGTCATTTGCTTGAAAAAGAAGTACCTTTTAAGTTTGATAGTAATTGTATGGAATCATTTAAGACCTTAAAAGCGAAGTTGATTACTGCACCAGTATTGGTAGCACCAGACTGGGATTTGCCTTTTGAGATTATGTGTGATGCAAGCGATTTAGCTGTAGGAGCTATTTTAGGACAAAGGTATAACAAAATTCTCAAAGCTATTTACTATGCCTCTCACACATTAAACGCAGCTCAGCTTAATTATGCAACTACGAAAAAAGAAGCGTTGGGCTTTGTAATTTTTGCCTTAGATAAGTTTAGATCATATATTGTTGGTTCTAAGGTAATAATCTACACGGACCATTCGGCTACGAAGTATTTGCGAGTAAGAAGGATGCGAAACCACGTCTTCTTAGATGGATTCTCCTACTTCAAGAATTTGATATTGAAATTAAAGATAAAAAAGGAAGTGAGAATGTAGTAGCGGATCATCTAAGTAGAATGGAGGCGAGGAAGAGATAGGGAATGAAATTAAAGATTCATTTCTGATGAACAACTATTTAGAATAGATACTCCTTCAACCATGCGGTTATTAAAAAATAGAATTCCTTCTAAGGAAATGTCACCTTGGTTTGGAGATATCATTAATTACTTAACTTTGTGATTATATTCCGTCTCATTGGACTTGGCAACGAGAAAAAGTTCTTTTACGACTTAAAATTTTATTACGGGAGGAACCGGACCTTTTCCGTAAGTGTTCGGATGGGATAATCGAAAATGTGTGCACGATAATGAAATTTTAAGTATTTTATCGTTTTGTCATGATCGTGAGGCGGGAGGTCATCATGGAGGTTGGAAAAGCTTGCTTTTAAAGTTTTACAATGTGGTTTTTATTGGCCTACACTATATAGAGATGCTTATAAGTATGTTAAATCTTGTGAATCTTGTCAAAAATGGGGAAATGTATCTAAAAAGCATGAAATGCCTATGCAACCTATTTTAGAATGTGAGTTATTTGATGTTTGGGGTATAGATTTCATGGGACCTTTTCCTATATCTTTTGGAAAAAGATTTATTCTTGTAATGGTAGATTATGTTTCAAAATGGGTAGAAGCTGAAGCTCTTCCCACTAATGATACCAAAGTTGTCATACGATTCCTTAAAAAGAATATATTTACCAGATATGGCATTCCGAGGGCGATCATTAGTGATAGAGGTTCACACTTTTGTAATAGACCATTTACTAAAATAGTTGAGAAATATGGTGTAACGCATAAACTAGGAACGCCTTATCATCCACAAACTAGTGGACAGGTAGAGGTGTCGAATAGAGAGATCAAAAGAATCGTGGAAAAAACCAGTTGATTCAAATCGTAAAAACTGGGCAGTTAAATTAGATGATGCATTATGGGCGTACGAAACGACTTTTAAAACACCAATTGGTTGTTCTCCCTATAAGCTAGTCTTTGGTAAGTCTTGTCATCTCCCGGTTGAGTTAGAACACCGAGCCTTCGGGCTATTAGATTTACGAATTTTGATCCTAAAATTTGTCGGTGATCATAGATTGCTTCAATTGACAGAACTAGAAGAATTTCGTCTCAATTCTTATGAAAACGCTCGAATCTACAAGGAACGCACGAAATCTTTCCATGATAAGAGAATCTATAAGCGTGAGTTCCATGTAGGTGATCGAGTGCTTTTGTACAATTCACGTTTAAAGTTGTTTCCAGCCAATGGACACAGAGTAAAGTTATTTGTGGAGGGAGAAGGAATCACACTGAAAGAAGAAATAATGCTACTGATTGATCCCCCGACAAATTGAAAAAGCAGAAAAAAATTGAAAAATTGAAAAGCAGAGAAACTGGAATCAGCCGAATACCAGGTTCTATCTATCTTTACTTTTCTGTATTTTTAATTATGTTTAAACTCTTTTCGTCTTTTACCGGATAGACGTAAAAGAACCTGGATGTTTTTTTTAGATAGAATAGGAGTTTTTATTTTACTTTTGAAATTAGGCCTTGATAAAGATGTCGCGTTTTCTATAGAAGCTTTAGTTTTTGAACAAAACAAGAAATTGTTGAGAGAGATCGAGATTGAGAGAAGTATGTAATGGAACATCAAGAAGTGCGATAAAAAGAAGGGCAAAGTTTCTAATGAAATGCGAGAATCTGTGGAAAAAGTGAACATGTTGGACGCTGGGGAAAAACACAACCAAATCCCGGGATGAGTGTTTGAATATTGTTAGGAAGGGAACGATTAGGTGGTTATCCGAAAATCCCGATGGAATTCCGAGAGATAATTCAAATGCTTCGTTTTTAGGAGTTAGGTTGATCGAGCGTTATATCGAACTTTGGAAGATTTAGAAATCGAAGAATCGGGAACCCTTAAGTTTCGAGTCTTTTATTTTATTTTATTTTATAAAATTTTCACATAACTTCGAAAATTTTATAAAATTGGATCTTTATGAAATTTGAGGAGTTTTATAAAAGTTTTATAAAAGTTTTTTTTTTAGTTTTAGATGTTTTATAAGAGTTGATATAAATTTATTAAAATTTTATAAGCTTTTTAGTAAAGTGTTATAAAGATTTTATTAAATTTTTAGAAATTGTTATAAAATTATAAAATTTTCTTTAAATGTTATTTTTAGTAAGTTTTAAAAAAAATTATAAACTTATTTTCAAGATTTTAATTAAGTTTTATTAGAATTTTTATAAGTTTTCATCAAAAATCATAAAAAGACAAAAAAATCGAAAAGGTAAAAAATTGGGCACGGACCGATCCGGCCTTAACCCGGACCGGTCCGGGGTCTAAAAACATAAAAAGGACGGGGACCCTTCTTTTCTTCTTCTTCTTCCCTAATTCTTCTAACAGCCGCACCCCACACACCCAAACCCCACCACTCGAAAATTTTATCAATTCTTCCACAAAAATTCACCTCTCACACTACCACTACTTGATTTCTTCCTCTTTTCATCTCCTCTCTTCAACACAAATTGAAAAATTCAAAAAGGGTCAAAAACAAGCTCCATTTCATTCCGGCGACTTTTCAACTTTTCCGGCCTACTTTTCAACGTTTTCTACATATTAAGATATAATTTAGTTTATTTAGTTATCAATTTCGTATTTTTCATAATTTTTTAGAGTAATTTCAACTGTTTTGATTTTTGAGTGTGTTGTGACATTTTTATTTTTTGTTGTTTTTGTTGTTGTTTTTGTTGTTGATTGGCATTACCAATATCGTAGAATGGCTGAGTCGAGTACTAGAGTCTCTAAAAAGAGAAAATCGAAAATTCCTATATCAACTCCTGTCGTAGGCACAGTAATTTTATCATCTGAGGAAGAAGCCGTAAGCTTTGAAAAAACCGCATCACCTGAGGCTAAGAAAGCGTATAAGAAAATTTATAGTAAATGTGATGTGTTGGTTGAAAAAGGATTAGACTTAGATGACTTAGGTGATGAAGTTAAGGATATCTTTAGAAAGCGTCAGTGGTTAGATTTAGCAGCCAGAAGGGAAGGGGAGATTAACACGACTATAGTAGCTGAGTTTTATTCGGTTTTATCTACATTGTCAGAAGAGCAGCTTACTCAGTCGGAAACTGTACCCTTACGAGCCAAAAATATTCCTTTTAACCCCACCGTCATTAATGCAATCCTAGGAGTTGAAGAATTTCCTGAGGAGGAGGATTACAGGGTAGTTTATAATTTAGATGATCCTGCTAGCTTTGAGCAGACTGCCCTGAGAGCTCAGACTGTTTTTGATCCGACCGCTGTGTGGGTTGAAAATCGGTTTAATTACGGGAACTGTTTTAGAGGGTTGAGGGCAATTAAAAGATTTATTAGCCATAATCTCTATCCTTCTCGTAAACATACTGCTTTTGGTAAGGAAGATGTTTGTATCGCTTGGGCGATGGTAAACAATGTTAGAGTGGATGTTGGAAAGGTCATGTTTAAAAGAATTTTTGAGAGTATTGTCATCGCCAGACCAGGGAGTCATCTATACTTCCCTTGTTTTATCTCTGATTTATGTCGTAGGTTGGGAGTACCATTCCTGCCTAATGACAAGTTATCTCTGGCTGATGGAAATCGATTGGACCTAGTTTGACTAGTCTTCCGGATGGTAGTATTAGCTCTTTGCTTAGAAGACGTCAAACTCGGCCCGGCTCACCCGGTTTACATCTTCTTCTTTTCCATCTTTTTCTAGTCAGCCTCAACAAACTCCTTTCTCCAACACTATCACATATGACATGTTTCAATCTTTAGTGACAGACGTTGCACGCGGTCAAGCCAATGTGGCTTTGTATGCTGAGAGTACTAGGCAGTGGTGTGATGATCTTCGTAGAGGTTTAAGAAGGAACGAGCAGTTGCTTCGTAATCCTACTTTTGATGATCCTGCCTATCCACCTTGTCAGTCTAATTCTTATACCTTACCAGAGTGGGTAACACCTATTCCACCACCGTCGAGCTTTCATCCATCGTCATATCCTTTTGGATGCCAATCTAGTGGGACAGGTGTATTTTCGATAGGTGTTCAGAGACCGGCGATGTCAAGTTGGGGAGGATTCACTGAGTTTGCACATGTCACGACTGGCATGAGTTCGATGGGTCTTGATAGTTCAGTCAGGACCACGACTACAGTTCAGCCGCCAGCTTCTCAGTCGTTTCCGAGTTCGAGTTTTCAAGTTGATCCTGAGGAAGACTACGATGAAGATTGAATTTAATAATTTTGATTAAACATTTTTATTGCACTTTTTATTCGACATTTGTCATTTAGATATTGGTTTGTTTTCATTTTTCGTTTAGTTTGATTTTACAATCGTTTTTATAAAAATTTGGTTTGCATTTTAAATAGGTTTAGTTTTTATAAAAACTATAAAAAAAAAAAAAATAAAAAACCCAAAAATAATTTTCGTATAATTACTACGTCATTTTACAAAAAATTTAATGTGTCATTTTATCCGTCCGTATCAAGGTGGATGAATTAATTCAACGTTTATTAAAATATCTTCAAGGCAAGTGAAAGCCTTGTTACACCTGTGAAGTAAAAAAACAAAACACAATTTGACTTTTACCTCTGTACTCGGTTAAATGATTTTACAACCGGACCGATCCGGCATATTCCCAGACCGGGCCGTGAAAAAAAAAAGGTGAGTCATTTTTGAGTCCGTCTAATGCAGCCACGTATGTTTTATTTTCTACCTATTAAAGGAAAGGCAATCATAAAGTAGAACCTTGCCATTCCTTTAACCTTCTATCTTGTTACTATTAGTTATATCTCTACTTTCATCTGTTTTAAGTTTAGTCCAATTTTTTAAAATGTCAAACAATTCCTCGCCATCGGTAAACTCGTATGAGCCGGATACTCCAGATGCTCAGGAGTCTCAAGCTTCTACACTTAATTTTCCCTTGCACCCTCGTTTTACTAATTCTCCAATCCTATTGGAAAAGGTTTAAATTTCGACAAGCTTGATCAATGGGGAAAAACTATCATTCGAAGTTTTGGTTGGAAAAAATTTGTCAGTACACCGAGAGGACGGGTAAATGTCTCAATAGTGCGAGAATTTTATTCTGCGCTTATGACAACATCTATGGTTGATATCACTCAGATTGTTCTAGTAAGAGGAGTGGCTGTTCCCTTCTCTTCATCTATTATCAACCAAATTTTTGAAATTCCACCAGTTACGATGCCACATTTTGAAATGCAATGGGGACTACAAAATCCCTCTAATCATTTGAATAAAATACACGAGTCGTTCCAATGTCTGTTCCCACTATTTGATACAAATCACGACATGTCAACACGAGCTCTACTTCCACATCTAAAGGCGTGGAAGCATTTTATAAATTCTCGAGTTTATCCCACCTGGGATTTTGGAAGTTTGGCTGAGAATGAAATGCTTCTACTTTTTGCTTTGGCATTCGGTGTATTTGTCGATTGGGGTATATTGATTCAAAGGACAGTGTTGGAGTTTGCGATCACGAGAGGTAGTAGGGGGAAGCCTATGCCTAATTCATGGATGATATCACGTGTGTGTATTCTTCTGAATGGAGTAGAAGAGCTGGAGACGGATGAAATTTTTCCGTCTAGAGATAGTCGAGTTGGGTTGTTACCGGTTGATACACCGGGATGTTCGTCTACCATCTAGAGAATTGTTAGTGGTTTGTTAGTAATATTTAAGTTTTAATAAGTTAAAATTAAGTTAAGTTTGAAGTTTCTTTAGTTAAGTTTATGTTTTTCTTTTAAGTTTGTAATAATGTATCTTGTTTAATATATATGTGTCTTAGTTTTTTATTTAATGATATAATTAGTATACGCTAAAATAAAATCAGAAAAATAACGTTAATCGATAATTTTAATTTTATTTTCGAACCTAATTCTTTACTACTTATTGAACATCGGGACGATGCCACTTCGTAAGTGGGGAGTAGAGTTAGGTTAGAAAATTCATTAAATTTTTCGAAAAATAGTCAAAAATAATTATATTATATGTCTAATTTAGATTTTAATAAGATTTTAAGTTTATATAATTGAGTAATTAATATTAGATATTGTTTTCATGAAATTATATAAGTATGTTGATATTTATAAGTAAAATTTTTAGAATCATTTTCTTTTCAATATGAATTATGAGTTTGGAATTGGACTAAGTTTGTTGATTTTTGGCACCACATAAAAATATAACTATAGCCAAATAACCTACCTCAGCCTTGATTAGAGTGATCAAGACCTCACTCGAAATTGTCAATTGTAATTAATTAACCAAGCTTTAGCTAATTTTGGTCTACATTTCCTTGAAATTCCGCAAGTTTGTACGTACTTATGAAAAGAGATGAAGACATAAAAGCTAAGTTTTGGTATATCTTTGAGATTGGAAAAATTAGATAAGTATTAGTATATTCGATCTTACCTCATGACACTTGCAAGATAGTCGATTTTGGTAATAAATTCGGATATATTAATATTCTGAATTAAGAACGAAGCACCATATTTACACGAATTAATCGAATATCAGGTATCTTCCTTATCTTGTGATTAACAACTTAAAAATAAAAAGAAATGATCGGTTGTAGCTACCAATGATTGGAGTGAGTAGGGTATTATCACGAAATGTCCTATATCACTATGAGGTAATTAAGCTCCCGATTGCCTAATGATAGTAGTCCAACTAGGGTATTATCTCGAAATGTCCTATTGCTGGGAATGAAGGCACAAGATAAAATGAAAAAGAAAAAGTTGAATCATAAGATCTCAGGAATTATTACAAGTTTAAGGAAACCGGACTTGTAATTTTCGATCGAAAGAGTAGTACTCCGATCAATCTTGATGAAGCAATGCCTGTAAGTTTGATTTTCTACACACACTCACGCTTTTAGTTCTTAAATCTTGAAAAAAAAAAAAAAAAAGAAGAAGAGAGAAAATCTGAAAAAGAAGAGATGTTATTAATCGATGATTATTTTTGATCAAGAATATGAAGATGTGGGTACGTGCGACTTGCCTCTTTCTCTTTTGATTTCTTTTTTTTTTCCGATTAACCAACATCTTGAGCCTAAACTTTATAAGCCATTTTTGTCGACTACTCGCCCAAAGTTTCCGATTCCAGAATTTCATAATAGTTGCGATTAAAAATAATTCTGATATTTTATTTATACTTATTAAGTATTACATGTATAATTTTATCTAAATAATATTTAATGTTAAGTTATTTTATTTATATACTCTTTCTGTCTTCTTATAATTTTAAATTAGCATAAGTAATATATTTGACAATATAATTTACAATCTGATAAATTATACTATCTTTTATTACCGCTTATTTTTGCTCGAGGACGATCAAAAGCTAAGTGGGGAGTAATTTGATGTATTATTTTTATATAATTAAAAATATGTTATATTAATATGTTTTATAAACGAATTCTATATAAAATATATGAAATTATGGTATAAATAGTATGAAATGTTAATCTTTATAATTTAGAGTAGTTAGTAGTAAAAATAGTAAAAAGTTGTAATTTTGTACCGATTTTAGTAAATCGGAGTGTCGTGTCAGATTTACGTGGGTATTTGTGGTATTTTATTGCAGATTTATAAACCGAGACCCCGAGAATCGACATATTGAAGTTTAATCATATCTATGGAATGATTTAGAGAGTGCCACGAGCTTAAATGGTCAATTGAATAGCTTAAGTGGACAAGTGGCCAACCAATCTGGTTAAGTAATAATCGAGAAATGTCTTCGACAAACGAATGGCTCATCAAAACGACATTTTCAGAAAAAGTGTTCTTCACGAAAGTTGTAGATTTTTCCGAGAGCTTTCCAATGCAATTTAAATTATGAAGATTGGAGGTCTACAACTAAAACAGTGATCAAGTGGCTAATCGATTTGGGTTAAGAAAAATCCCGTAAAAGCTTCGGAGGAACACGAGGTTATCAAGAAGGCGTTATCTGAAGAAGAGTCCTTCATGAGAGTTGTAGAGTTTCTCGAGACCTTAATTTTGGCATTTCGTTTGCAATTTTTGGAGGGCCAGAACTCGAGATATGAATTTTAGAAGTTTAATAATTATATATAAAAAATAAATATCTCCACTTGCACATGCGATTGCAATCAGTAGTGGAAGCAATCATTAGTCCGGACCGATCCGGCTTAATCTCGGACCGGTCCGGCCTTGAGATGTTTGCCTATATAAAGAGTTGATCAGAGAACAGCTCGAGGTACCAAATATATATATACATCTTATATATATATATCTCCTCTCTCTCTTTTCTTTTTTTTATTTTTAGTAGTAGTTGTAAATAAGGCCTTACGCCGTAATAATATAGTTTTAGTATCGTTGTAATGCTCGGGAAAATCTCGGAAGTCGGGTTTTGCTGAAGAAGTTGTAATGTCCGGAAAATACGATTTCTGAATCAACTGCCGTATTCGGGTAACTTTTCTTAAGTATTTATGTTTGTTTTTATATTTTTCGTTGTTATAATGTTTTTAGGCTAAATATAATACTGTCCAAAACTATGTAATCGGTTTTATTTCGATCTTTTCGTTAAAGAAATGTTGTTAAATAAAATTACTAAAATTGAGTTAATTGAATCTTTTTCTATTTTAATCGTATTCGTATTGACATATTTAATCGATCTGAGGAATTCATAATCTAATTATGAATTGACGCCTCGTAGTCAGGATATGAAATAAAAGATAGAAAAACCGGAGGGTAAAATTGGCCGTGTGAATAACGTGATAACGGAATCCGATTTCCTACCCGGGGGTAAATTTGTTTTGGGAGAAATGAATTTTATTATAATTTGTACTCGAGATCGTAATAATGTTAAATCGTCAGTTAATCGAAACTTAAACCGGAAAGTTAAATCGTCCGGCTTTGACAACCGGAGCCTTTAAAATAAAATTGACCGTTTGACGAACGAAATGACTCCTTTTTATCTAAAGGTAGATTTGTACTCGGGACCTGTTCAGAAAAACCGTAACAGTTGTGGACCTTGGACTGATGCAATGGACATATGACAATTTCATACGCTCGTGTGAGGAGGAATTGTTTACCTCAGGAGTGCACCGTTTCATTTACTCAATTGGATCTAAAATAAAAGGAGAGATCGAACACATTTCATTTAATCGAAAAGATCGTATAAACCAATTATATAAGTTTTGGCCAGTTCTCTAAAATTATCTGTTTAATATTTTGGTATCTATATATACTTATATATATATATATATATATATATAAATTGCGGTTTATGCAGATCTATATATATTTATGTATTTATATATATCATGTTAGTATAGTTTTTAATTTTCGTATTTATTTTATGTTAACTAGAATAATAGTGATCTGTGTTATAAAATTGCGGTTTAGATCGAGTTAATAACAGCTCTTTGGTGTTTAACCACACGTAAAAGAAATTACCAAGTTCCCTGAGGATTCGACACTCTGACTCACCATACTAGCACCACAATTTGACCCGGTACACTGCCGGTTAGGATCGTTTAACCCGGGAATTGTCTGTCTACTTTCTGGCGCCATTTCCAAGGTTAGGTTTAGGTCCGTCTTTGTTTGGATTAAGCTTGCTAAAAGGTAAGAGGCTCTTCCTACAATTTCAATTATTGTTATTGAGATTTAGTTTAAGGTTTAAGATGGTTAGATGTAAGAAAGAGGTGTTTTTTTGTTGATTAATGATCCTAGATGCTATGGTAATGTTAGATGAGTTTTTCTGTGATTTTCTGTGTTAATTTCGATGTTAACTAGGCTAGAAACGGTTTAGAAATCGTGTTTTTTTTTAAGATTTAGCGTTTTGGGGAAAACCCAGGCGGACGGGCGTTTGCATTTGGCAAACGGGCGTTCGCGACCCTAGTAGCTCAGACGGGCATCTGCACAAGGCAGACGGGCATTTGAGGTTAGATTTTTGATTCAGGATGTAGCCATTTTTGACAGACGGGCGTTCGGGATTAGTGGACGGGCGTTCGATATTGAATGGGCGTCCATAGGGAGTCAAACGGGCGTTCGACCTGTGTACCTTGATTTTATTGCCTTTATCGTTTCAGCTCGTTTTCAGGTTTCATAATCATGTTCTCACTGTTTTAAACCCTCAATAATGATATGTTAATATTAATTAAACATGAACAAGCCTCGATTGAACTTCTGATTCGTTCAGTTAAAACACCGAATGTACTCTTAAAGGGAGTTGAAGTTCGGATCCGTCGGAAGGGCATGAAAGGGCTTGTGCTTTGATGAACTAGAGTTTATCAATGTCTGTGTATTTGCTAGGACTTGTCGGTGTCTAGTGGTCTGGGGAAGAGAGTAGGGTTTGTGAGGGAGCTTACTTGAAAACACTAGGGACGGCTAGTTAATTCACAGTAATTGATTACATATGTGTAGTAAAAGCTAAAACGTCACTTATTCTTGGTTAGGCACTGATTCAAATCGGCGATGTGATACGTTCATAAAAGGTGGACAACGCTACTGGCTCAAAAGGCTGAAGGGTAGTGGAGGAAATCCATCGAACATATATGCATACCGGGGAGATCCCGGGACTATCGTTGCCAATCACCGTAGTTGACAAGTATATCTCGTGGTGGAATTTTCACCATGCATTGTGTCCTTGAATAATGGTGTAACAAAGATAAGCTAAGTGAGAAACGTATAGTCACGACGTGTCGATGGGCACGTAGTGAACCCTAGATTGAGTCGGTCTCACCAAGATAATCTTTTAATAATAACCTTAATTGAGTTGTAGCTTCTACTTCTTACTTTGTACAATGTACTTACCTCAAATGCATGTTTATTTATGTGTTTGGGGGAGAGAAGACGAACAGGTTAGTCAAGACTTCGAGGAGGACTTTGATGACGACGTTTGAGGACGCCGGAGTTGAAGATCTTGTTTATTATTCTTTTATTTCCCTTTCATTTCATAGACTTGGATTACTATTGGATGTTGTAGTTTACTTTTAAGTATTTGGAATTCGTACGTTTTGGATTCGTTGGTTTCTATTTCCAATGTAACAATAGCACATCTCCTCTTTAGTTCTTGATTTCCATTCTTGGTTGTTTGAAAAAAAAAATACCCGAGTCTTTTTGCTTCCGTTTGCTTTAATTTGATACGACGTAGTAGAGGCTTACGTGTAATATTATTTATTTAATATTATGCGTGCCGAACGTTTCGATTTCCGGATAAGGACTCGGTGTCCGGGAACGGGGCATTACACAATATATATATATATATAATTTTTTTTTCTTTTTTCAGAAATGTTTGAAAAGAGTAAAAACTTGAATATGTAAATTCATTCAGATTGCGGTAAATATAGAGTACGATGTCCATAATCTATTGAATACAGATTCTGTTAACAGATTCTGATGCAGCTGTATTTTAGCTTTGAATCTAGAAAATTAGATCTGTAAAATACAGATTTACCATCTTTTACAGATTATACTGCAAGTGCTCTTATACTTTAGGGTTGTAAATTAATTTATAAATCTTACGCGACCTAGGATAAATTGCAATTTCCTCCTCTTTATAAATATTTAAAATGCAAATAATTTAAAAAGACATAATTTGAGGCATAATGAATAGTGGCATGGGTAGTTGATGCGTTTTAATAATAATAGTAATAATAATATTAAGGGTTTATTGTTAAAAAGACAATTTAAACATAAAAATATGCAAAGAGGACAGTTGAATTTTTTTCGGGTAAAAAAGACATGTTTTATTCCACTGTGATAGTGAAATAATGGATTTGAGGTCAGTTCCACTACACCAAATAGTGGATTTGGGGTTATGAACGGTGAATTTGTCCTTATCAGCCAACTTATTTTTCCACTGTCCTGATTACTATTTTTTCCTTTTAAACCACTCCTTAATAATAATAATAATAATAAATAAATAACCCTTTTCTCAAAAAGGAAAAAAATGCTCAAGAAAAAAAAAAAAACTTACTCATTGCCATGTTTGGCTAAAAAAATAAATTAAATTAAATATACGTGCTCTTAATTTTTTTTCCTTCCTTTTCCTAATAAATTATGTACGTGCTCCAGAGTCCAGACTCTGAACTGAGTGAAAAGCCCACAGTCCTAAAATAAAAATCAACTTCCCAAGGGCTTTGCTCTAACTTTGACTTGACTAGGCCGTCTCCGAACTGCAAATCTTCTCAATTCCGTCAATTTTTGCCTTTTCCGGCAATTGCAATTGTCTGACCTACTGTTCAATCAACACTGCGGATTCCTCTTTGACGCAGAGTAAGTTTGTGATTTGATTGTTGTTCACATTTTAGCTTGAAGAATTTGCTGTTTTTTTTTAAAATTTTATTTTAATTATTGGTCGCATGCATGATTTTTATGCAGTTGCCCGAAATGAACAACAGTCTCACTTTAATGGAGGTGAAGGAGGAAATTCCAAATGGAACGCATTCTCCGGCCGTCACGCTCATGTATCAGTCCAAGGTCGTTGGTCATACACGGTTACTACATTTGCAATTAGATTGTTCTCTTCTTCTTTTTTTGTTTTTGTCTTGGACATGCATCTACCGATCTAGTCCTCTATCATGCACTCAATTTACTTCTCAAAAGAACATGTTGGGAGGTGTTTGAGTAGATTTAGAATGTGCAGAAGCTTGAAGACGACGTGCGTATGCTGGGATTAAGGATTAAGCAGCATGAAGAGAATATCAATTTTATGAAAACGCAAAGAAACAAGTTGGACGACTCAATTCTAGACGGGCAAGGTACTACTCAACCCACATTCTTTGTTTTCATCAGGTTCTGTCTCTGTTAATTATTAACTTTTTTTTTTTTTTTAACAAATCAGGTGCTGTTGAAATTTAGTTTTTTTTCTTTTTCTTTCACCCGGGTATACACTTGAGTTCACTTCATATCATTGAAATGATAAACTATTAAAGTGAATTTTTTTGTGATAGTTAGCTGCATCTAACTACAGAGTTGTGTATGCTCATCCACATCTGATTCTTTTAACTTTTGATTGAACGTCTTGTCCTTGAATCTGGTATTTGAGTAGATGTATTCTCCTGATGTTGTCATTTAGTAGGTTGTGAAATGGTTTGAGGAAAAGAACATGGATGAGAAACTTGCCTTTGGATGAGGATGGCCTTTTCTGCTTTTATTCGTCGTTATTTCTCATTTATCTGACCAAAACTGTTTTTAGTGTCTCTTGGCAAGTATTACACAGCTAATGCTCCTAAGCCGGAGAATGAAGACCCTAATCCTTGGCAGAATGAAGAGGAGACAAGAGATTCTATTATAAGGCACTCGAATACTGCAGCTAGCATTTATTGCCAGTTGAAAATGCACCATGAGTCACAGGTTTCTAATCTACATTGGATGAAGGATATCCTTGGTATTGTTGCAACACTTGGACAAGTCGAGGATGACAACCTTAGCAGGTTAGTTTGCTTTGCTTTTGTTTAAAATTCTTTAATTATTGCCTCCTGGCATCATGAAGATTGACTTATCAAGGATTGTAAGAAGTGTAGAAAAAGGAACATTTTGTTGAGACAGTTTGACAGAGTAGTTTGTCATTCAAGGCTTGCAATTAGTCATTAGTCACATGCAGTTCTGTGAGTTAAAGTTACACTTGTGTTCTGAAAAGTTAGCATGAAATGACCTATCGTAATGTTTCTATCAAATATCGGGAGGCATGGCGGTTGAAAGCCATTGTAGGGATTATTCCGCAAATTTGACATGCTGCGGTATAATTGCTAATCTCAGGCTTCTGTCAGAGTATTTGGGAAAGGAAACTATGTTAGCAGCTATTTGCAGAACACTTGATTGTGTTAAAGCTCTTGAAGCATACAGCAGTGAAGGACTCATAAATAAGGGCTCTGGTCTTCATGGGCTTGGAAATACTATTGGAATACCTTTAAATGGGCGATTTGCAGTAATCTGCCTTGCAAATCTGAGGTTAGTGGTCATTTCAGCTCTTACACTATCCTCTTCGTATAGACTTTAGTCTTGATTTTCCCACTTACTGTATAATCTGCAGGCCGTATGCTGGTGGGTTCATAGCTAATGATCCACAAAGGAGGCTTGATATATTTAAACCGAAACTACCCAGTGGGGATACTCCTCCTGGATTTATTGGTTTTGCTGTAAACATGATCAAAATCGACCATTCCAACTTAAGCTTTGTCACAGCTAGTGGCCATGGCCTAAGAGAGACTCTTTTCTATCACCTGTTTTCACGCTTGCAAGTGTATAAAACAAGAGAAGATATGTTTCAGGCTCTCCCTTTGATAAGCAATGGTGCTATTTCTTTGGATGGTGGGATAATGAGAAGTAAGGGTGTGTTTTTGCTGGGTGATAGGTAAGAACCTTATTATTCTAGGAAGTACTTGACTTCTGTCAAAAGTTGCGAAGAATAAGCAATAATAGTTAATTTTTTAAATGGATTTATGTATATAAATATCACAATTTCAATACTGCAATTATATACAATTTTTCAGGGAAGATGTGAGCGTGAAGTTTCCTAAAAGCTCAGGAAGGACGATTCCGTCGGAGAACTATTTTGAGGCTGAAGGTGCGCTGAAAGAGACAAGATGGCGAAAGGAGAGATTGCTAGAAGATATGCGAAGAGAACAAACACTGTTGGACCAAGCAAGGTTTGACTATGAAATAAAGAAGCAAGAGCTTGTAAAGTTTATTGCCAAGAGCTCGTCATATCCAAATCAGGTAGCAATGTAGCCACTACCTTTGTCTGTTCTAGTTTAATTGTTGTTCTTAGGAATACCTTTCTCTGTTTTAGTTTAATTGTTGTTCTTAAAAGTACCTAATCATCTGGTGAAATCTTGTAAGGATGCTGAATCTGCAATAGGGATTCTTTTGGCTTTTTCGATTGGATGTTCCAGTCTAACATAACTTTATGTCGTCAACGAATTTGAGGGTTTCAGATTACAGTTTCTGTTGTCATAGATTGCAATCTGTTATTCCAAATTTCATTGAGTAGTTGTAGTTTGAGAACTAGTTTCTTTGGAAATGACTCAGACACTATCTTCTTTCATGGTTGAGTATTGTGATACATTACCACCTCTATTAGAAGCTAAAACCTTAATGGAGAAGGCAATCTGTACATAGGACATGTTTCTCACTGCCACTCATTTGTGGGCCTACAACAAGTTTCAATAGCTAGCCCGATACGTGTTCACGGCTTTTGATCAACAATTAGGTCAATGGTAAGACTTGAACACGGCATCTCATGCTCTAATACTATATATGACGTATCGCAATCTCACATTGTAGCATAAGTTGTTGCAGAGACACCCTAATAAGTACAGGGAATCTTGTCCAACCAAAGAAAAACGAATAGGAAGGATTTGCATAGTTGCATTATATATTTTTTCTTGCTATGTCCTTTTTATTGGTACTCTCTCTCTCTCTCTCTCTCTCTCTCTCTCTCTCTCGAAGGAGTCATCCCTTTAAGGCAAGACTGGCATCACAACATCCAAGCTCTTTACCCTTCATGACCTTGATGTCTCATGTTCATTCCTTGCTAGCTTATAATGCCAGGGTGTCTCTTTTATTTATGTCTTCAAGTAATGCTTCTGTTATATTGGGAACCTTGCATTAGTTGTGTTGGTCATTTTTCATTGGTTCAAGTACAGGCAAGTAACTAAAAAGCAGAAATGGATTGATACAGATAATTGTTTTCGTGTTTTACAGTTGTTACTTGATCACAAAACCTTTCCGGACGCTATAGTGGAAAAAGATTGTTTGTAGCGTTACAGTGTGTGCGTGTGTGTGTTTCCCCCCCTCTAATATTGGTTTCAACAATGACATGTATGGAGGTTTGTCTATCTACAGATGCAGTATTAACGTCAGCACTCCCACAGAGGGAGAAAATGACTCCTCGGTTTGAAAGTGCATCATGTAATGAAGAAGAAGAAGAAAGCTTCCTTTTGGATGTGAAGAGATGTAGAGCGTGGGGGCAGTTTCTATGTTTCTCTGATATCTACATAGCCTTATTTATGTTGTGAGACCCCTCTTCACTCACTCAGTTTGGAAGCGCTTTTATTGTGGTTGTAGTTGGATTTGAGAATTTTCGTTATTGTGGTATCAGAAGGTTTGATTGCTCTTCTTACACCTCAGAGTAGTAATCTTGAAAGTCATTAGAGGGTGTACTTGTACATTTCCATGCATGTATTGTTCCCTCATGTTACACCTCTTTACCATTCCGTAATTTAGTTCACCGCCAATCTTTCTGTCTTTTTTTCTTTACCTAGTTTGATGCTTTCTGACTAATATTTAGTCGTAAAATTTGTGAGTCTGTCTTTGGGTAATTCTTCCCTAGTTACTTCATTTGCACCGTAGATATACGTAGATGATTCTGGACCACACAGTTTGAATTTGAGTTGAAACTGTATGGTCTAGATTCATCCACGTGTTTTACTCCTTGAATGGATTCACCATAGAAGAACTTTTCCTTCTTCGGATGATGCAAAGTGTGTCAGGAAAGAAGTAAATGAGGAAAATTTAAAAATAAAAGTGTATATAGTGTGAAAAATAATATATAAAAATTAAAAAAAAAAACCCAGATTTGTCGCTGTACTTAAAGGCTTGCACCTAATTTCAGAAAGTTGAAAGTATGGTTTGCCTGCAATGTGAGAACAATACCAACATTGAAAACTACCAATTAAACTCCCCCAATAAACTAAAAAACAAAAACCTTCCTTTGTTCCCTCCATCAATTTAGGGGATCTAAAAACCCACCGCACTCAACCTACTATGACACTATATCTACCACGGCATTCGACTTTCAAACGGTTGATCGTGAGAACCAACTTTTTTTTTAAAGTAGATTGTATAGTCTATATATTCAACTTTTAAAAAGTCAAACATGCATAATTGACTTTTTAAATGTCGGAATTTTAGTGTGGTCGTGGTGCCAGTGCCACGCTATTTTCCGTTCATTTATACAGATCCAATCTGAGGATGAACAACTAAACAACGGAGAGTAACAAAAAATCGTAGAATACTAATGATGAACTTAAACAAGAATGTGCATACACCAGAAAAGTATCTGATATTGTATTCAACTCGGATGCTTTTCATGTTCCAGTATACAAAAAGCAAAAGAACCTTCTGACTAACCAAACAAATCATCGTCGTCACTTTCATCCTTAACAGTACTGGATTGATTCCCACGCTTCTCAGCCGAGCTGCTACTATCACTTCTCTTTTCAGAATCAATGGTTGCAGAAACACGGCTTCCATTAGATCCAATGTTGGAAGAATACGCCCAAGAAGAACCTACCTTGGCAGAATATAAATCTCCATAGAGGTCATCATACATTCCACTTTTTGTTGTTGGAGTCTTTACCTTATCAAAAACTTGCTTTAGTTTTTCAGTCACACCTGTTTGAGAAGAATCACTCCCTTCTTTTGCTGCTGCAGATGACTGTTCTTTCCCTTTTGGTATCACTGTTATTTTTACAAGTGATTCATATTTTCCCACTAAGGCTTCCTTCTTTCACACCTACTGGACCCGGTTCTGTTTCGACGTCATATCCATCAGAAACTCCAACAACTTCAACCAATTCTCCCCCAACCTGATCCTTAAAGACCACTCTTGTTCTTCTTGATCTTTTGGAGGCCCGTTCCTTTGTCTGACCATCATTCCTTTCAAGAGAAACGGTACCTGACACGGTTGATTTAGACTCGCTGTTTGGTTTGGCCAGTCCATAGCGGTTTAGAAACGTATTGTAAGCTAAGACGGCTTCTTCATCTAATGGATCAGGAGGCGGAGGAAGATTAATTTCAGTCTGATCGGGTTGTGGAGGGAAAAGAGCAGCATTATTTTTCCTCAGGATATAAGTTCTTGTTGATGCAGCAAACTTTAAAGACTGTCCAGCCTCAAGCTCAACTGGGGAATCTTTGGTCAGCCTCTCATTCGCCACAAATGTGCCATGAGCAGATCCTAAATCAATAACGTATATGCTGCAAGGATATAATTGAGGAGAGATAATTCTTTAGTCTTAGTAATTGCACTAGGAATGAACTAGCAAGGTGTAGGCTGTATCTAAATGAGCTTTATTCAAGGAAGTGCAGTTTTCACCACAGCAATGACAGAAAATGCACTAATGCCAGTGTTTTTAAGCACTATTTGCAGCATGCAGTATAAGCCACAATGTTAGCAACTAAGCAGGAAAATGTATGGATAATCTAACATATACTATGTGAACGACATATTCTATGGAACAGCGGTCTGAATAAAGCACATATGGCACGTATCATCAGGAAAAAAAAACGCCTGGAGGCGCACAATGTGCTTGTTGAAATATTAAGAAAGAGTAATCTTACAATGCTTTCTGTATCATAACTTGAAAAATATTAACGTAAAAATTTATGAAGCTGGTGAAAAAAATACATGTCGACATCATGATTGCTGAAATATAACGTTGAAGATAATCACCACTTGACCATCCAAAAACTTATCTTCTATCCATGGCATTCAAAAATAACAATACTACTATCACAATTACTACTGCTAGCAATAACATTAACACGAACAACAACAGAAAGAGCAGTAATTATTACAACAATATTTTTTAAATTATAATCATCATCGCTATTGCAGTTATTGTTCTTGATTATACTACTTGAATTTCAAAACCAAGGTTGTGAAGCACCTACAACTAAACACAAGGCAAATGAGTAGTTGAAGGCAAACAAATAGTGAGAGGGAAAGATCGCCATCAATTAATAGGTACCAAGGGATAACTTTGAATGGAACTCAAATCGCGCAACCGCAAATTCTTTTATTCATAGAATAGCTAAGCCGATACAGCTTTTAAAAAGCCTTTTTATCGGGATGCATGTGGGCTGTGCAATGCACACTGATCTTTTATTCACACGATGGTGCAATGCACACTGATCTCCAGAGGTAAATAACTCCATTACTCTTGGCTATTGAGAACATTCTTATGGATAAAGGGTAGACTGGGTTCAAATTTAAGATTAGGATTGATTCTGGAGCTTGATATTCTTTCTAATTAGATATCTGGCATATCCTTCAGGAAACCAACAAAAAAGCTCCACAGTCTACAATCAGGAGGAACTTTGTGGTGGAAATAAAAGCTGTAGTAGCTGACACGAAGGGTGCACCAGGAAAGTAAATTGTTAGGAGGATTAAGCTTACACTGGAAGATGCTACTCCAGTTCAGCTCCTTCCTCACAGTTGATGGCAGACAAGGCTCGATAGGTTCCATCTAAAAAATCGTATTGTTATATTCCTAAGAAGAATATTGTCTAACAACAAGACCTACTCCTAAAGGTAGTCTCACTCTTTGTTAGTTGCTGGTCAAGATTATATATATAATAAATATTAAATAATGCCAATCATCAATGTCTATTATGTGTTATGTTGAAAGAACCAAACGATAAATTACATTTGGAGTGTGCATCCTCTAAGGATGCACGGACTCAAATATATGTACTTGCTTATGTCTCATGCGACAGTCCAATTGGGAAGTAGATATATGTTGGCTGAAAACCTCTACCCTACAGCATTATTATCTTAATCCTCTTGCTGAAACCTGTATGACATATTTTGAATAACATAATCACAGCTCCGTTGCAAAGAGTCTTCAAATATTACATTGAGCTGAAGGTTCGATTTGTTTCGAGGAGGATTTTAAGAATACCTGGCAAACCAATTTGAGCAGCAACTTGGATCACATAATCTTTTTCATGTTAGTAAATGTATATATCAGAAGGTGAGAAAGAATTGGCAATTCAAAATTTGTTGATAAAGTACTTGTTGTCCAATACAAATTTTTAAATGTAAGCTTCACCATAGACATCACGTGCTTGAATAATTCACCAAATTAAAAAGAAAACAAATAAAAATATAGCGAAGATTGTTTACCTCCCGTTCTTGTGAGTAATGACAGCAGCATGCTGTCTTGAGACAGACTGGTGGTCAAGCACAAAATCACAAGCTTGGACTTGCCTTCCAAAGATATGTCTCCTTTTATCCAAGTTAATCCTATCAAGAACCTCACCATCCTTAATAACTTCAAGGTAGTAAACACCCGGGCGTGGCTCAATTGCCCAATCAGGAGGTTGCCAATTAGATTGGCCCCCTCCAAGCTGCGTCACGTGGGGAGTTGGCCCAGCAGCTACAGGAACTTGCACTGCAGGAGGGACTTGGTTCTGATAACCTGAATTGACAGGTTGGGTGGCAGGCTTAGGGTTATTGGCAAGTACATTGTCACTGACGGAAAATGGCTCCACCGTCCGAGCTTTCTTAAATCGATCGAGGCCTGCTCTTCCATACATTGTGTTACAGAAGCTTGAAAATCGGAAGCCAATCACTGTTGTGTACGCAGAATCATCGCAACTATCGGCACAAGATTTTAAGTCTGTTGTCGTCTTTTCAGCAACAGCTTTACACAAAAACTCTACATCAGATAGGTATAACAATACCAGCTTATACAACAGTAGATGTGGATCCAAACAATAAGTAGACAAGAGTTCTGCAGATAAGCTAAATTTCATAGGAAGTAAATAATCCTTCTATGAAGTTATCGAGTGAAAAAAACAAACACCTTTTGCAACTTTAAATGCAACTTTGCATACGAAAACCATAAAAATCAAATGAAGCTTACTTCAGAACAATAATCCGAATCAAATATACAGAAATTACAAGTATCAACATCGAGATTGAGACGTTTAATGCAGCGAAAAAACACTTACTTTTTTTTCCCTTAGAGGCTGGAGGTGCACGAAGAAGAGAATCAACTTAATTACGGAGACAGAAAGACGAAACAAATGTTATCAGAAATCAATAATTGGAAGTTCTTTCAGTCTTTGACAAATCCGCAAAAGAAGATGATGGTCGGAAACAAGACGGCGTCGACGGCAACTTCCGAAGGGATGCTCAATTTTCCTGTTTGTTTTTCCCGTCCCATTTCCGTTTGCCGGTTGGTTTTTGGTTTCTAGTATTAAACAATTTTGCCATCCCAAAAATAACCCTACATTCTTTCGGCAAAATAATAATAATAATAATAATAATAATAGCCCTAACAAGTGCAATAGATTATAAAACAAAATGCATAGACATTTTTATCCTTTTTTATTAATGGATCAATGGAAAGCGTTCTTTCTTTTTTTTAACTGGGAACATGAAATGAGATCTTTATTATATTGAGGGCATGCATGGAAATTGAACACTTGTTCTCAACAGGAAGTATAATAACATGTATCACTAGCCATATCTAATTCTTAAAGAAAATGATAATTTCACTTTATATAATTCAATGCATGTAACACTTTAAATGTTTATCGCCATTGATCAAAAGGTAGCCACTAGAATCATTAATGATAAAGAGTATGAATTGATATATGAAATGAATGTATCATTATCGTTTTATCAATCTTACCTAAATGTGTAATTGAGTCGAGTCAATACTCATCCAGATTCAAGCTCAACCCAATAAAAGAACTCGTGTTCGAACCCGACCGAGTTATAAAAGCCAATTTCAAATTTGACTTGAACCGTGAACTTGATTATCTTTTTAAAATTCATTTAATATATTACCAGGGGCGGATCTACGTGTAAGTAAAGAGGGTCCACGGATCCCGTTAAAAATAGAAATACTCTACATTTTACCTATAGAAAATATTTCGGATCCCGTGAAAAAAAATATTTAGTGTGTTAAATATTTACCCCGTGATAAAATCCGCCAATATTTAATTTGACTTGACTTGTTTAATTAATTTTTATGTAACATCATTTCATAACAAATAAGTATTAAATAAAACTTGATTATAAGACTATGAAGCTCAAACTTGATTATCGTTTTATCAATCTTACCTAAGAGTGTAACTGAGTCGAGTCAATACTCATCCAGATTCAAGCTCAACCCACTAAAAAAATCCGTATTCGAACCCGATCGAGTTATAAAAGCCAATTTCGGATTTGACTTGACCGTGAACTCAATTATCTTTTAAAATTCATTTAATATATTACACGTGGCAATCTTGAATTTGACTTGACTTGTTTAATTAATTTTTATGTAACATCATTTCATAACAAATAAGTATTAAATAAAACTCGATTAGATTGTGAGTTACTCGATTATAAGACTATGAAGCTAAATATCAACTTAATTAAAAATTTGAGTAGCTCAAATCAAGCTCAAATACAAAAAATAAATACCGAACTAAGCCAAACACTTTTACGAATCAAATATGAGTAATTCACCAACAAGTCGACTCATCTATGACACTAAATCTTACATGTCATATGAATGGCTGGTTGGTTAGAGTATCTCCAACAATAAAGCTTTTAAAAGCTTTATTGGTACGCCACGTCACACATCTATAAACATTTTCTCTATAAACATTTTCTTCACAATCATAAACCTTTTTACACTGCCACGTCATCATCTTATAAACCTTTTCATAAACCTTTTATAACTTTACAAAAACCTTTTATTTCTACAAAATAGACCCATTGTATAAATATTTTATTATTTAATAAAATAAACTTAATTTTTTTTTAAAACTATATAACATTATTGGACACATAACCAACAAAATTTAAACAAAATAAAATAGGAAAATACGACAGATAAACTATAAAGGCTATCTTCTACATCTACTTGAAAGCAGCCGAAAGAAAAAATAATAAATAAACAAAATAGGAGAAGCTGCACCAACGTTGTTGAACCCCAAATAAAAAAATAAAAAATAAAATCCAACTGGACATGAATGAACCGGTTTGTGCACATAGAGTGGTAGGAAAAAACTTTGTACAATCATCACCCCTCCAATGGCAAAAAGTTTTTCATAAAGCTTTATTAAAAAAAATGGGAAATTAGGGATAATGACACAATCTGGAATATTTTTAAGTAACAGGACAGCTACATATTTTTTATAGGGAGAAGGACAACTGCATAATTTTTATAGCGAGAAGGACAGACAGTGAATCCCGAAAATCGGTGAATCTCCCAGGTGAATCCCGAAATCGGTGAATTTCGACAATGAATTTTGACGGTGAATCCCGAAAATCGGTGAATCTCGACAATGAATTTTTAAAATTAGTGAATTTCGACAGGTGAATTTCGGCGGTGAATTTAAACAGTGAATTTCGAAGACAAGTGAATTTCGACGGTGAAAAATAGTTTTGTCGCTTTATCACAAAAGTTTCAAAAGACCGCCTTCTACTCATTGATGAAATATTTATGTCCTTCTACCTCATTCTCCCTAAAAAAAAATAAAGCTTGCATTGGAGTTACTCTTAGTTTACGACATATAAACATTTATATCTCATAAGAGAATTGATAAGTTTACTTCTACGGCCCAATATAATGTTTACATCCGACATCATTTTTTTATTGTAGCTTCAATTTTTATTTTATTTTTAAATATTTTTTTGCAAATGAAAAATGAGGGTGTAATAGTTAAACTCTGCAGGCACGATCCGGTTCGAACTCCGAATTAATCTGATCAGGATTTCGGATCTTAAAAAAAAAAAAAGTTAAAAATACGGGTGTAGATGGACATAGGGGAGTTGATATGTTAGCCAATATGGGTTGACCGTGGATTCACAGGAACATTGTACGAGTTTAACTCAAATTCGATAAAATTAGATTCACAGGAACATGGTACGAGCCGAATATCGAATTATTCATAAATAAAACGGTTCATTTATCCACTCAAAAAAAAAAAAAAAAAAAACCACGGTTCATTTACACTATTTTCGGTTTTGGCAGTGCTTCAGAAACACTTTCACTTGAAAAAAAAAAGTAGAATTAATCTCTGTTTACGCATTTCCCGATCGGTATTTCACAACATGATGATGGGTGGCGAAATTCACAATCCACCAGCAGCAAAGCTACTCACTTCAGACAACATTCGGGGACTCCTCGATTCTGTCGATGCTTTTCTCTTCGACTGCGATGGTTCGTTCTTATCGTATATTCCCTCCCATTTACCACACGAATTTTGTATCTTCTGCATTTCATTTATATTGGGCTTAATGGTTTTTGTTTTGATTATGTAATGTTAATAAAAGCCATGGATTTGTTTGCTTGCAGGAGTAATCTGGAGAGGTGATGCTCTGATCGATGGTGTTCCAGATACGTTAGAAATGCTCCGTTTAATGGTTCATGTTTACTGTTTATGTTTCCCCTTTTCTTGAGTTGATTTGTGTCAATAACGTTGAGTAACTTGTTCGAATACTATGACCTTGAACATATAAATTTACTTGTTCGAATAAGGTTGTGTATCTTTCTTTGAATTTCTTTTGATTATCTGGTGCATCGGGTTATTGGGAGCGAAATGATTTATGAAAATGCGTGTTTTTGTAGGGAAAAAGCCTTGTGTTTGTGACAAACAACTCCACCAAGTCTAGAAAGCAGTATGCTAACAAATTCAAGTCCTTAGGTATCACTGTTGGCGAGGTATTTTTACTCAACTCTTCTTTTTCTTGGTGGCAGTTGTGATTTACATGTTATTGCAGTATTATAAGACAGCTTAGTTAAACAGAAATTTATGCTGCAATTCTCAGGATGAGATATTCTCCTCCTCTTTTGCAGCTGCCATGTATCTGAAAGTGAATGACTTCCCTAAGGAAAAAAAGGTTTGTATAAATTCTTTTAATCGCTTTGCAAAAAACTAGGAATGACTCTGAATTCTATGTAGGCATGCATGACAAATTAGCATAGTCATGGAATGCCGTGATTATAATGGAGGGTAACCATTATGAGGTTTCTTGTGGAAATTGCACAGGTGATACAACCCACTTAACGTACTGTATTTATTGTACAAGGATTTTTGGATACTAAATGCTGGCTATCTTTATGTGCATAAACCACACGGACCCTTGTTGGCTTGAATAGCCCTTTTTTTATCAATGTCTCTGGACTTCATGTTTTAAGAGGCGCCGCGTAGCTTGTCATTGTAATTCATAGCAGTTCCATATCCATCCTAGAACAGACATTGATTCTTTCCTCGGCTAAAATATTTTTTTGACCGTTTGTATTACCATGCCTGCTCTTTTTCTGTTTCTTTTTTCATTTTGAAATGACTAATCCTCCAGTTATCACATGCTTACAAAATATATTATGGTTAGGCAGGGCTTTCTGGCCTTTTGGTAGTCCATTGGTTGCTCAAAGGTTATCTCAAATATTCTCAAATCTTGTATTCAACCATGTGCAAGTCCAATAAGGACCTGCTTTCCCAAAAGCATCAGATATGACGAGTTAGAGGACATCTGTTGTCAAGCAAAGCATACCAATAGCATCCCTTCTTGGAAAAAACAGTTGAGGAATAAGTGACTGCTAGACTCTCGAGCCGGCTTGCATTAGTGTATTCTCACTTTAAGATCCGATTCCTGAAATTTGTGTGAAGTTGACTACCTTCCCCACAAAGTAACCTTTTTGGTCACGGTTTTGTTTAAGACTCTTATTGCTGTGGCTGAAGTTCCTTCTCAGAATCATAACCTAGCTGTTTATTAGTTACTATCCTTGTACTCTTCTTGTAAGGGCTAGTGATTCGACTTCCAAATTTTTTATTTTTTGTAGGTTTATGTCATTGGTGAGCAAGGTATACTGGATGAGCTTGAACTTGCAGGTTTTACCGGCCTGGGTGGTACGGTGAGATTCAATCTTTTATATTGGTTTTCCAAAACTTTGAAGTTTGGCGTAGAAGGAATAGAACTATTGGCGAATCACCTAAATAGTTTATGTAAAGAGACATGTAGAGAATTGTCTTTCTAAAGGTGGTGTTTTGCTTGTGGAACCATGTTTCAGGATTGTTTAGAAATGATTATGTGATAAAACAATCTGAATGTAAGAGTACTTAATGGCTGTTAGGAACGCGAATACAGAGAAGAACTCAAGAGTCAATAAAAAACTTTTGCATCTGAAAACTTTTTTCAAATCTTTTGACCAAGTTTTGCTAATTTCTTCCTACCTGTTGTTAAAAATTTTGATGCTTTTTCTGTTTTGGGTATCGGAAGTCCAACTGTATCTCATCCACTCCTTAGTGTAATTATTTTCAGGAAAATAAGCCTGGACAAACTTACCGAAAAAATTTAACTACTATCTTATTGTTTTCTTGGGTCTCCATTATATTTTTCTGTACTCGCTGCTGAATTACCACTACATCGTCTTTGCAGGAAGATGGGAAAAAGAGTGTGCAATTGAAGGCTAACTCTCTTTTTGAGCATGATAAGAGTGTATGTAATGTCTTACTCTTTTATTTTTAGGCACATAAATCTTCTGGTACTGGTTGGATCACAAAAATGTGACTTTAATTATAGGTTGGAGCTGTGGTTGTTGGACTTGATCAATATATAAACTACTACAAACTACAGTAAACTTCAGTTCCCTGTTTCCCTTTTTTCCTGCCTTCTTTTATTAAGTCGAGTATGACAATATCAATAGGATGTGCTATAGCAAATTGACCTTGCAAGGCTTCATTTCATGGTCTGTTTGTGTAAATGGATTATAAAGAGTTAACTTCTATAGATTCTAGTGGCTTTAAGTTTCCATATAAGTTTGGCTTAATTACATCAACCTTAAAATTTGAACTCATGAGAGGTAAATGTAACCCTAAATTAGGCCCAAGATTTCTGTGGGATGGGATGTGGCAGGGGGTAGTATCTGGACTAACAAGATGACCTGCAGGTATGGAACTCTCTGCATTCGTGAAAACCCAGGTTGCCTTTTCATAGCTACTAACCGTGATGCTGTGGGACATCTCACTGATATGCAAGAATGGCCTGGTTAGTTTTACGTTTGGGTTTCTTAAGCACAATTTGAACAAATGGAGTTTTTAGTATGATGGTGTTTTTTTGAAAGTACTCTGCTTTTGGTTTCAGGTGCAGGTTGCATGGTTGCTGCAATATGCGGATCCACACAAAAAGATCCCATTGTAGTTGGGAAGCCATCAACCTTTATGATGGATTTTTTACTAGAAAAGTATGATCGAGTCGTATGTTACTGTACATTATAGCCTCCTGCCCTTTTGGCAACTAAAATCTTGATCCAAATCGCGTATGTTGCATAAGCGATTGTTTGAGAAAGTTATTGAGAAATATGGTTTGTGTTTTGTTGGTAATTATTTTTCAGGTTCAATATTCCTACATCCAGAATGTGTATGGTGGGAGACAGATTAGACACTGATATTCTATTTGGACAAAATGCTGGTTGTAAAACACTTCTTGTTCTTTCAGGTTGGTGGGTTTACTGGATACACATTTTGTCAGAATTCTGGTCGTGTTGACAATTAAATGCTGGCATTTACAGGTTGTACAAGTCTACCAGAACTTCAAGATTCATCAAACAACATCCAACCAGATTATTACACTACCAAGGTGTCTGATGTTCGTGATTTATCTGCAAAATGACCGCCGGCCAAGTAGTTCAACCGTCATTGTTACCATTTCATGTGCATGAAGGTGATTCAAGCAAATTGTATTCTAGATCCGGAGCCACAAATAGATGATTTATATTCTGTTGGTAATACTTTATTTTGATAGCCCACAATTATTCTGGACTATTTGATTGTTCCTCACATCTTACTTGTTTCAATTACTTAGCATTGGTCCTAAATTACCAGGGCGGTGTATACTACACGTATAATGTACACTTTTGCCTCCTTTTCCAAACTTTGACAGTATTGAAGTATTAAAATTTTCGTTGCGTATCTCCCAATACATTTTTTTTCGTGCAATAAACTCATGTAATGCTATGCGTTATACATGTATTTAGTATGCAAATTCATTCTTTGTCTCATTTTTCTTCAATACCCCAAAAAACTTGTATATTGAAAAGATAAAAAATGGATCAGTTCTTCTCTTGATGATTTGCTACGCCAAAAGCTCAGGAAAACATTGTGTTCACTCTGCAACATTAAAGTAATTGTTACTAGGAGATTACATTCTTTTCAATCTTGATTTAAATTAGTAAGAAGATTCTGCAACATTACCTTGTTGTTCTTTTACCCGCCATTTCGCAAGTTCGCCCTCCACCACCTTCTTAGCAGCTTCAGCCATCTCTGCTTGTTTTAAGGCACCCTCGATTGCATCTTCGAGTTCCTTCTTCTCTTGCATACTTGCTTCCAGTTTCTTCAATATTTCTCTCTCACTTGCTTTAATTGATTCGATTTGAGCCATTACTGTTGCAACTTTTAAATCAGCTTGAGGTTTTGATTCTTCAACCTTCTTTCTTAAAGACTCGTATTCTTCATGCGATAACTTGACCTTCCCTTTAAAGGGATCTGAATTTGAATCAGAAGCATCATCCTTTACTGCATCATGAATGATATTTTCAGCTCGTTTCTCTGCAATCTTTGCCTCTTCAACTTCTTTCAATGTGTTTTGTAGCTTTTCTTCTGCTTTTTTTTCTGCCATAAATGCTGTTTGTGTCTCTTGCTTAAATAATGCAATCGTTTTCTTCATTTCTTCTGCTTCCTTTCTAGCATTCTCAGTCTCTGATGATAGTTGCTGGATATTTCTGAGTATATCATCATATTCCTTTAGTGCTTGTAATTTTGCATCAATAACTGCTTCAAGCTCTGTTTTGTGTCTTTCGAGATCTGCCTGCAAATTCTTGGCAACTGATTCTGCTTCCAGTGCCTTGCTTGTTAACTCAGTGTGTTCCTTCTGTACATTCTCAAGCTCTAGCTTCATAGAATCTACCAATCCCTGAAGTGAATCTTTTTCCTCTGTAATTTTCTGCAACGCCTTTTTAGCTTCCTCGAGTTCCCCAGTCACATTTGTCAATGAAAACATATCTGAATCCCTTACATTAGTAAGCTGCTCTTGCAAAATCTTGATCGCCTCTGTTGTTTCTTCAAGTTTCTCCTCCAGATTTTCGTCAAGGCCAAGATTAGTGCTTGATTCTTTCAAATCATTGATTTTACTCTCTGCTTGCTCCTTGGCCATTTGATAAGCCAGTATCCGAGTTTGAAACTCAGCATTTTGCCTATCTTCTTCCTCTTTAGCCTGAAGAGAAACAAGCTTTACTTGAGCAAGCGATTCACGCAGCGAATCAATCTCTTTCGAAAGCCCAGTTAACTTCTCTTGATTGACTTGACTGCTATGTTGTGCATCTGCAGCTTGTTGAAAAGCAGCCAATTTAGCTTCAAGAACAGCATCTAAATCCTGCCTGAGACTTGTAAGTTCTTGTTTAGTAGAAATGAGCTCAGCAGCAGAGGCTTTATACTGCTGTCTCTGCACGTTAACGTCTTCTTTCCAGTTTTCATCACTCCCTTCTTGCAGTTTAGTTGTTTTGTGATCTTCAAGCTCTCTGGCTCTTTGTTTTGCAGCTTCTGTAGCCTCGATAGCTGTTTGCTTGGATTCACTGATGATTTGAAGCTTGCTTGTTAATTGTTGGAGTGTGGCATTAGCTTTATCGAGCTCCCTGCATGCTTGTGCTTTGGCTGATTCTGTGCTCCTGAGACGAGTTTTTAAGTCATCTAGTTCTTTGAATGCCAAGTGAAGCTGTGTCTCCTTTTCAAGTACTCTCTACACATGCAAGCAATATATATAGACCTTTTCTCACCCTAAATGACTATATATATAGATATATACATACACACACACACACACACACATACATACATACCTCATCAGCATTTTTAGGTTTCTTAGAGACAGGCCTGGATGCGGGAGAAGCTAGTCCACCTGCTCCTCCAACAACATCACCAAACAAACTAACAGCAGCTCGAACGGACTGAAAAGGCGCACTGGTGTCGATTTCTACCTTCTCTGTTCTTGGAGAAGAAGAATCCGGCGGTGCGGGTGCAGATGCAGATGTTGGTGTGTCAGTAGCAGGTTTTGGAGAGAAGATAGAACTTGGAGATCCTTTTCCTGTACCAGGTGATTGGGAACCATTGTTATACCGAGTTCTTATATTGAATCCCAACATTGCCCTGCTGCTGCTTCCTCCTTTCTCCTTTTTTCTCTGTCTCTGCATAAATTGATGAATATATCTGTTAGTTCAAATCCATAACCATAATGTGCTTCTAAAATGTATCCAAAAAAGAAGGGGGAAAAATGATGATCTCGTTTTCCTCATTTTGAGAACAATTTTTTTTTTGCCTATTCATTTGTTTTCCTTATTAATTGTATGGTGAAGATTGTGTTTCCATCAGAAAGCAGAAATGAAAATGATTTGAGTATAGATATGATGAATCGATTGCTCATTGCATGGAAATGAAAAACGGATTGAAGAATGCAGGCTGCATATAGGACAGGCTTTCAAATGATCACGAGGCGATTGACCTTAAACCGTGGATGGATCACTTGTTAATGTATTACTTCACAGGCTGATAGCATGAATGAACGAATGATTCCTCCTTAGATACAGAAATGACGAATCGTTTTGGGCGCCAATCTGCAAACGGGCCAAGATTATTTTGAAGATGGTGGTAATTTTCCTGATGAAATTGCTTATTAGTATTGTTTGTTCCTGTATTTCTGTTGTATGAGAGATGTTATGATCTTTTGAAGCTGGTTTTTTTTTTATTTAAAATTATTAGTTTTTTCACTACCAATCTTTTCACCCAGAAAGTGAGAAGCAAAAAGAAAGGAGCAATGGAGATAAAAATGGCAAAGCATAAGAAATGGAGGTGATTTTTGGGAAAATAAAAGATAGAAAAATAGAACCATCCATTTAATGGGAGGAAGAGAGAGCTGCTACCTGCTTTCTTGCCATTTCTTTCTGTTTTTACTGTTTTATTAATTTTAAACCACACAACTTTGGTCTCTTAATCTTCTACTTCCTCCGTTGAAAATTTTAATAAGCTAACATATATATATATACGGATTATCCGAAAATCGCTTGAGGTCATTTGGTTCAATTCGGTTCGATTAATAACCTTTTCGGTACGGTTAGTATTATAGAGAAACCAAAATTTCCGGTTCAGTCACGGTTAATTATCCGTAACCGAATTGAATAAAAAACCAAACCGTTAACCGAATTGAATAGAAAATCATAGATGAAATGATTATAATTCACTTGTATAATTAATATTCATAACCAATATATTATAGACGTTTATGTAAAAATTGCATATAACCGAACCGTTGTTCCAACGCTTTATAACTAGATCAAAAAATTGAATAAAGACCAGTCACTGAATAGAATCGTTAAATTTTATTTCAATTTTCGGTTAATCGAAAACCGAATGAAACCGTATATTTCGGTTCGGTTCGATTTGGATACCTAAAAAAACGGTCCGGTTTCGATTACGAATTTCAATTAACCGAAAATTTTGGTTCGGTTTCGGTACGACCATTAACCGTACCGAAACGAGCTGAACCATGTACACCCCTACAAAAGAAGCTTAGTTTATGTATGATTAAGTATCTAGTTTGGGTCCAGGTTAGGCTAAGGCAGAATAACTGAATAAGTATAACTAGAACCAACCCATTGTAATTCGATTTGGTTTGAAACCAAAAGCCAATAAATTTGGTTTGAAATCGTTTCGGGTCATGTTAGTTTGGACCGGTCTGATTTTTTATCTCGATTGGTTATTGGTTTTATTGCTCACCTCTATTCTTCTTGCCATATAACTTCATGGGATGTGTCCATTAACAAAACTTCATTGGATGACTCTATAATTGTTTGTTTTTTTTTTTTGAACGGGACTCCATAATTGTTAAGAAACTCATTTTCAACCTTCTAAAACCACAAAAATTCGCTCTACATTAACCAAGAAAATGAAAGAAGATGAAAGCTTTAGTAGTGAAGCATAATTTGTGGCGCCCGAGTAGAAATGACTTGGTGTCATTAACAGCACCATATATATGTATATATATATATATATATATATATATATATATATATATATATATATATATATATATATATATATATATATATATATATTTTACTCGTGCGATGCACGGTGGGAGAGATTATCTATAGGTGGATCTATATTATAGATATACAATTTTATACACATGAAAAGATAACTATTTATCATGAATTTAGTTAATAGCGAATCATAAATAATATTTCAATGCAAATACGTGTGTTCCATTATAAATAATTAGAGGAAATAAGATACCGATGAAAGGTTAATTTTCACATAAGTATAAAATTGATTTTATATAACATTGATCATAAAGTACCTTTACATAATTAATATAAAAGAAAAAAACATGCGTGACAATAATGAAATCATATACAGTGTTATTTTCTTGGATGCAACTACCAAGTCATCCAACACGATTCATTATTTGAACACTACAACAATAATGGGAGCTCCTTCTTAATCCATTTTCATCAAACAGCTCTTTTATTTCTTTTTTATCTACATAAAACATAGATTGAATATGTTTGCATTGTGTAATATGCAAAGTGAGTTCCGTCCCTTGGAGACATCTAAAAATGGAGCATTTATTTTCACCAAACGGTTCTATTAGAACACCATAATACATTTACACCACGCTGAATCGATCTTTTTGAAAATTAGTTCTTAAATCAAGAGTCGACCTTCAAATAGTCAAATGTGATCATTGACTTTAGAAAAGTCAATTTTTGACTTTAAAACCAACTTCTTAATTCAGTACGGTTTGCATGTAATGTGGTGCACCGGCAGAATTGTTGGGATGAAAATAAAGATGTCCAAAACAAAAGTGAGTTTCATCATGGTAGCCATAAATTCCCATACACGTCTACATTGGTAGTATATATTAGTATCGTCGGATCACAATGCTTTTAAAGAATTAACTGTGGCAACTGCATGTAGGCAAGTAACTAATGCAATATAACCCCATCTTGTAGTAGTGTTTGTAGCCGCGGCACGAAAAAAATCTATGAACATAACAATACATCATCAAAATAACACTCGATCATCAATACAACTTACCTATCATCAATAGTCATTCAAGCATGATCACACACAACAAAAAAAAAAAAAAAAAACATAAAAGGCACCTTTAAAAATGAAATCAACAAATGTAACAATTATTTTATGGGATGGTCTGATTCTGCTCAAATATCATCTTTCTTCTGCTCTTGCAGATGTTTTGTCCCATTAGGATTTCTTCTTCGTCTTGTCTGCGCGATCATCCAAGGGCCTATCATCAGTTGGTCCAACAGGCACAGAGGTCTTATTATTTGGTGGAATTAATCTCATTGCTTTCTTCCTGCTTCTCTTTGTTTGGACAATTCCCCATGTTGTGGCCAAATTTACAACACTCATAGCATATCAATTGGAGGCCTACGTATTCTACACAGTATCTCTTCCCATTCAATCTTATGGCTGGCTTAGGTGTGGTGCCTAGATTGAGCTCCACGCAGACCTTTGCGAATTTTCCACGTGCATTTCGCAATGTTATAGTGTCTACCTCGACAACTTTCCCAATCAAATCACCCAATCTGTGGACTAATTAAGGATTCCCGAAAGACTTCGAGAGGAACCACCGAAAAGCGTATCCATGCTAGGGTGGTTTTTATTAGGTTAAGAACAGAATCAGCACGTGAAACAGAAGTATTATAAGGTAAAGCATGGCCTTTGCCAAACTGGCAGGCTTCATAGAACTTCAATTCATTACAAGTAGAGACATTACTTGTATGGATGACCTAACCTATAGATATGGATGACCTAACCTATAGACATTACTTGTCTAAGACCTTCTTGGATGGATGACCTAACCTATTGTGCCACACATTGGCATCAATTCTTAGACTACTAGTACTGACTAAGGAAGAAAGAACACATGATGGGAGAGGTGTTGTGGATTTGGAGTGAATGGAGCTTCTTGCAGCAGCAGGCAGCTTATACAGGCCTTCATCAAGTTCCCCTACTAGAAGAGTCCTCCCTGTAGTCAGATCCTTAACAAAACAACGAGATGAGTTAAATTCAATAGATACATAGTTATCACTAACAAGTTTGGAAATGTTGAGTAAGTTTTTAGTAATGTGAGGGACATGTAGCATAGAATTTAAAGTGAGGCTAGTGTGTGGTGTGTGTAAAAGGCTACTACCAATGTGAGCTATTCTCAGTTTCTCACCACTACCAACAGTTAAAGTGTCATTACCAGCATAACTTGAGCTCAGGTGCAGATTGTTCAGGTCATTGGTGACATGGTTAGAAGCACCACTATCCTTGTACCAGTATTGATCTCCCACTGACTGAGGTTTGGCTAGATATGCAGAGACTTGTCTATGAGGTTGATTTTGATTCTGATTTTCCTGTGAATTTCCTGCAGTATTGTTGAAGTCCTCTTCATATCTATGCCAACAAATGTTGGCTGTATGCCCAACTTTGCCACATACTTGGCAAGTTATGCCTCTACCAGTGCCATTTCCACTTTCAGCTGATCCTGCACTGGATCATCTACCACCTCCACCTCTACCTCTTGATCTGCCTCCCCTGGACTGTCCGCTACCTCTAGAGGACTGATTTTGATTTGAAGACTTGTTATCTGGTCTGGGAGAGGCTCTTGCAGCTAGATGATCAGTAGGATGACTCGTATCCAGATTTTGAGTAGGGTTGAACCGGGCAAGCAATCTTTCATGTGTAATAAGTTGGGACTGCACTTCCTGCCATGTAAGTGAGCCAACCCTAGCAGTAATGTTTACAATAACAGCTTCATACTCCTTGTCCACACCCCCCAAAGTTGCTAAGATAAGCTCAGATTTGGACACCGGATACCCAACAGCAGCAAGACTATCAGCGTAGGACTTCATGAGAGCTAAATAATCGGCCATGCTCTTTGCGCCTTTAGTGGTTTTGGTCAGGGCATCCTTGAATTCTAACATTCGAGCTTCAGATCGACTATTAAAGAGATCTTCAAGAGTTTTCCATACACGAGCGGGGGTATCACAACCCATAACCTCCAGCAGAGCTTGTTCGGTCATAGATCCCAAGAGCCACCCCATGAGAAGCTGATCAATCTGGTTCCACTCTGCAAATGTTGGATTCGGAATATTACTTGTGAGAACAACACCACCGGGCCCAGGGTAAGTAGGATATTCTGGTGGTTTGGGTATGTAATCAAACAAGTGATCTTCCAGTTTTTGGCTGCGAACAACTGGTAAGATGGTGTAACGCCAGATGAGGTAGTTATATCTGTCCAATTTGACGGTCGTTGGTTGTTTTAGATGGCCGGAAAACTGGGTCTGAGATGAAAGACCAGGTAGTTTTGGTGGAGATGGTGGCGGAGCACTGGTCGAGCCAATAGAGAAGGATGGCAGGTAGGAGAAGGTGGTCGGCCAGCTGGATGATGGTGTGATATACTAGATGTTCTAAAAATTCATCTCATGATCATTGTGTCTAATGCACCATTACAATATATAAGCTTAACAGCCCCTGATGCCAACATGCTTCATTATTAAATGGAAAGCCGAATTATAACATAACTATGTTGTCTCAAGATTGTCGCAGTAGACGACGGATGTAGTTAGGAATGATGAGGAGTTAAGATCACCGCATTTTTATTTATTTATAATTGTCGCTGCATCTTCGTTTGTCACTGCATCTTCAATTGTCTGTCAGTGCATGCTCAGATGTTCTCAATTCCTACAAGCAATCGATGTTAACGGAAATGAATTTTCGGATCGGAAATCACGTCGAAAGGGTATAAACGGGATACCAATCAAAATATATAAAGAGTAAAAAAAAATATGAATTATAATGAAAAAATAATGATAATGATGAAAAAAATATCAAAACATAAGGTCGTTTTTTTGTAAAATCTTTCGAGCGGATCAACGGTAAACTAACAATAATCGATACGGATCCAGAAATCAGAAGCAAATCACATTGATTATATATCATGCAAAAGTGGATAGATTTACATTGTTCCACCATATTATTTTGTATAGTTTCAACTATTACAATAAAACTTGAAACTGGATAAGAGATAATGTAAGCAAATTCAATACAGAAGTTACTAAGTAGAGTGGTTAGCAGAAGATATGAACCGACAGCGACTATACTTTGGCTTCTGTCCCAAGTGTGTAACCGCAACTCCACTTTCACAGCCTTGCTCGTGCTGCCTTCGCAACTGGCCTGAAAAAAAAACCAAAACCAAAACCAAAAACAATAAACGCTTCAATCCATGATATCTTCGCATGCACCTGTTTTCCTATACAACTAATTAATCCCCACATAATAGAATGATCAGGTAAGAATACAACTTTCCATCATCAAACCGAGATCCGATCAAATCTTTCCACTTTGGAAATGTAAACATAATTACTTGATAATATTCGCTAAAAAGAATAATGATGAAATAAAAAAGAGCATACATTAACTCAAAAACTAAGGCAGATGCTCCTCCTCCTCCATTGCATATTCCAGCTACCCCAAACCGCCCGTTTCTTTCTCTCAGAACCTGCATTCTCATTACTTCATGAGTTTGCCACATAAGAAGATAACATATACATGTATACATACTTGACAATGGATGAGCAAAAATTATTCAGACTAGTCGGCCCTCCTGCTGTAACCTCAGTTTTATGTTTGCGCACCCCATAAAACTTACTGTGCTGCCGCACACATTCGACCTTTCAAAAGTTGTTTATAGTGTATACAATTGACTTTTACAATGTTTTAAAAGTCGATTATCTTGAATAGACCTTAAAAATGTCATATGTGCGTGATACCATACCACAGTAAGTGTGGTGCGGGGCCATGAATAAATGCTTTTTTATCTTTCCTCTAAATTGGAAGCCTAGACATAGAAGTAAAAGTTGTTAAGGCTGGAGACTCTGTCTACTTTATAACCATAACTAGAAATCTTTCACTTAACGAAGAGAATATCATAACAAAACTCGTATCGTTAATGAAATGGGGTCATGAACGTACGTACCCCTAGCAATGTAACTAAGATGCGGGCTCCACTGCAACCTAACGGATGTCCCAAAGAGACCGCTCCACCATGTACATTCAATTTCTCCTGTAATAACATAACGGGAACAAGAATTGTGTGTTATGGATGGAAAAGAAATACTTGTTAATGCTAGACAGAGAATGGCTAAAACTGTTGCAGACACATTGTTTTGAAGATCAAATCAAAAATAACATGCCAGAGTACGAAATATCAGAGCAGACTTACAGGGTCCAAATTAAGAAGTTTTTGGTTAGCAAGAGCCACAACCTGGACAAGGGAATCAGATGCTCAGTAGAAATATACGAGTCATAGCCATTTTTATAGGGTATTAGATTCTTACTGAAAATGCTTCATTTATCTCATAAAAATCAATCTGAGATTGCTCCAATCCTGACTTTGATATGGCTTTAGGTATTGCAAGGGCTGGAGCTGTTGTGAACCACTCAGGTGCCTATATGCAAAAATCTTGCTTTACATTACCACATTCCAAAGTCCAAAATCAAAATGAGCTTTAGTTTAAATTAGTACCTGAGCTGCATCAGCATAGCCTCTAATTGTGGCGATCACTTCTAATCCGTGTTTGAGTGCCATCTCCCCGCTCACCAATACAAGGGCTGCAGCCCCATCACTGTAAGAATCATACAATGCTAAGTTGCTAACTCAATAATTCACACATGCGAAGTCTTGCATGAACGTATAAATGCAAGATCGATAAGTAGATTGACATCTCGTTATAGCAAGAAACGAAGACCTTATGCTAGAAGCATTTCCTGCAGTTACAGAACCTCCATCTGGCTTAAAACTTGGTTTGAGCTTTCTAAGTTTAGAAGCGTCGAACTAGCAAAAAAAAAAAACAAAATGAATGACAATCCAGGTAGAGCCTTGTAGATGAGGAATATAATATACTGGTCCATCTAAAATATTTAGTTATCTTGCACAATATTTGTTATTTATGAAAACAGGCATTCACCAAGGATCTGGTTCATACACTGATCAAGTACAAATCTTAGCTGTAAGCTGCATGGTACATTGGAAGTTGGTTTAAAAGAATTAAAGAAACAAGTAGTAGTCATGATGGCATAAAATCAACCGGAAAAAAAAAATCCAACGGGATTACAGAAGGAACAATAGCAGAGAAAGGGAGCAAAAATAATGAAAACAATATACATGAAGCAACAAAAAAACAGAGAACATAGCAGAACGGAACTGATTTTTCTAAAGCTGCTTTGATCTGCCTACGGGTAAGAGGAATAAAGACAATATAGCAAACTGGTGTGTTGCGATCACAGAGGCTCTAATTTTAATACCTTTAACAAACTTTCATCTCTATCAATTATAACAGGGGTTTTGCCTCTGCTGCCAGAAATTTTGACCTGCATATAAAAAGCATATTCATGACTCATGAACGGAAAATTGATGGGCGTGCAATCAAAATATAGCTTCTATTGGATCATAATGAGAATCTCACAGGAACAATCTCCCATGCAAATGCACCTCTGCTTTGGGCAGCAATGCCACGCTCAAAGCTTTGAATGGCGTAAGAGTCCTAAGAAAATCAAATCACTGATAAGGAACATGTATTATTTGTTCACTAGAGTAAATGATATAAGTCTAGACTACTTTAAGGTTTAATCTTCAAGTGTTACCCTAAAGGCTACAAAATGGTGGAAAATAAAAAGAAATGTAAGGAAGAGGTTACCAGGTGAAAGCTCATACGACATACAAGCCTTGATGGCGATACACAATAACATTTAACTGTTTTTGTCCTAATTTTCTTCTACTCCGGCCATTGTCTACAGATACACATATAAGACTGGCAAATTTTTATTTTATCTAAAAGTTCATATTGATAGGTAGCTTTGCAAGTTATCGTTACACTTCAACACATCCCTTCATACGTGGACTTACCTAAAGTCCCCTTTCCCCTTCCTTTTTTTTTTTATCAATAATTGCAGGATTGGATCTTTGGATAAACCACAAGTGCAAAACAGTTGACAAAACAGGTCCCTTCTCTCAGTAAGCAAGAAAGCATATGTTGCAAACAACAAGTGCAACCTGGTTCTGTGTACTGTGGCTCACAAGCCTTTACAGAAAACCAACACGACGTTGTGGTTTAAGAACTACAGCATCATTATCTTTATGTTATTGGTTATATTGCATCTTCACCATCATGACATGACATCTAGCAACTCAAGGTTGAGAGTCACTAGAAAATGTACGTAAATAAGGCATTTGTGTAAACTTGCAAAGCAAGAAAAAAGGATAATTATCTGCAAACGCAAAACAAGCATACATACTTGCTCTTCTCTTGAGATATTGTATTTATCAGCACACAATTCTCCACAAACTCCCATCCCAAAATCATTGTAGACATCCCACAAGCCATCTTTAAGCATCCCATCAATAACAAGATCGTGTCCTAGCCGAGATCCTGACCTACTTATTCGGAAAAGGTTAGCCATTTTATTCTTAGAATCAGACATGCATAACAGCACTAGCATTTCATAGAATCATATATGATAGCACTCAACCTTGCTTGAGTTAGATATTTTGGAGCGTTGGACATGCTTTCCATGCCTCCAGATACAACAACATCATTATGACCTAATTGTATGGACTGTGCAGCAAGCATAGTCGCTGAAAGAATCAAGAAAAAAAAAACGTACAGATGGTCGTTAAGCCAGTAATTTGACTATTGAAAGATGACGAGAATGCTCTGCAGTATTCCTCTGTTTTTCCATAATCAATGGCTTAACAAATTGGGATTTGGGAATATAGTAGGTGCAACTCCTACCTTTCATCCCTGATGAACAAACTTTGTCAATGGTGGTGCAAACAACTGAATTCGGAATTCCAGCACCTAATGCAGCCTGTCTGGCTGGTGCTTGGCCTAAATTTGCACTCAGAACATTCCCAAAAAAGACTTCCTGGACAAGTGATGGATCGATATTTGCCCTTTTAAGAGCACCTGAAAGGTAGAAGAAAAGGAGAGAAAAAAAAAACCATAAGAAACAGCAAATCACCAAGAAACATGGACAAAGGCTGTACATAGAGTGCTCACTTTGGATAGCTATAGAACCAAGCTTTGTAGCTGATAAAGATGATAAGGAACCAAGCAAGGAGCCGATTGGTGTTCTTGCAATTCCAACAACACACACATCTGTACCAATCAGTTTTCTAATTAGCTCGGAAACATAGTTCAATTCCAAAAAACTCAGAAAGCTATCATTTTCACATCACCCACTTAAGAGTCCTCAACAGTTAAACAGACAATTGAACTTGTTAATGTGATCTTATAGCCTGATTACATTACAGGTACAGAAAGTTCTTGCAGCTGTTTGTTTCTTTAAAACCCAAGCAGCGGAACAGTCTAAATTGTCCAGATTACAAGGAAAAATAATGATATAATTATATAAAAGAACCTCGAGGCTTAATAATGGAATTGTTGTCTGGTGTAGAAGCCATGGAAGTGCACGATGATCACCAAACTGTCGTATGATCCGTCTGAATATAACACGAATAGCAGGAGTACAGCTGTAAATGAGCAGTAACACACAAGAATCTTGAATAAGCAATCAGTTGAGAACATAAAGCAAAAGGAGTGATGAAAATCCTTATGGATTACATTAGTAAGCCAAAAAAAACGAGAATTTGATCAGACCATTTCATCACCTCAAGAACCCGGTGTTAGTAGATGATGATTAAGTATTTGAGTGGGAAAAAAAAAAAACAAAAATCTTGCATGTATAAGAAGAGAGAATTGTGGTGGGGTGAATAAGAAAACGAAAAAGCCCAAAGCTGCTAAATCAATTGCAAAGGAAGGAGAGACTCCGAGATCCAAGGACAAAAATACATACAGAGAGCTTTGACTTTATTTCCTTTCTTCTCTTTTCTACTACTTTATATATTAAAAATAAAAGAGTATTGTCATTCCGCTGGCGTACTAGGTGGAAGGATCACGATAGGAGGTTATTGTGTGGTGGTATTGATAGTTTGTGGAAAATGTTTTTTATGGATTTAAACTAATGTGTAAATCATGTAAAATCACTCCGTCCGAAAATATCACGAAAAGGTAGCCGTAGCATACATCGACTTCCGTGCCGTGAACACTTATCTATGTGGCCCCACCATAACCCAAAATAAAAATAAAAATAAAAATAAAGGTGTTGGATTAAATTTATTATGTGTCAATAATTTTGTTGGAAAATGGATAAATTTAAAATAAAAATATTAGTATGTTTAGACTTTTTCATACAGATTAAAAATGTTGCTTAAATTGATTATGTGACAATAATTTTATTGGAAAAGTTTTATAACATTAAATGGAGGGTAAAAAAATGATGAAATACATTAAATGTAATACATGTTAATGCCTATTAGATTTGTAAATAGATTTATATTATGAGACAAAACAAAAATATTAAATGAATTTATATTTTGTGACGGATGAGGTAGTATCAACCAAAAAATTTAGTTGGGCGTTTCGGTGGTGGTATCACATTGTATTATATCGAGTATTTGGGTCGTTTTTAAAAGTTAAAAGTTATATCTTCGATTTCATAATCGATTTTGCGAAAAATTGTTGTACCATAATCAAGACTCATGAAGGTTCGCACGCCTTGTCCCACGGGGAAATATTAATCGATAATCTAATGGCTCAAAGTAATGAACTCGTTATTATACCAAATAACCGAAATAAATCCTCTTTTACGGGTTTGAACCTTCACATTTCAGGTTAAGTTCAACTGTTTTTTCAAATCACCAAGACCATTTAGCGATAGGTCATGTCTTGAGGACTTATAATCGATTTTCAAATTGTGTCTTAGGTTTGATCTTTTAAAAGTTAAATGTTATATCTTTGATTTTATCGTCGTTTTTTAGAACTCAAATATTTTTATAATGTCTCGAAAGTATGTCAAGTGAGATAGATACATTTAATACGTTTTTTTTTTTCCCCTTTTTCTTTTGAGAATTTATGAATTGCACATTTAAGTTGTACATTTTTTTTCCCTCTCATTGATGTATAATGCTTTAAGTTCCTTTATTATGTTTGGCATGAGTAACATAGGTGGGTAAAATGAAATGTAATAATATTTTTTGTTTTTACATAATATGATAAGAATTTATGTGGAGGTGTGTGTGTTTTATTTATTTATTTATTCATTATAATGTCAGTGTTTATTTTTTCTCATGTTGGAAATCTGTTTAGTTCATTATTATGTAAGACAAAGTGTTCGGAGTAACACCCGAAAAACAATATTTTAATTGCTACATGGTCCCAACCCTTATAGCTCTCTTTGAAACATGAATCATGACGGTTAACCACCTTTTTTTTTTCTTTTAATTTATTATTATTAATGTCACCCATCATCATAGAAGAATGCGTTTCATTTAGGTGAGTTTTTGTTTGAATGCGTTTAATTTTAATTTAAATTCAAACTCGCGATTTTTTTAGGAGAATGAGTTTCATGGATGCAAAAAAACTGTGGGATGAAGATGAAAGAGGCAAAATTAGAGTACGAAAAAAGAAAATGGATCTTCTCTAGTGCCACTATCTATTTGTGGACAATGCAATTGATAATGTTTATTTTTTTCTTTCTACAATGTATCCATTATTTTACTTCACTCTAATCAAAGCTATCTATTCTCGAAGAAAAGAGATAGAGGTAAGAGGTTGTCTATAAAGCAACCAGTACGGTTGCTCTTATTAAATGTGATGTTTCGCAAATGCGCTACTCCTCATCGTGGTAATTGTCACCCTTGTCGTGTCTACACCATAATCGGCAATTGCATTCCCGGTTAGCCTATAAATAGCACCCGTGCTCACCAAATGTAATCAATTGCTGGCTATCTCAATAACTTTCTAAAAACTACGTCTAGTTTGATCTCATTACCGGGATACATAGGCAGTCATAATGTAGCCACTTCACAATCATTGTTCAGTTTAATTTTTTGTGATGTTTTTTGGTATCATCAGTTGGTGTTTGAAGGATGGTCCCTCAAGTCTTCAAACCAACATAACCAACATTTTGAGAAACCATAAATTGTGAGGCTACACGCGGTTCTAGGCTAACCCACAAACCTTCATGCAAGTCAAGCGCAAAATGAAGAAACTCCATGAAATCGGGACAAACCTCTCCTAAACCAGCAACTTTCGGGCCTTCGTGGAGACCTGGAAAGGAGCATGTCAACACCACTTGTTCCTCCCCGTAAGGACGTAGGAAATCCAGTCTCTCCTCTCTAGCTAAAGATACTATTTTTTGCTTGTGTAAGCAAACAATCAACAACTAAAGAAGTGGGTCCTATAGTTCTATTTCCAAGCTGGTCTTTTTCATTACTTCTTCATATTTACTACCGTAAGTAAACACACATTTATGAAAAAATGGTTAAACTGTATAATCTCACGAAATAGAGGTTTAATAAGGTAACCTAGAGCTAAACACAGATTTATGAAGAAGGAAGGAAAGAGGCCAAAGAAGGAAAAGAAAAAAAAAAAACATGAATACATTCACTGTAGTAGAAAGACTTTTTTTAAATAAAAAAAAAATTAATTGTATGTTAATTGGTGGAAAGAAAGAGAAATCAATTTTTTTTATAAAACCCAGAAATTGATGTGTTCATTCCTTCACTGAAGTATAAAAAATAAAAAATAAAATGGAAAAGTCTACTGTATAGCATTCCATCTCATCATTTGCTTACAGTAAAAAACTTAATGGAAAAGTCTAGGCACTGTTCTTCGAGGGACCTTTCCTTCGAGTTTGAGTCTACGGTATGCTTCTCTGATGTGGCATGGCCTAATTGGCCCTCTGTCTCTTCTCTCCATCATTACCACTCTAGCTGCAAGTTATTATATTTATTTATTTATAAAATTAAATATATATGGATTGACTTACTGTAAAAGATTGAATAAAATAGCAGCACAACTTCAAGCACCAAATATAAAAATACTTTCCAACCTGTTTCTACAAGCTCCCCCACAAACATTTTTGCTATACCACCAACCACAATCTTTACATGTTGAGAAATCTTTGAATTTCCAGTGATGTTCATCAATAACTGCATTTAAATAGTGAAAAGGAAATCAAATGGTGGGCATCAGAAATATATATTATATTAGAGCACATGCAATAATAAAGGGGTTCACGGCGTCTATTTACCTCGAAAGAATCAAATTTATCCTACATGGCCTGATTGTCTCTTTCTTTATCCCATTGTCTACCACAATAATCAAAAAAATACCCACCCACATTTACATTAAAATATATTATTTTCCCACCATTTTAAACTACCTGTGAATTTTACCTTCAAATTCACAAATCAAGCTACCATAAATTATAGTACTCCAAAAAAATATACTAACACAATATACAAACCAGAAAAATATATCTCCCTCATTGTTTTAATAACATCTTCTGCCCGTAAAAATATATCTTTCACATAGTTAAAAAACACCTTCTTCTATTTATATACTACGGCATTTAAAACTAGAACAGCTACCCATTTTAGACACAACTTCTTACCAAAAAATCCGACACTTTACCAAAGAAACGAAAAAACGTAAACAAACAAGAAATCTTGCATCAAAGACTCGAAATTATTTACTCCAATCCATCTTTATCTGCATACAAAAATTAAAGAAACAAATCATAAATAGAAACTCATCTTTCTCTCACATACCTTTTACCGATTTAAAAACAATAGAAAAAAAATAGACAGATTTCTATGAGTGTTACGAAATTGAGGATAATTAAACTCACTTTCTTGTTGCAATTTTTTTAGGGGAGCTCACAAACCGTGCTCAATTGACCGATTTCACAACCCCAACTCTGAAACCCAGAAAAAAATCTTGACATGCACTAGGTAGGATTGTTCATGAAAGGGAGTGATTTGAAGAAGATATGGTGAAGGGTGGGTGTGTGATGAAGAAGAAAGGGGATGACGAATTTGGGAAAAGAAAGAAATGAGGGGAAAGTGGGAGAGAGAAAGGAGGCCAGATATGTTTTTCTTTGATTATTTTAATAAATGGATGGGAAGCCGGTAGTGAGCAGAGTCACTCCCACATCCCCGACGTGAAAGTTCACGAGGGCTAAAATAGAGTTATTGTAAGTTTTTATTTTTTATCCCAGTGTCGTCCCTGACAAAAGCACAACTCACGTCGGCTAAAAAGGAGCTATTGTACGTCCTCTTATACATATATATTTAGAAGGGGCGCAGAAAAATGCAGTAGTAGGCATTTAGAGATTTCATAGGAAAAAATAAGGGAGATTTTAGTGGCATCACACCAAACCTATTTTCGAAGCACCCACGGTGGGGTTCAACTGATGGAAAGTCCAGCCTCACACCCTGGTGTGGTGCTATAAACTAGGGGTGGTATTGGGTCGGGACCCGTCCCGTAACCTTCATATCCGATCCCGACCCGACTGTGAATCGGGAATCTATTTTTCTCCCCGACCCCGTACCCGACAAGTGTCGTGACCCGACGATCGGGATACCCGAATGTTCGAGATCCCGTCGGGTCGGGAAAAGATATCCCGAAAAAATATCATCAGAGATTTTTCACGACTTTTTTTTTCTGGTTGCAATTTTGAGTGAAGTTAGGAAATTATTACTTTCGTTAGTAGCATTAATACTCACATAACTCACAACGAAGACTTATATAAATAAAAATTAAAAACCATTTTTAACTCCTAAATCATGATTGATCGTCTGTTGAATCTTATTGCGACTCTTCAGCCGTCTGTCACGCAAGTTCTTATTTAGCATTCTTAGATACAAGGTGATGAAGTGAATTGAGAAGTGATAAAATAATAAAAAAGAAAATAATTAAAGTTTGATTATTGTGATTGAATAAATCGACAACTCGAAAACGAAGAAGGGCAATTTTTTTAAAAAACTCTTTTTCTTTTTTAACGATTATTTCTTCAATTTCTATGATGTAAAATATTTTTCCTCAAAAAATAAAAAAAATTTATTTTAAAAAGATATATTTCTGCCTAAAAATAAGAAAAATTATAAAAAATAATTATAATATATAAAAGTCGGGTCGGGATCGGGATCCCGTCGGGTTTTCAGCATATACCCGAAATCCATCCCGAAGTAAGTCGGGACGGGGAGTTTCCCGAATAGTACGGGTCGGGAAAAGTCGGTTCGGCTTCGGGTCGGGATTCGGGATGGGTCGGGAATATGGGATTTTTTGCCAGCCCAGTATAAACGGCTCCCAGAAATAAAATGCTTCCAGCAAGGTAGCACTCATGTGAATAGTTCCTGCCTACTTTGGTTCTGTTTATATTTGTACAAATTCACATTATTGGGATAAAGGCACTTTTAGTCTTATCTGTATCATGAATTTTACAATACCAACCCCCCAATATTACAATTTTGCATATTTACCTCTCGCCTATGATCTTTTTTTTATACCATTTCAGTCACCTTTTCCCACATGTCAAGTGAGCAGCACGCCGTACCTTCAAGTCAGGTTATCGGACACGTGACACATTGGAGTGAAAAGGTTTAAAAAAACCAAATATTGCATCGATTAGGGATAAATGTGCAAATTGGAACATTGAGAATAAAATCTGCAATATCGTTAAACCAAGATAGTCCAAAAGTGTCTTTATCCTATATATATTTTGACCTACAGAATTTCAAGTGAGTAAAAGTTTTTTCAAAGGACAGCACCTTTGATATAGTCTGCTATTTCTGTTCAACATAATGCAGAACCGGTTCAAGTTTCTTGTCACGGTTCAAGTTTTAACAATTACTCAGTTGCCTCAATCGCCATGAAAAATATATTCAAGAGGTACTTGATGTAGAATTAACACTTGTCATAAAACAAGACACATCATTTGAAAGATAAAGGGGGATTACCTTGTTCATATTAGCTTTCTGGAAAGCAGATCTCCGAAAAGATTCATATCTATTCATTTGATCCTCGGTGAACTGTGACAATATAGCGCTAGAAAAGATATCAGTTAGAATGAGAAAGAAAAAGCTAAGGGAAGCATCAGGAATAATACCAACTCTAAAGCAATCCTCTTAACAATTAAACAAAGCTTTCGTTTTTCTTTTTATTGAAATAACATGGAAATAATAGCATCTTTTCATTTTCATTTTCATATAAATTCACCGTCTTCATGAAGAATCAAACATTAGCCTATCCTTTCACTTCTGTCAATTCAATAATTCACCTTAATGAGGAGGAAATGCTTATATTCAGGAGAGAAAAAGAAGAGACAAAAATAAACTGCCATTTCCAAGGTGCGGATGCAAATGAGCATGTTAAGGCATTTTGAGTTGCAGGACGATCATACCATGATAAAACACATAACGTCAGTAAGTCCCTTACAAACCAAGTCAAAATTGAACAACTCTTGCAACTCTAGCATAGGGAGTTGAGGCTCAAAAGCATGTTCACAAGAGGCAGGAGACAAATACATAGGACAACAAAAATATTCACTAATCTACAAGAATAAATATGTAATCTTTAAGGGAAAAAAAGGTGACACACACACACGCAATTGCATGTCCTATGACAGATGCCAAAAAAAAAAAAAAAAAGATTTTGATCAGACTGTCGCAAATCAACAAATAGTACATATAAGATACCAAAATACAACAATGATTCTAGTTACATTTATGCACAGCACAATGTCTGGGGAACCAAATACGGGGGAGACAAGTTTATCATAAAGATGGAGAAATCATAAGTCATAAGATAAAAAGAAATACTAAAAGTTCTTACTGCATTTTTGCCAGTTTATTAGGGTCGCCAGCAGAAGGAATCTTGACTATTTCAGCATCCATATTCTCTTCCTCTTCCTCGTCATCCTCTTCTTTGACTTTGACATCGACACCAGAACTTCCAATGCCTGTTTCTTCATTAATTGTGGTAGAAGTGTTTGAAGGAAAGACACTAGGACCTGCATCATCACCCACACCAACCATAGCATCCGTTATTTGGACTTCATTATCCTCAAATGGAAGGGCAGTAGGTGATTCAGGAGGTGATTCCTTTTGCTCCTCAAATGCAGCTGCAAATGGATCATTGTACTGCATTGTGTCTGCTCTCCAATGATAATACAATTAGCAGAGGCACAAGAGTCGAGAGAATGCCACAAACGCACAAAAAAAGGAAAACCGAAACTAGATGCATTCATCATAACAACACTTACCAAGGATTGACACCTTTCCCTGATGAGGAAAAACGATAAATACACTACGCTGTGCCAGAACACTCTTGTAGACAATTGACGATAAATACACTACACTGTGCCAGAGCACTCTTGTAGACAATTGATTAACGAGTGAGACCGCTATTAATCAACATATCACAGTTACCATAATCAATCGTAATGTGTAATGACACAATATTGCAACACAATCATTTTCATTCTCTGAAAGTTTCTTGGAAAATAATCTGACCCTATCTTGAAAATGCAAAAGATAGAAAACAAACTATACAGTGCAAACAATGCCCGAGACCAAACACAATCTAGGACTGATGGAATATGTTAGAAATTATAATCACAGGAGCAAATAATTTAATTTGGCATAAACCAGTACGCGTACATATACAAGATGGATTAGATGATTTCAGATACATTTAAGATAAGAAGCAAAGCATACAATCCATTTTGTATATGCACTCGAATATATCACACGAAGCAGCTATAGATTGTAAAACTGCAATCAAACTTGAATTAGCTGAAATTTCACAAATTATTAACAAGAACTGATTGAAAGAGGAGTATTAAATGAAACCGTACCTCCTTTTTTGCCTAATGGTGATTAGGCTATATATCTTCTTTATTTCTTTAGTTTACCTATAGAGCCAAAAAAAAAAATGATGCAACAAAATTAAGCGATCCAAAGTTGAATGCTTTGAGCTATTTATCATGCTAAGAAATCAATAATATAAGGAAGAAAATCATACTTGTCAAACACTATGTACTTTACGCAGGCCTTCAGACTTGAGAAGAATCTCTTGAAGCTGGTAAGATTCACCTCAATCTGGTCAGACAGATTGCTCTAGATATGGTAATATTCGACAAGAAAAAGCGAATTCATCACCTACGCTGCTAAGTGCTATGCAATGAGTAAACAGAGAATCGGGGATTTCACATGTATGTGGAGGCTGGAAGAAGGACGACGGTTGAATGGCGGAACCGTTGATGAAGAACGGAGGAGATGATGGCAGTGATCGATCGGTCCGATTGAAGAGCTAAGGTTTTCCTCCAAACCAAAAAAAAAATTAAAAAAAAATATAGGCTTAGGGTTTTGACATTAGCTAAATTAGTAGTACGTCCCTAGTATTTAGCTATTTATCATGCTAAGAAATAATAGTATAAGGAAGAAAATCATACTTGTCAAACACTATGTACTTTACGCAGGCCTTCAGACTTGAGAAGAATCTCTTGAAGCTGGTAAGATTCACCTCAATCTGGTCAGACAGATTGCTCTAGATATGGTAATATTCGACAAGAACAAGCGAATTCATCACCTACGCTGCTAAGTGCTATGCAATGAGTAATCAGAGAATCGGGGATTTCACATGTATGTGGAGGCTGGAAGAAGGACGACGGTTGAATGGTGGAACCGTTGATGAAGAACGGAACGGAGGAGATGATGGCAGTGATCGATCGGTCCGATTGAAGAGCTAAGGTTTTCCTAAAAATAAAAATAAAAAAGAATAGGCTTAGGGTTTTGACATTAGCAGTACGTCCCTATTCAATAAATGTTTTATTACCCAAAAATGATTTGTTCCTTCATATTTTGTATGCAAAATACTGGAATAATTAATTATTATTCTCTTTTCTAATTTGGATTGTGATTTGTTAAAAAAAATTACTTTCCAAAAAAAATGAAAATACAAACAAACAAATCTTCTGGGAAATAAATAAATAAATAAAACCCTATCAGTTTAAGTGATGAGAGTCAATTAATTTTCTTAGAATAAATACTTAATTTGTTTATCAAACAGGCTTTCAATGTCGATTCAATGATGAAAATGCTTGCCGTAGAATGGCGTAGATTGTATAAATTCTTTAAAACTTTATTTAGAAATTTTAAAAAACAAAAAAATACGGATTCTATAAAATTTCTTTTATGTCTATCACATTCATCCCGATTCTAAAAAAATTCATATCGAATAGAAATTCAGTAAAATAAAATAAAAAATGTATTTAAAAAGTGAAATAAAAAATTTTCTAGCAGTATATATGCTCTAAAAGGGCTTACTGCCTCTAAAAACCTCAAATAAATTCACATCATCTTATTTGATTAAGTGGTGCTTTAAAATCTTATCAAACAAACTTAATTTAACCATCATTTATTTTTTCCGCAATAAATTGCATTAACAAACCAATAATACAATTATTATTTTTGGTTGCAAACTTTCATTGTCCTCCGAGTTGGATGTTGAGAATAATCCAATGTCAGAATTGGTTATCGGCCAAGTCGACATCTCCCGGTTGATCAACAAACCTTCGGCCCTAGCTGAGGATGTCACAAAAATGAATTCCAAAACGGAAAGCCATGCTGATAGTGCCCCTTTTAGTCAAGTGGATCCCTCCCCCAGCTGGATTAGTAAATGCAATTTCGATGCCGCCTTAAAAGACATATCCTCTCGGTAGAGGAATATTTAGAGATTCTTCTAGTGTTGTTGTGAATAGTTTCGTATTGAATTTGGGTCGTGCTACATCGGTAGATTTTGGAGGAAGCCTAGCTGTTTTTCACAGTCTCTCATTTGCTTCTGCTTATGGTTACGGTAATCTAGATTCTGGAAAGTGATTCCAAACGGTGGTTAATGGCCTCCAATCCGAGAAGGAAGACCTCTCAAGCTTCGGACTAATGATTAACGCTTGCAAGGCTTCCTTTCTCATTTTTCTGCTGTTGTTTCTTCTTTCATTAGGTGTGCCGGGAATACCCCGTTCATTTTTTAGCTAAGCATGGACTTGTAATTTCAATTTATTTTATGGGGGACCTTCCCCCTCTGGGTGTTTTGATGGCATGCACCTCTAATAGGGAAATACTTGTGTTGTGTCTCCACACGCGTGTGGACACCACAACATCATTATTATTTAAAGTATGATTCTTATCGTTTCATCCGAGTCATTTTCAAAATTCCCTCACATGCACTCCCTCTGATAGTGCTTAATAATATAGTTTCCTTCTCAAAAAAAAAAAAAAAAAAAAAAAAAAAAAAAGGCTATTGGCTGCTAGGGAGCAACTAAATCTCACAAGTGCATCCAACATGGGTATTCAAAATATAAAAAAAGACTCCTTAAAATACGTGTAATCAAAATACACAGATGCCTTGTGTTGTTCAAGGTGTTAAATACTAAAAAGAGAACAACATATAGACCCAAACCTAAATTTTTCATCGTTTAACCGCCAAAACTAACGTGTCAAACAAAAACAAAGAAACCGCAACGATTATATGCATTTCACCAACACAACAATGGTACAAACAATACAAAAAAGAAGCCCAAAATGAATTGTGCACATAATATACTAGGGACAATGAAATTCAACCTTATATATAACCTCATCCATTTCATCCTCCTCGTTAGAAATCGCAGGCGACCTGCCAAATTTCTCACCATTTTTCATCTCAGAATTCACCATGACATCCTGCTGCAAACTACTATTTCTGCTGAACAGCTCCGCTTTTAAACTTTTTTCTTTTTCTTTTTTAAACATGCCCCAAGACATTCTTCAAACAAAGATGGCCATAAATTTCTTTAGGCAATCAGAGCACTAGCCTAAAAGTTAGATTAATTCGTACAGACTCAGCTTTCACGCGTTTAGGCACAGAATGAATCCAATCCCGTTGAGTATAGCCTTTCATCACCAGAAGTGATCCATGCTTTAACTGAAATGTGTGCAGGTCAGTTTCTTTTGTCAACTTTGATCTTTTCTTGGGAGGTTCTCTGTCTAATTCCCCACCTGACAGATGCATAAAACACGTCATTCAGACCACACATATTTGAATCGATAATATACAGTATTCAAACGGTTCCTCAAACTCACAATTATACGTAGGATAAGCATGATGTACCACCATTCAGATTCACAAAAAAAACTAACTAATACCTTGGCATGTTTTACCAGTTTTCCTTTTCTTCAACAAAAATTCCCGCTCACATCCAAAAGTGACAGAGGCGATTTCAGGAGTTTGTCCATACAGTTTCTCATCATCAGCATGCCAACCTACATAGTCATTGCCGCCATTGTATCTGTTTAGTAGCAAACTATTGAATTTGCTCCCAGGAAGAGCTGCATGAACCTACTGAACAAAAATCATTCATGTGATCAAAAATCAATGGTAAGGCAAAACTAACATGACAAAACAAGCAGTCGCATTTTGAACCAGAACGACAATCATACCGCATCAAGAATATCTTTAAGCGGAGGAAACTCATCCCAGGAATAGGCATGAGGTTTGTACCCGCTGTATGTTAATTCTGGTAAACCTTGACTAGCAATGTAACACGTATCTCTTGGCTGCCATGACTCCCATCAACAATAAAATTCAGAAAGAATCATAAAGCCATAATCTTTATAGAATTTCGACTCATTACAGATGTAAAATAGCAGTAAGACCATCACAAACAACACAAATCAAGCTTGCCAAAGACTCTGACAGCAACAAAAACTTAGGTTGCACTTAAATATTGATGAGGTTGCTGTACTACAATTTTTTTAATGAGTTTAAAAACCGCTTGTTCCAAAAACTACCAATGTTCATTTATGCACATAATTATAATGTGCAACACTTTTGCACCATTTTCAGTCAGGGATAAAGATTTTGAGTTTACAAATTGAGCATACGGATTCTTCCGGGGCATTTAGAAAGAAGCTAACCTAGTAAATGGGAGCTATTATTTGCACAAAATCAGTTCAGGACCTTCAAAAAGTTGGTGTTTTTTTTTTTCCCCTCTCCGGAACCAACTTTCAAATGGATGATTGCACCGAAAAATAGGCATATCAATTGTTTCAAATTGCCGGTTTTCATTGAGAAAAATGCCGATCGGCACTGCACTTGAAGTGAATATCACCAAAAGTCCCAAGCCCACAAATCGAACTGCAAATTATGCGGCAAAATAAAGAACAAATAATGAGCAGACAAAAGTGGTGGAAGCACCTGAGCGCAAGCTCGGCCGAAGACGCGAATGGTGGGGCGGGTCCAAGGGATGTTGCGGTTGAGATAATCCAAGTAATTCCAAGATTCTGCATACGAAAAGAAGCGTGGAGCGTACAAAACTTGGCTTCCATCGCCCAAGTCCGTCAATTTCAGCTCCAGCTTTTTAATCTTCGATGACGCACTCTCTTCGTCGCCTCCTCCTCCTCCTCCTCCGCTCTCCGCCATTATTAACCCATGATTCCTCATCGTCGTTCCCATTAACTCAGAATTTATATTTCATTTCAGAACGAATGAAATGTTATTTAACATAGCATTTCAGAACACGCACAAAAAAAAAAGAAAAAAAAAAAAGAAAAAGAAAAAAAAAAAGAATAATAATTGAGAAACAAGTCATGTATTAAATGAAGCCTGCCACACAGGCGGAATAATTGAGAAGCAAATCCTCTTTGAGACTGGATTCACCGGTTAAACCTAATGTCTCTGATTGCAACATACAAAATATAATATACAAAATATAATATATAATTTATATAATTGTTGACGTGATATGACAACAATGGTATGACAACAATGGATTATAATTGGTTTTTGTGGACGTGATATGACAACAATGGATTCGTATGATTTATTTAGTCATGAACATACTGAAAACCTACACAACTAATTTGTGTACAATAAGTAAAAGAGCCAAATGTTTTCTGACTATGACTAATTGTTGGTCTGTTAAAGTTTTTTTTTTTTTTGTTTGATATAATATGTAAATGAAAATGAGTAGGGATGATGAATACAAATGAAGTTTTCATGGTGCCAAATCTTTGCTGCATTCCCCACGTTCTTCAAGTTAAAGAGTTCTTGGCCATATAATTATTGTATTCATTTCTTTTACCTTCAAATATAAGGTCTAACATTGTACGAAATCATTGCATTAACAGTTTTATCATGATAGAAAAGGAGTTGGAGGTTAGGGAAGCCGAGATCATGGGTAGGCTATTGTGGAAGGAGATCGTGGGAGCAAGGAGAGAGGTGCATTTGCGGGTTTCTGCGTATAAAAACAGGTCAAAATACGGATCAATTGGACAAAACGGGTAAGTAACCTAATCTTGGAACCCGGTTGTAATGATATTCTAATTATATACCCTGCACTAACACCCCCACCCCTGTTTTTGTAGTCCATTGGGACCATTTGTTCCGGCACCACCTGAATTTGCAATGAGGATGCTGAGGGAGCAAGGAGGTCCAACCTTTGAAGGTGGCATGAATGGCACGACCCACCCGACGGGGCCACCACATTCAACCGGTCAATCTCCAATTATTTCGCCTTCAACATTTAGGCAGGATCCTCTACGTTTACGAAGGTAAGTGTCTTGATTTTCACAGATTTGTTGCATTGGGTTAGCCATTGATCTTAGTCGATTGTTTCAGTAATTGTGATTGCACTACATATGGTTTTATCAGGTCGGTTAATTCTTCCGAATAGACTTGCACATGACAGTGTTCACTCCTTTTTGCCCCCCATTTAGCCTATTCTATCAAAGTGATAACTCTTGCGTGTTGATATAGATGAAATGTGTGTGTGTGTGCACGCAGTGATTGTATGTATATATATTTACCAAGTTGATTTCATATGTGTGCAGTTACCAAGATCTTGATGCACCAGAAGATGAAATCTCGGTGATAGACTCCCGGAGTCTCGAAGTCTACACATCTTTAAACTAATGGTGTTATATGCTACTATTCAACTGTTCAAAGTGTTGCTGCAAAGAGAGCATGTTTTCATAGGCCTCTGGAGAACAATGGAAATATATTATAGACGGCTTAAGATATATAGCTAATCCTGATTTTTATGGATGCTGCTTTTGTAGCTTTTTTTCAGATTTCATCTCACCATATATGTGATTTAAATCCTCACATTTTTTGGTTGCTTTTTCTTTTGTTAGTATTTATTTGTATAAATTAAATATTAAGCACAGTTATATCGGTCTTATGACTTATATGTTTTAGGTATTCTGTCCCTTTGAACCATCTTGAGTGCGAGCTTGAATTTAACACGACTATCGAATTCAAACTCAGATTACAAGCATTTAAGCATCAGGATGTAATTTTTCCTAAGGTTTTTTTTTTCACCCTCTTCACTACAGGCACCATATATATTCCTCACTTATGCGAATTTCTTAAATAATATCTCTCACCACATATATTAGACTTTTTTTTTCATTATTGCACAAATTAAATTTATTCTATGATTTTTATGGATAAAATCTTTTTTTTTATATGTTAGTTTGGTTAAACATGACATTTTTTCATAACATATTATTTTCCTTCGATGTTTACTTTTTAAATATAACATTCTCCGTGCATTGCACGAGTTTCCTACTAGTATATATATATATATTGTTTAACGTTCGCATTATTTTGCTGTTATATTAATTCCAATTTTCCTTGATTTCATTTGACAACTTCCCACTAATGTTTTTTGAGTTTAACTTCCCACTACTAATTGTGATATAGAGTACGTGGTCCTTTTTATAAAAATTTAAAAAAAAACATTTTAGGGGTATTTTTATACTTTACACCTATAGAATGTCTTTTTTACTAAAAATAAAATCATATGGTCCTTTTTACTAATTTTGTAATGTTTTTGTCTTTTAGAATAATTATTACTAATAATAATAATAATAGTACAGTAGTACTTTATTTTCAATATAAAGGTGTTATTTCTCCGCCGTGTTCGGTGGCGCCGCATCACAATCGAAGAATGCTCTAAACTCATTTCCACAATCCCAACGACGACGAAATTTGTTAGTGGTATCAATGTCCGCCGTATTCCGATACAAGTCCAACATCCGCCACCTGATTCCGAGATTCACTGCTCTATCCATTGCATTTTCTGAATTTGATTTTTCCCCTTCCAATACCTCGCCTAGAACCCCTTATTTTCTTCGAAGTTGTTGGGGTCAAGTTTCCATTTCCATGAACGCCACAAGTGGCATGGCAGTTGGGATAATTACGACCAAATGAAAGCGGAAATGAACTGTCCTCGGTGTTCATCGATCATGACTGTTCTCTTTTCAAACCGTCCGCTGTCGATAACTGGTCGCCAAACTGGTATCTACCAAGCTGTTAACGCGTGCCCCAACTGTCGCACAGCTTATTATATACGGCCGTCCAAGTTGGAGCCGTTGCAGGGTACCTTTATTGAGATAGGAATCGTTAAAGGCGATACTGAGGATAATTCTGGAGGTGCTGGGAAGAAGATATGGGAGAAGCTGAGGAGTTACAGTGGAACTGCTAACAGTGAAAGTGACGATGTTGTGGGGCCCAAAGTGGCAGATATGGAGGTGGGATGCAGAGGAGTAGGGGCTAATGTGGAGGAGAAACTACCAACTCCAAAGGAGATATGCAGAGGGCTAGATGAGTTTGTGGTTGGACAAAGGAGAGCCAAAAAGGTACTCTCTGTTGCAGTTTATAACCACTATAAAAGGATTTATCATGCTTCGTTTCCGAAAGAGGGAAATCTTGAAGATTCTGATGATATTGATGATCCTGTTGTCGAGTTAGAGAAGAGCAATGTGTTGCTTCTAGGTCCTACTGGATCAGGGAAGACTTTACTTGCAAAGACTTTAGCTCGTTTGTAAATGTGCCTTTTGTCATTGTTGATGCAACAACATTAACACAGGCTGGTTATGTTGGAGAAGATGTGGAATCCATACTATACAAATTACTCATGGTTGCTGACTTCAATGTTGAAGCAGCGCAACGGGGCATTGTGTACATTGATGAGGTTGATAAGATAACAAACAAGGCTCAAAATTCAAACTTGGGTGGAAGAGATGTATCTGGGGAAGGTGTCCAACAAGCATTGCTGAAAATGCTGGAAGGAACTATTGTGAATGTTCCCAATAATAGGGGTCGAAAGAATCAACATGGAGATAGCATTCAGATAGATACAAATGACATCTTATTTATTTGTGGTGGAGCTTTTAACGGTTTGGAGAAGATAATTTCAGAACGACAAAAAGATTCATTCATTGGGTTTGGAGCTTCAGCTCGTCCTAGCTTAACTGATGCTTCGGTGACATCGTCACTATTGGAATCTGTAGAAAGTGGTGACCTTACCGCGTATGGTCTTATACCTGAATTTGTTGGTCGATTGCCTATTTTAGTGAGTTTATCTGCTCTGGATGAAGATGAGCTTGTCCAGGTTCTTACTGAACCAAAAAATTCATTGTGTAAGCAGTACAAGAAGATGTTTTCCATGAATAATGTCAAGCTACAATTCATGGACGATGCACTGAGATTGATTGCGAAGAAAGCTATAGCTAGAAACACGGGTGCACGAGGATTAAGGGCCATATTAGAGAATATTTTGACAGAGGCCATGTTTGAGATTCCTGATGCCAAAACAGAAAATATTAATACTATTGATGTAGTTTTAGTTGACGAAAAGGCTGTCGAGTCTGGTTTTGGACCAAAGATCATTAGAGGAAATGGGGGACTTGAGGAATTCGTTACAGAAAAACAAGGGATGCTCAGGTGAAAGAAGACGTGTTGAGGAGTGAGTTGGATGAAAATTTTGAGGTTTCATCAGCTCGTGGGTGCGGTGTGTATAATAAAGTAGTTCATGCATTAAAGTGACAACCTACTGCCTATTAGATCACAATCTTTGCATAACATGAATTGCGAGGGTTGATTCATGTGACGAATGGCATGGGAGAAAGCTTGATGTCAATTTCAGGGAGTTGACAAATGAGAAGTCTTTCTTTTGCTGATGAGAAGGCCATGAGGGTATCTTTTGCATCAGTGTCACTTTGTTGAAAATTGTTGTTATGCTGTGATCAAATACTCCAAGTCCTTGATCTTGAAGGAAATATAGCCAATCTGTAAACCAAAGAAATTTTACATCATAATAAATGTTGTCAATAATCATCTGCATCTTTCATTGACCAAAATCTTGTATGTTAACCTGCTTACCAACTGAAACAAGCAGATGATGCCTTTTTCGATCTCTAAATACATACATTCCAAGCACTGGAAAATTTATAGCACGTAATCATTGCCGAATGACACAGAAAAATCAGAAGGCAGTGTGATTTTGGTATGCTCAAGTTAACATGTTCACTTTGTAAGACAAGCTTTTTCTAGATCAAAAAGCTTTACTTCGCCTTTAGTGGCACCACGGTGTTTTTATCGTGGCACCACACCGGAAAGAATTGACTTTTTCAAAGTTGATTTTACAGCTCAGAATGACTTTCACAGGTGGCTAGCTCCGCTTAGGTGTACCACGCATTGGTGATGTGGTTGTTCAGACAAGGAGAAGAGGTGAAGAAATCGTGTGTGAATCAGGTCAAGGTTGGCGACTTGGCGTGGCTGGGTCTATCCTTAAATTCAGGTTTGCATTGGTTTTGTGCTTTGAGTTAATGCTAATTTGTCATTTTTAGTGTTCTATCTGATACAGTTTAGGCTCTGTGTTACATGTTTTTTTTTGTTGTGATTAGAACACTGTTAAAATGCGTTGTCTTTAAGGTTTGTTCTGTTAAGTAGTGATTAATTTGTTGTCCTGATGTAGCTTTCTATTTGTTGAACTTTACTGCTTTAATTTTGACTTTTGTATGCTCATTCACATACTGATAGATAGCTAATGATCTGTATAATAAAGTGTAGAAACCTTGAAATATGCCTGTCAATTGTATTTCTGGTAGTCTCCATATTTAATTCAATCAGAAGTCTTTTGATAAAAAACAATATTTTGGATATATATTTTATCTTGGCATACATTGGATAGCTCTTGGCTAGGCCTTACCCCTGAGTAAGAGTCAGACTCTGCAGGCACGACCCGGGCCGAACTCCGGATTAGTCGGACCAGTGGATTCCGGATACCGGGGGCTTTAAGCAAAAAAGAAAAACATATTATTGAGTTCCTTCATGTCCCTAGAAGTGTGTATGGTTTGCAGTATATGCTAGTTTAGTTCATTGCTATTTCACATTCCATGCGTTTTTGTATGTTAAAGTTTAGGGTGTATCAGTGTATGGTAACTGGTGCTCATCTGTGATTTCTTGTTTAGTCCATCTTGACGCCTATCCCATAGCCAAGAAAGTGCGTAATTTATTTATTGTTCAAGTCGATATTCATAAGCCATGTTAAGTAAGTAGAAAACTGTTTTTGTATTTTCATCAGCTCTACATAGAATTAAGTTGTTGCCCTGAGGATTGGTGATTAACTTGCTTTGTATTTCATGAAATACAATAGAAACATGAAGGAAGAAGCCATTAAAAAACTTTGACAGATGGAGGGGAAAATAAGTATAAAAAATAAGGGGTAAGTTGTTGATGCATGATAAGAGGCAAAAGTAAAACTTGTTAACATTTCTATAGGATCCTGGTTTAAGCTTTCAATATTATAAGGTGAAAATGCTAGCATTATAATTGATTTCTGCTTTGTAATGACTAATTTAAAGCGGTTTGTGATGATTGACGTATATAATGCCATGTTAATTTCAATTATTTCAGAGCTTGACTTTGAGTTTTCATGGCCAGAGTAGGTGGGGATTGAATGGGCCATTTGTAGCAAAACATTATTTTGAAGACATAGTAGGAGAAGACCAATTTGCAATTGCAAGCCAGAAAAAACCCCCATTTTTTTGTTGTTGTTGAAGTCAGTGCATGTGGACTGATGTTTTCTTGAGCCAACCGAGTGCACAAGGGAGAGGTGATGTTTTATCCGACTGAAGTGACCGATGCACGAATGCATCTGGAGTGATGATGTTTAAGACAAGTGAATGCATGTTGAACTGAATGTTTAATGTTATTGTTATTTTTGTAGCCAAACTGAATGTGGATGTTTTATGTTGTTTTTGAGCCAAGTGCAATGTGTTTGTACAGACTAGTTTTGTTAATGTCAACACCTAAGTGGTACACTTTCTTTTTTTATTTGGGTCTTCTTCTTGTGGTGCACTTGCAGTGTGGTAGATCGGTAAGTTAGGTGTGACTGTAACTAAAGACTCCCTATTGAATGTACTTCTTTTCTTCCATTATTCTGTTACATGAAGGAAAAAAAAAAATTACAAAATATGGGAAAAAATATGGGAAAAAAGAGAATGCAAATAACAAGTCATCAAATAGTCAAAGTCTTCCTTTGAACAAAAAAGAAAGGGAAAAAAAAAAAACTAGTCAAAGTCTTTTTGTTTTCTGATTCATGCCTTCAGTCAAAGAGAAATCATTTATTCATGTCCTCAAATATTCCAAGTCATTCACATTGAACATTCACACAAAATATCCACATTTGAGTTTCATTTCCCCAAAACAAATTGTTGAAATGAAACCACCTGCTACTCAAAAAACTATCCAAATGGAAGAGGTCATATAGATAGAACTACCACCAAGTATTGTCCTACTAAAATGGAGCATGATATTCACACATAAGGAAAATCCAAACAATAATCAAAGTTAATGCAGAGTGTTGGTAATAAAGAGATTCACTTGCATCCAATCAAATCACAACACACGGTCCGATTTTTGCGTGTTTATGCTAGCCTAGTTTGCTTATGAGCTTAATTGTAATGTGTTTTGATTGAATGCAAGTAGATCTCCTCATTGAACTGAATTTCCCTTACCATACATTAACTTCATTACACACTTCTCTTCAGACATGTAATACAATAGTTAACAAAGTCAGAAATAACAAACAAAGACTATAGCAAACCATCACAATCCCAACAAACCACACTACCTTTTTACACTTACAAGATCCTAAGAAAATCCTGCTTCTTTCTCTACTCTGATGGATCTTTAAGAGGAAGCTTTGTTAACTTGATCTTCAACTCTATTTCACCTGATTCCACATCACAAAGCCTCAGCCAAACATCTTGCACAACCTCCCCGTTTGACCATATAATGGAACTGTCTGCAGCGATACAGTTATCGTTCTCTGGGATTACCTTCCTTAATGTCATACCTTCTGTGGCAGCCCCGAGGATCTGTCTCAATCGCCCAGCAGCAACCAACGGTTGGAGGTTGAGCTCCGCGTGTCCCATCTTATCGTCAGATTTGAACACGTCTTTATCAAATACTTCCTGTTCACAAAATAACATCAGATATCTATCTAAGATGGTCCTTATCAAAAGCTTTGCATAGAAATCACGGATAACTATTACTACAAGTGTCTGAAATTCCTGCACTTGGCATCACAAAATGCATTCATAAACTGAACATAGTTTGATTGAAAGAATGTACACAATGTTGACAATCTATCAGAAGGTAGAAAACTAAATGAACATTATCATCCATCGGAATATACCATTTAACCGGTCCAATGACATGCCACCAAGGCACCAACTATTTCTGGCCAGAAGAAGTTAAAAAAGGTAGGTTTATGGGATTAAACATTTGAATTTTCAGAGTCAAATGACCACATGTGTAATTAAGACAACATTCAGATGTAGTGGAGATGGATTAACAGTTAAGCCACAGAAAGAAAAAGAAAGCATCTTTCATTAGCAAGAGTATATATACAAGACAAATCTTGTAGGATATCAATCAAGATGCACACAAGGCTTACCAATTTGAGAATCCCAACAGGCTCAGAGAGAGAGAATTCAAACTCTTCATTCCAGACAGGATTAAGGCAGCTGCTTATGACCTTGGTCTTTGCTATCTAGTTCCAAGTTAAAACAAAAGTAAATTTTAGGCATAATATCATAAAGTGTGAATAAAAACGAGTATAACTAGAAAAGCGACAATCTTTGATAACTTGAAGCACATAACATTTTCACTCTTGACAAAAAAAATGAATACTAAATACAAGGAGACAACTGGTGTGAACTTAATTAACTTTTACAATTAGGAGAAAGACAGAGACCACCCACAGGAGAAATTATTCAAAAATAGAATGTGAAAGCTCAAATACCAAGTAATTTAGAACATAAAGTTCCAGTTATTTGATTCAGATACAGTTAATTTCAACTTTCCACCAAATCGAATTATCAAACAGTTGTCCTGCATTTTCCTCTGCAGAAAAAAACACAAATACCCTAAGTTGAAGCAAAAGGGAAGCGAGTAGGATATGACCTGACTTCCAAGCTTGAGAATTACATAAGGATCACTGGATTTGAAATCTCTGATTACCAATCTCTTCCCAAGTACTACAATCACTTTTATATGCCCAAGTCTTTCTCCCATCAGCTCCTTTCTCCTCCGTCCAAGCTCCCAACTAGCTGCATTTTACAAACCCACTTGATGGATTAGAGATTATAGATGAAGGAAAGTCCTCAAATTTCAAATTCACAAATGGAAAAAGCAGTCTAAATTCAAGCATATCATTAGTCCAAAAAAGAAAAGAAAAAAGGTAAAATGGTTATTTCCAAACGTTTATGCAGGAAACTAGAAAGTAATATTAGTAGAACTACATCTTACTTTGGTTAACGAAGTACCACAGAATTCCAAGAACCCGCCAAATTAAGACTTGGATGTAATGGGATAAAGTGAAGATCAACGAAAGCAAGATTTTACTTAAAAACTAAAATGTCGAAGAAAAGAAAAAGTGTAATTATTCTAAAGGGGGAGATCTTTTCCAAAGGGGAATGTATCGTCGCATGACATTTTCCACACACGAGTCTGGCCCCGAGGGGCATTTCCTACTCAACACGTATACAGATACGGACCCAGGTGGCGGATCGAAATATATTTCGCGTTCCTACATCTTTTATCCAAAAAAAATTCCAAATTCATTAAAACATTTTTTATCGATAAAATGACGTTTTTTAACAACAAAACTACATTTTTAATAAAATTTTTTTTTTTTTTGAGTACACACCAGATAAATTTGTCATACGACACGTTCCACGGTATGTATTTTTTAAAATTTAAGACTCTATGTATAAAGACTATATATACACTACATATTATTTTAGATAATGTTGCAAATTTTATCTGATCAAACATGACTTGATGATCGAATATGATATTACCTATATAGATGAACCCCTATTTTGACATGTTATTTACATTATACCCTTGTTTTAAAAAATGATATTGGTGGTACAAGCATAACATGTTACTTGACTACCTAAAATTGCTGCAGATGATGTATATAGTATTCAAAGAAATTTACATACCTATACCTGTAAAAAGTAAAATGTGTAATACATAAATTCTTTTGAATATCTAAAACAGATATACAATCTCTATATGGTCCAATGAAAATACAAAAATATGCTTGGTCTTTAAAATATTACGATTTGTAAAAGGCATTGTTTATCAACAATAAACATATAAGCTAAAATGTACTTGGTGTGTCATATTTTAACGTTTATAAAGAAGAAAACTGAAATAAAGGAAACAAAATTGAAGAATATTGCGTTCAGGAGTAATGGTGTCATGTCCATATACGCGCCGCTCGGCCATGACCCGAGAATAATATGAATTTTCTCGTGTCACGAAGTCTCGTGAGATGTGCTAAAACATACTCCTTCCGTCCCATTTTATTTGTCTGTTAATGTTTTGAATCTCATTAAATGATCCAATATTTTTACATTTATGTCATTTAAATAATACTTTATAAAATGTAAAAATATTGGATCATTTGATTAGATTCAAAGCATTAAATATGCTAGTCAAAATCTCTTTGAAAAGTCAAATATGACAAATAAAATGGAACGGAGAGAGTAAATGCGGAAGCTAAATTATTAAAAAGACTCAACTATTACAATTCCCAATACAATCTTTTCATTACATATTTCCCAATTCTTCTAGTACACTTAGACTAAGGAAACTGAGGTATCTTTTGAAATTCCTACACTAATCCATCTTGAATGATCCTCAACGTACTTGCTAGCGCTATCTTCAAGTTCTTGGAAATCCAACACTTTTATTGATATCACCATATGTTGCATTTAGTCTCTAAAAAAAAAGCCAACTTTTTTCATACGGAGGTAGTACTTGCTAGTGCCGCAAAATCTTTAATATCACCACATGTTGCCTTTAGTCTCTAAAAGTCAACTAATAACGTCTGACAAACTTAACCTGCATCTTAACTGAAAGTAAGGGGTGAGCTATAACGCTCAGTAAAGAAACATTGCATCAAAGAAAACTAAAATCTTCTACTATGACTAGGATAAAGTTTTAGGTTTATGGTTCACAAACGATGAAATATTGAAATGTATAAGTATAATAATACATAGCTAGTCTTGAACACATAAAAATAGATAAGTATTAACATGATATTCATTCTTTCTTTAATACTACTATGTTCTTTCAAGAGGGTTCAAATACAAACTCAATGCTTTGTTTGGTTTCGGGTTAGGTTGGGGTTGAAGGGGTTTAGGAGAGAGAAAATAAAATAAAATAAAGTGAAATAATGATTATAAAGTTGAAATCTTGTATTGAAATTTATGTAGATGAAGAAATGATCGGTGAGAGAAATTTTAATGTAATAAAATAAAGTGAAATAATGATTATAAAGTTGAAATCTTGTATTGAAATTTGTATAGATAAAGAAATGATTGGTGAGAGAATTTTTTATGAAGTATTATATTCATAAAGTAATAGTTAAATAATGTAGTGAGCAAATAAAATGAATTGATTAATATTATTTTATTTGTTGATGGTGAAATAATTGGTGAGAGAAATTATAATAAAATAATGGTAATAAGACAGTTGAGTGAATAACATATTGAGTGGAACCCTGAACTCTGAACCCAAACCCCAAACCAAACAAGGCCAAATAGGCGTATCGATGCAACAAACCATACACCATTCATGTCCAATAAATACTAATAGACATATACTACGCCCGTTCCAAAATATAAGTCATTTTAGCTTTTTAGTTTTATCCCAAAATGTAAGTCAATTTACAAAATCATTAAAGTATTTATTACATCTTTTTTCTTCTACACTTCATTTATTATATACCCAACCATTTTTTACTACTTTGCATTAATACCAATGAAATGTCATTTTTATCTTTTTAATCAAAATTAATGACAAATAACAAATTTAACTAACTTTTCTTAATATGTGTGAAAAAAGCCTAAAATGACTTACATTTTGGGACGGAGGTAGTAATATATACATCTAAAGATTCTTGGGTATCTTGTATTGATTCTCTACATAGATACTTTTAGCGCGACATTTGTTTTTTCTTCCGAAATATAGACTTTTTTATGAGGCAAATGTAGTATCACTTAAAGTTCTAACAATTTATTATTGGTATCCGAAGCTTTATTAATGTTGAATCATATGTGATTAAATTTTTATGTATTTTAGACGTCGGTGTCATTAGAGAATCTGTAAAAGATAGTAAATCTGTATTTTACAGATTGTAACCCTACAGATCTATCTAAATTTCAACTGTATAATTTGTTAAATTTGTTTTCAACAGATTCTGAACGATGTACTCTACATCTCCTGCAAAGTGCAATCTCAAAAAATTTACAGATCCATTTATTATATAATAAATTCAGTGAGGGGTAGGGGAGGGGGCTGGGGCACAAGTGTGTCCAATTTTTTTTATGATTTGTAGTTGTGTTAATATTATACATTAAAGATTTTATAAAAAATAAAAATAATGATGTTTAAATCAGCAAAATAAATAATTTGTGAATCTATTAAGAGATATTCATATGACTGCTCTTATGGATCTTGTCCAGCATAGTTGAAGTAGTGTGTTTGCAAATAATGATGTAGTATTACTGAAAATAATCCTACCATTAGCATAGAATAAACTCTTTGCAAATAATGATCCATGATTACTAATAATCCTACCATTAACGAATAATTAACAATAATAATTAACAATAATAATCACAAATACTGATGAAAATTTAAGATTAATATAGTCATGATGAAGAACATGATGTGCTTGACCATAACAAATCATCCCCAAACAGATACACAATCCTTTCCACCGCCCAGCTCGGCGGTAGGCGGCGGATGTTGACGTAATACATCCGACATTTCTGATTCCAGTTGAATCACCGGCGTTCTACAAAGAGGGCAAGTCATCTTCGCATCATACCGGAGCCACCGCTCAAGGCACCGCCGGTGGAAAACATGGCCGCAATTGCAAAGCTCATAGACCTCACTTTTCCTTTTAAAACGATTCAAACAAACAGCACAAGACTTCTGACAGCAGCTTCCTCCTCGGCCTTCGATTTCTGTAAATGATGTTAATCTGAGCTTTTCTTTGGCCATTTCCAAAGAGAAATTTGCTGATAAAGGTTCTGAATCATTTTCCATGGAAACAGAGTATTTGTACATGTAATGTGTTAAGAATTTCTGGGCACAGAAGAAAACCCATCTTGTAATTGCGAAAATTAGAGCTGCTTTGCATAATACTAATTGATCGATTGTCAATAAACTTAACTGAGATGAATCCATCATCTTATTTACCGAGAAAGATGCGAGATTGAAGAAAAAGAGATTGAGAAGACAAAATATGGGTGTATGAAGAAAGAGGAGGAGGGGGGAATTTGCAAGAGGAAGGTAGATGAATATATATGGAAAGATTTGGTGGTGGAAATGGTGGTGAACGGTGGCCGGATAGGATTGTCTTTTCTGAAAAGGTGTGAGTGTACACTAGGATGATCATTTTTCCAGCTCAGAAATGACGATATCCAAAAATAAAAAAACAAAAGGTGATGGAAAATGTAATATACGTAATACATTTTAACGTGTGAATAAGATGTGTAGTATATGTCGTACTTACGTGTAGTGAATATCTATTATACGCACATTAATGTGTATTGTATATTTAAATACGATGAATAAGATGTGTAGTATATGTCCACTACACGTTACGTGTAGTGAATATACGCTATACACATTTAATGTATATCGGATATTTGCCACCCAAAGGTGATACGATATGATAAGGAGTGGAAATATGTGGTTGTACTATTCACAGTAATTACATTCTCCCCTCTTATATCTCACACTTATATGGAGGTGAGTATTCACTTAATTTACCGATGTGGGATATCACATTCTCCCCTCACACTTATATGGGGGTGAGCATTCACTTAATTTACCGATGTGATCGATGTAATATCGCCCCCGAGTGTTTTATCAACTTTAGTTCATAATGCACTTGGGTTCTACATGGCTTTCGTGTCGATCTATTTGCCTTGGCTTTTTAGCCTTACAGGCTTGCTAGATCTTCGAGTTAGTCCGACATTGCGAACCGTCCTTGTCTCGGTCTAGGCGCCCCTTGGGCCGGTTAGACTTCCGACTTGGACATTTGGCCCGACCATGCGAACCGTCCTTTGTCCGCCTTATTCGACCCTTAGGTACGTTAGGCTTTTGACTTGGACATTTGACCCGACCTTGCGAGTCTTCTTTTGCCTTCTCGCATTGTCTCGCTTATGGCGTTGTCGGGAGTTCCGATTTTCGGATTGCTCCATACTTTGTCGAGTGTAACTTCGTGTCCTTTTGGACTTAGAATATTACAAAAATGACTTAATAGAACTGTAGAAAAAGAAATCATCATTTATTATAACAAAGATAGAACTGTCTCATGGACTGATTACAAATTTTAGAGAACAAGTAGAAACAAACTAATCGACTAAGGCTTAGACATAAAATTTTCTCAAATTATTTGCGTGCCATTGTCGAGGAACCGTGGTTCTGTCTGCTCGACCTAGTTGACATGAACCTTTAGGGTGGACTTTTAGAATCTGATACGGGCCTTCCCAGTTCGGGGAGAATGTCTCGATCTCCTTCTGTCGACTTGCCTCATTCTTCCTCAAGACTAGATCTCCGACCTTGAAATACCTGTATTTCACTCTGGCGTTGTAATATTGAGAGATCTTCTGTTTGTACCTTGCCATTCTGGCTGAGGCCATTTCTCTCCGCTCCTCGAGATTATCCTTCTCCTGTCGGATGTCGGGGTCGTTCGTCTCAATATTATACGCTAAAACTCGAGGGGAAGGGACGCCGATCTCCGCAGGGATAACTGCCTCACACCCGTAGGTTAGGGAGAAAGGTGTTTCACCCGTTGATGAGTTTGGAGCTGTCCTGTATGACCACAGGATGCTCGGGAGTTGTAACGCCCAGTCTCGCCCTTCGGCCTCTAGCCTTTTTTTCAATCCAAGTTTAATCTGTCGGTTGGTCTGTTCGACCTGACCATTTGCTTGAGGATGAGCCACCGAGGTGAAGTCCTGGTCGATATGATACTCGGCTAACCACTCTCCGACTCTTCGGTCTTCGAATTGAGTGCCGTTGTCCGAGATGAAAGCCTTCGGAATACCATACCCGCATAAAATATCTCCATCGTTCTTCTTCCCGATTCTCGCTTTTCTTGCTCGAGTTGCACCGATATACCCTCGGCTAAGAAGTCTGCTAAAGCTTGATCCTTGATCGCGGTGCGCGGCACGAACTCGATGTCGTATTGAGCCATCTCGATTACCCATTTCGCGAGTCGACCAGATGTGTCGGGCTTCGCCAGAATTTGCTTGAGTGGTTGGTCTGTAACTACCACTATAGGATGGGCTTGAAAGTATGGCCTAAGTTTTCTCGACGCGTGTACCAACGATAATGCGAGTTTCTCAGCTGGCGAGTATCGGGTTTCGGGGCCATGCAGAGCTTTACTTACAAAATATATGGGCACCTGGCCCTTTTCCCCCTCTCGGACCAAGACCGAACTCACTGCTTCCTCGCAAACCGATAGATAAACCACCTTTCCCCCTCTCGAGGAGAAGTGAGAGTAGGTAATTCAGAAAGATATGCTTTTAATTCTTCGAAGGCTGCCTGACATTCGCTGTCCCAATGGAAAGGACTGGGCTTTCGAAGAATCTTGAAGAATGGTAGTGCGCGCTGGGCCGACCGAGATAAAAATCTATTCAGTGCTGCCATCCGACCTGTGAGTCTCTGAACCTCTTTCATATTTCGAGGTGCAGGCATGTTCTTTAGCGTGTCGATCTTATCAGGATTAGCTCGAATCCCGTCTCTCGACACCATGTACCCTAGAAATTTGCCTGTTCTCACTCCGAAGGTGCACTTTTTTGGATTAAGCTTCATGTCAGTATCTCTTAGCACCTCGAACACTTCCCTGGCGTCTACCAAAAATTGCTTCATCGATCGGCTTTTGATGAGTAGATCGTCCACATAGACTTCCATATTCTTACCAATCTGCTTCGCAAAAATTCTATTGACTGCCCTTTGGTATGTAGCTCCAGCATTCTTTAGTCCGAATGGCATGGTAACATAACAAAAGGTGCCAAACTCTGTGATAAACGCGGTCTTCTCCGCGTCTCGAGGATCCATAAGAATTTGATGGTACCCCTTGTATGCATCGAGGAACGCGAATACCTCAAAACCGATGGTCGAATCAACTAACCTGTCGATCTTAGGTAGCGGATAGGAATCTTTGGGGCATGCCTTATTCAAATCCGTGAAATCTACACACATGCGTCAGCTGCCATCTGGTTTCTTCACTAACACTGGATTGGCAAGCCATTCTGGATAGAGCACTTCTTTTACTATATTTGCCGACAGTAACTTCCCGACTTCGGACTCGATAGCTTCCAATCGATCTTGCGCAAAGTTTCGCTTCTTCTGTTTGACTGGCTTTCTGGCCTGGTCAACTTCAAGTTTATGGATGGCGATGTCCGTCGGTAGACTCCGGCATGTCGGATGCCTTCCATGCGAAAACGTCCTTGAACTCTTTCGGCAAGTCGATCAATAATCGCTTTTCCCGAGTCGGGATCCGTACTCCGACTTGGACACTCGATCGACTTCATCTAACCACAAGCTAACATTTTCAACTCGCCTCACTCGAGGCCCAACACTTCTCTTCCTCTTCTTCCGGAATAAGTTCCTCGACAAGGACTTGTTGCACCGCCATCTTACCATTCATCACTATCGAATTACAAATTTTCTTCGGCGATTTCACTATCCCCTTTTACCTCGTGGGAACCATTTCGAGTCGGGAATTTCATGCTGTTATGGAATGTCGAAATTATAGCTCGTAACTCAAAAAGGGCTGGCCTGCCCAAAATGACATTATACGCGGAGGGAGCTTTCACGACCACGTAGTTTAGCTCTAGCGTCCTCCCTTTTTCTCCATCACCCACTGTCGTGAGTAGCTTTATGGAACCCATGGGGTGGACTGCTTGACCTGTGAAACCGAATAGTGGAGAGGCTATGGGCACTAAATCCTTCTCTTTGAGCTTCATACCCTGGAATGCCGAGTAGTACAAGATATTCACAGCGCTACCATTATCGACGCATACCCTCGATACTCTGGCGCGACTTATAACCGCTTCAATTACTAACCCCTCACTATGACTTGTCGACTTAGGGACGTCGTCTCTGGGGCCATACCCGACTTCCGTGGTCAACCTTGACTGCTTACGTGGCCTCGAGCTGTCGTCTGGTTCTCGACTGGCTCGTTCCTTCTCACTCTCCCCTGGCCCAAATATCATATTCACGTAATTATTTGGGCGATTATCATCATAGCGGTCCTGACCATAGTAGTCCCTATCGTTATCAGGAGATCGGTCTCGTCTAGGGGATCGATCTCTTCTTCTTTGATTCTCCCGACTTCGACCTCTATCCTGGTCAGGATTTTTTCTTTTGAAGTCGCGCTGCCCCCTGGGCTCATTGTAACGCGATCGGTCTATGACCTCATCCAGCTTTCCCTCTTGGATGCGAGCCTCGATGTCTTTCTTTAAATCGAAACAGTCCTCTGTCGAGTGACCTGTGTCCTCGTGGAATTCACAATACTTTGTCGACCTTCGTTTTTCTCGAGGTTTTTTGATCGGAGGTGGCCTCTTGGCCAAATTCTTAGAAACCATGATTGATAAGACCTCCGTACGTGACCGGTTGAGAGGAGTAAAATCTTTATCCTTTTTACCCCCTTTTCTCTCTGACCGGCCCGAGGGAGGTGCCTCGATGCGATCCCAAACAGATGTTTTCCTCTCTACATCTTGCTGTCGAGACTGGTTCTTATTTCCTCCTCGACCATCTTTTCTCGAGCTGTCCATCCACTCGGCTTGGGTGTGCCTACGCACTGCCTCTTCGCCCTGGCAAAATCGATGGACGACATTCACACATTCATCCATGTTTCGAGGGAGGTTTCTGCTTAACTTCTCGTATAGCTTTGTGTTGCGCAGTCCTCCTACAAATGAAGTGATCAAGACTCGATCCTGCGGATCCTTTACCTGCATGGCCTCGAGGTTAAACCTCTTCAGATAATCTAATACCGACTCGTCTCTATGCTGTCTCACGTTTGTGAGGTGCGTCTCGCTCAACTGGAACTTTTTGTTGACGATGAAGGCGTCTCTGAATTTTCGGGCGAGCATAGTGAAGCTGGAGATGGATCTGGGCTTCAACTTGGTAAACCACTCTCTTGCTCGTCCTACGAGTAGAGTCTCGAATGCTCGACATCGCATCTCATCCGGTGCAGATTCGAGCCTCATCTGGGATAGATACCTGTGAAGATGGTCCTCCGGGTCGGTGGTGCCATCATACGGGTCTATCTTAGGAATTTTAAACCCTTTGGGTTTAGGATAATCTTCAATCTCCTTGGTGAAAGGAGACTCTAACCATAACGAACCCTGGGTCTTTCCCAGGATTACGTCCAACTCTTGCCTAACGCTGTCTTCATCGATGCGTATGTGCTTCTGTTGGATTTCTCGCTTCCTCCTTTCGACAGAACTTGAGGAAGCGCTGATCTCTTCAAACTGATCTGGCTTAGGATGATTGGCGGCGTTATTCAGGCCGCCTTCCGCCTGTTGTTGCTGTTGCTGAAGTTTCTGTCGGTTAAAGGCTTCCGCCATTATTTTTCTCAGAGCATTATGATCTGTCGCCGCCAACTGATCCACCATGGCTTGGTGCTCTGGGGCAAGGCCCTGAGTTTGCTTTGGCGGATTTTTGTGGACGGTCTCTAAGACTGGATCTTTATCTCCCTGAGGCTCTACACCTGCCTGCTCACTCATCTGTGGATTCTGCGGATCCACGTTTTTGGAGGTGGTTTTTCTGGCGGTCTTTTCCTTTGGAGGCATGATGATCTTGATGTATTCAACAAAAGAAGGCACCCTCCTTCTAGCGCCAATGACGATGACAAATTATGTCACCTTAAAGATCCGGGCTTTTCCTTGTGATATTGGTGAATAATCAAGAACCCTAATGCCAAGAACGAAGAAGGGGTTTTGTATATTTGTGGCTGAGTCTAAGCGGGATTCTTAGAGTGCCTACGTATCCTGCTATTATTCCAGGAATCAAGCCTTACGTAGTTCCTGGAACGTTGTATTTATAAGGACAATGCGTGACCTAACCCTAATATGAGTCGGTTTGTAGCTATTGTCTTGTTTACCCTTAATTGGGCTTTACCCCTTGCCCAAGTTATCCTGTGGATATTGGGCCAACGTAGCTGGTGTGGACTCTGTTCTCGATATCGATCATCCCGACCTGGGATGATCGACTCCTGGAACCTACGTCCTGCACTGCCCGTAAGTCGATAGTCGTGACCTCGAGTTCCTAGCCATACTTCAGGCTCGAGGGTCGACATGCGTGTCAAGGCTCCCAAGTCGATATTCCGACTTGTATGCCCTGGCTGGCTCATGTGCCGTGGTGAATATTTATCCCTTGCGGCCCACTCGATGATGATATATCGAGGTGCATAACCCGGTATCGTCAACCTTTATGTCTCACACTTATATGGGGGTGAGCATTCACTTAATTTACCGATGTGGGATATCACATTCTTCCCCCTTTATAAGGGACTGACGTCCTCGCCAGGACGGCCAAGACTTGTCCCGGATCGTCCCTACTAGAGGTAACTAGAGGCCATCCTTACACCGTCTTCTTGTACGGTGCATCGCATAGTTCCGTCTGATAGTCGGCTCTGAATACCATTCTGTAACGCCCCCAGACCCTGGGCCTGGTAGCACTAAATGAGTCATAAATGTCCAGTCAACTGTTTAGACCGCCGTCCTCGCTTGGCCTAAAATGGCTAACCCGAGTTGACAAGACCTTTATGTCTCACACTTATATGGAGGTGGCATTCACTTAATTTACCGATGTGGGATATCACATATACGGCCACAACGAAAATACACAACCAATTGTCACAACAGTGATATACACCATTGGTTTTTATAGCAACTATATTGATTGATTTAGGTCCCACAATAATCAATGGTGTAGATCAACATTGTGGTGATTGGTTGTGTATTTTCGTTGTGTCCGTATTATTCCTCATATTTTTAATATAAGTAATTTTTGTGGGATCTTTAAGAACGTCCTACTATACTTACGGCACAATTACAAGCTTTAAAAATAAATATGTATTTGGATGTTTTAAGTGCAATAGTAGATTTCGCGTAGTAGCCTTAAAAACCTTCTTTTAAGGCCGATAAGTACTCTCTTTGTTTCTATTTAACTGTCGTAGTTGTTAAAAATGAAAATTCCTATTGTACTATATTTTATTAAGCGACATTGCAAGAACGCGCGGTAATTACATCAAGATGTAGAGCATTTCCCTATTCCTTAAAACACTCAATGGTGGATCGAACCCATCAAGAAGATGCGCAAGGAGGTTTCCCAAACGATTTACAAAAGAAAAGACATCGGAAAAAAAAAACTAGTCAAACTAATGCAAGCGTCCGTAATGACACCAATGTTTGAGAGATCTTTATCAATGAAATTTAGTTTCGTATAACTTTTTAAGAGAATCTCTTTCAACGATCAGAGAATAGAAACCATGAGCATTAATGCCATAAGTGATCCCATAGTAAATAACATAAGCATCTCCTGAGTTTACCGAACAGAAAGCTATCAAACTGAGTGAAAAAGTTTGGGGATTTTTACTTATAAAGTCATGAAAATTTCCACCACATGCTAAACTGCCACTGTAAAATTACACATCGGTAAAATAGTAGAATACTCACCCTCATATAAATGTGAGACATAAAGATCTTGTCAACTCGGATTAACCCTTATAGACCAAGCGATGACGACAGATCTAAGAAGTTGACCAGATACTTTGTGACTCACTTAACGCTACCAGACACGGGATCTGAGGGCGTTACAGATTGGTATCAGAGCCGACTATCAGACGGACCTAAGTGCAACACCGTGAGAGACGATACGGGCCACCTCTAGAATCCTCTGGTATGGACGTGACTGAGACAAGTCCCGGCGAGGACGCTAGTTCCTTATTGGGGGGATATGTAAAATCTCACTGTTAAAGATCAAGCGCTTACCATTGTACTAAAATCAATTGGTGCCAGTAAAGGCGCTACTATATCTCTTTAGGCATTCAAGAGTGTGGACAATCTGTCCCAACACCCTCTCCCCTCAAGTGTTGACAATTTGGCCAACACTAGCATAATTTTTCATTCAAGAGTGTGGGTAATCTGTCCCAACACCCCCAAGTGTGGGCAATCTGTCCCAACACTTGCACAATTTTTTTTATAAATAATGTTCCAACCAGGGTTCGATCTCATGACCTATGGCTTTGATACCATGGTAAGGATTGGGGAAAATATTTTTCATATCATTCATCAACAGAAGGGTACAATATTTATAGTACAATTCCGGGGCTTCCTCTCATATCCAAAATGACCGAACTATCCTTACTAATATAAATACATCATATAATTCGTCATATAATGTCGTAATACCCCCTCAAGGTGAAGCGTGAAGATCTCGAACGCCCAGCTTGCGCAATAGAAACTCAAACTGCTGACGTCCCAACGCTTTCGTAAATATATCCGCCAACTGATGCTTCGTGGGCACATAGGAAGGAAGGATCAATCCGTCGGTAATAGAATCACGCACGAAATGACAATCCTCCTCGATGTGCTTCGTGCGTTCGTGAAATACCGGATTATGTGCAATATATAGCGCCGACTGACTATCACAAAAGAGCCGTATCCCTGGAGGGTGCCGCACCCCAAGGTCAGCCAACAACTGCTTTAACCACTTTAATTCGCATGTAAGAGATGCCATAGACCGATATTCAGCTTCCGCAGAAGAACGAGAAACAATAGTTTGTTTCTTGGACTTTCAAGATATGGGCGAAAGACCAAGAAACACGAACCATCCGCTCAAAGAACGTCGAGTAAGCGGGCAACTCGCCCAATCAGAATCACACCAACCCTCTAAAATGAGGGAACTATCAGAACGCAACAAGATACCTTAACCGGGATGTTTCTTCAAATAACGAACGAGACGCAGTGCTGCATCCCAATGATCAACTCGAGGAGCATGCATGAATTGAGACAAAACATGGAAGGAGTAAGCCAAGTCGGGCCGGGTCACCCCAAGGTAAATAAGCCTCTCAATCAACCGCCGATAGGGTCCATGATCACTCAACAATTCACCGGTGGCAAGGGATAACTTGTGGTTTTGCTCAATAGGAAAATCGGCTAGTTTGCTCCCAAGTAAACATGCTTCATGAATAATGTCAAGGGCGTATTTCCGTTGGTTCAAGAAAATCCCATCTTTGTTCCGGGCTACCTCTATCCCGAGAAAGTATTTTAAAACCCCTAAATCCTTCATCTTAAAGCACTTCCCTATATATTCCTTAAAATAGTCATTGCAACCTTATCATTCCCGGCAATGATCATATCATCCACGTACACAAGCACGTTCAACTGAATACCACCTCGATGTAAGGTAAATAACGAATAATCTGAGTACGACTGACGAAATCCATAATCTTTCAAGGCAGAAGCTAGCTTTGCGAACCAATATCTCGGTGCATGTTTCAAACCATATAGAGATTTACGCATCTTGCAAACCATGTTTGAGCCCTTCTTCTCAAAACCGGGAGAAATCTTCATTTAAATTTCATCCTGCAAATCACCATGTAGAAAAGCATTATGTACATCCATCTGATGAACATCCCATTGTTTCACTGCAGCAACACTAAGGAAAGTGCGCACAGTAACCATCTTTGCCACAGATCAAATGTCTATGTATAATCAATTCCTTCTTCCTGATGATGCCCGAAAGCCACTATCCGGGCTTTCAACCGTTGCAAGGTCCCATTTTCATCATATTTCTCGGTATACACCCAATGACTAGTACATCCTCAATGACTCCCTTTGGATGTTTAATGGATCTATCCGCAAGTTGGAGAGTCATCTCCGTACGCTTAAGCTTGCCTATGCCAAGTTTCATAAAATCATCATAGGACATGAGGTTTATGCTCGCACCAAGATCACACAACACCTTCTTAAATAGAAACCCCAATCTCACATGGGATCGTTAAACTCCCGGGGTCTTTAAGTTTATGAGGGGCTTATGTTGAAGCACGGCGGAACACTCCTCACTTAGACACACCGTCTCATATTCTTCCAACCGTTTCTTTTTGGATAGTATGTCTTTAAGAAACTTACCATCCGCCGGCATATTCGTGAGTGCTTCGATGAAAGGGATGGTTAAGTGCCGAGAAGTGTCAAGAAAACGTGCATATTTCTTATCCAACTTCATCTTTTTGATTTCCTTTCAAGGGGGATAGGGAAGTGATTCAAGATCAATTAAAGTAGGGTTAGAATGTATACCTCCCTTACCTCTATCATTGGATGAAGATGATGGAGCTTCCTTGAATGTTTGTGCATTTGGTGGACGCCATGTGTCATCATTCTGCCCCATTTTCCTTGAAGGACGGCCATAAACTTTTTTCTTAGGCGTGCACCGGGTTATGACCAGCGTGAGCCGGCTTTACTGCAGAATTCTCTGGTTTCTCCCCTGTAATTCCGGCATGATCCGGGCTAAGTCCGGCGTGAGCCGACTTGCTTGTGAAAATTCTAGAAACTTGTGAATCATTCCCGGTGTGAGCCGACCTTCCATTGACGGTTTCCTCTCTAACATGCTCGTTGAATAAGGTCCTTAAGTCACTAGCTCTCGGGTTTTTTAATAGCCGTGGAACCTTTATCCATTTTTCTTCTTCCTCCACCTCAACATAGCCATCATTTCTAAAACAATCATCAACAATCTCCTCTTCCTCTTCACTCAACCCTTCATCTTTCTCATCATTCAAATCTTTTCAACCTTATTACTAGGCTCATTATGCCCATATGACATTCCACTTCGAGTAATAATAGCATTGACTTCTCTCGGGTTTCGCTCGGTGTTGCTTGGTAATCCACCCGGTGGTCTACTACTACTTTCTCTGGCCTTCCCTAGTCAAATGGTCTTCAATACCTCGCATTGATGCTTCCATAGTTCTCATTCTTGTATTTTGGCTTACCGTGGATGTTTTCAAATTGCCAACATCTTTGGAAATCACATCAATAGAATTCATCATTATTTGAATATTGGCGGCTTGAGTAGCAACTACACCCATCAAGTTTTCCATTAAAATTTTCCATTGAGGATCCTCTTCCATTGGTTGAGAACTTTGTTGAACGGGGGCATATTGGGTAGGAACTTGTTGGTAAAAAGGATGTGGCGGTGATTGTTGGTAAGAGGGATTTTCTTGGTATTCACTTGTTGTTGCACATTGGCATTGATGGATGCTTTTTGTTGTTGTTCAAGAGATGGTCCGGATCCATGATTTGTTGAATTATCGGACCAATGGAGAGTGGGATGATCTCTCATGATATTGTTGTATGCGTTGGTGTAAGCATTGTTGAGCTTCCGGTGTTGTTGCATAAAGCTCACTTCTTCCTTTGAATATTCACCGGGTTTCACTAATCCCAACGGTACATTATCATTCCTCATGCTTTCATAAGCCGCATTACTAGGCTTTTCACTCCCCGAACTCTTTCTAGCTTGAATTCCATCAACTTTCTTACTAAGGGATGCCAATTGTGCCAACACTTCCGTTTGAATGGATGATTCTCCCACAAACGCAACTTTCCTTGTACTTGAGCCGGTTTCCCACATTCGGTTATTCTTTGAAATTTTCTCAATAGCATCATACACGTCTTGTGCCATGCTCATCATCAAAGAACCATTACAAGCTTGGTCAACCTCCACACGTGCCTCTTTCCTCAACCTTCGACAAAAGAATTGGATTTGCATGTCTAAAGGGTACCCATGGTCGGGACATTCTCCCAACAACCTCTTGAATCTCTCCCAAGCAACCCCAAGTGATTCATTGTCTCCTTGCTTGAAGCTAGCAATCTCAACCTTTAATTCCAAATTTCTCCCCGGAGTAAAATATTGCTTCAAGAACTTATTTTGGATCTCTTCCCAACTTGTCAGAGAATGGTGAGGGAGTGACATAAACCAATCCTTAGCTTTACCAACCAAAGAGAATGGAAACAATGAAATTCTAGTTCATTCTCTATGATTACCATGGTTCTTGGCGGTATTGCATAATTCCTCAAATTGATAAAGGTGGTGGTGTGAGTCTTCATTATCATCACCATGAAATTGATCTCTAGACTCCACCAATCCAAAAAGATGAGACTTGATGTCAAAGTTGTTTGCACCAACATTGGGTAGAAGGATTGGGTTACTGGTTGCATTCCTCCTCATGGTTTGATCACAAATAGGTCTTGGGTTTGAAGGGTTATTGTTGTTTTTGTTCCGGTTGTTTTGGTTTTGATGTTTTGGTTGTTGGGATTTTGGTTATTGTTGAGTGGTGGAAGATTGTTGTTGTTTGGTGGTGGTGGATTTGGATTTTTGGGATTTTGGGCATAGCCTTGGGCACGATTGAGCCCTTGCCCTTCTTGTGCGTCTACAAAGTTCTCATCATCCATCTCTACTTCTTGATTAGATGACTCTTGTGAAGAACTTTCACCTCAATTAGGCTCTTGGATTGCTTGACTACCTTTATTTTTGGCTCTCAAACTTCTAATGTAAGTATTGATATCCGAACGATATGGAGTGAGAGGTGCCTTGCCTTGTCAAGAACTGGTCATCCACTACAAGATAGAAACAACAAGAAAACAATAAAACAACACTTGGTGACTTACCAAAGAGGTAAGCACCAAAAAAATAAAATAGAAAAGAGATTAGAGAAGATTGACTTATTCTCAAGACTTTTAAGCTAGTATAAGTATCAACCATTACACAATCCTCGGAAACGGTGCCAAAAAGCTTGATCGGTCTTTTTCAGGTGTCCAATCTAACCGGCAGTGTACCGGGTCAATTGTAGTCTAGTAAGTGGTCAAGGTCGTATCCACGAGGATTGTGAGGTTGAACACCAAAAAGCTATTATTATCTTGATCTAATTCGCAAATTAACAAGAAGGTAAATGTATCTATGATTCTACTACCACAAAGGTGATAAAATGATAAAAGGCCTAACCAAGACAATGTGTAGACTAGCAAATCTCTCATAGTATAATGGGAATGATATCCTTCCATCCAACCAATGGTGTTCAAAAGTGTGAAATGGAGCATTCCTAAGAAAGTAGGTTCCCCTCATACGAGTGCATGAAACAACTGTATACCTCCTCCTTGGCCTAGGTATCCTAAACCTAATGAATTGGTACGATGAGCACTTGAATGCAATGACAATGTCAACTATCCCCGGATAAGAAATCGAATTCCACTTAAGATCGATTTTACCTTCCGGTTTTCTTATTCCTTCTCCCACACCTAATATCTCCTTTCGGTCTCAACTAAGTGTTTGTGTGCTAGTGCTAGGTGATCAATCCAACACCAACAAGCAATACATTGCAAATAGGAAAAGATTCATCACAATTAAAACTAACAACATAAACAATCATTCCCAATCAACATAAGAGATTAAACTAATTCTACAACATCATCTTGGCTAGTTTAACCTAGCCACACATTACTATGTATAATATCTTGTCAATGCTAATATTCATAATAATGAGAACAATTGAATCAAAGTAAAGATAATGATTTTACCAAGCTCAAGCAATCAACTCGAAAATGATAATGTTCATTCAAGTTCCAAACATTCAATGGAGTTGATACACAAGTGTATTTTAGCCCAAGCAAAAGTAGTAGAAATTAAACTAAGAATCCAATCCCTAGTGGTTACAATTGCAATCAAGAGTAAATTTTTACATAAATTTGGCTAGGAGAGCCCATGGAAGGTGGAGGTGCCTCCAAGGGAAGAAGGAGGTGAGAAAGATGAAGTTGGGGCTGTTAAAATTTGGTTAAATTTCGATCCACATGAAGTTTATATGCTGAATTCTGCTATCTGCGACCTCCGGCGTGCGCCGTTAAGGTCCGGTGCGCGCCGGTATTGCTATAATATCTCGTACAGCTTTCTGCGACGCTCCGGCGCGCGCCGTAATAGGCCGGTTCTTCACATCAGCTCGGTAAAATGGTCATAACTTGATTTGTAGACCTCCAATTGATGTGATTCAAAATGCTTTGGAAAGCTCGTTTCTTGATCTACAACTTTCATGTAGAAGTCTTCTCCAGAAAATACCTCTAAGCTGGGTCAAATGTCCATTGAATGTATGCTATGGTAGAAACGCAAAAGACAAATGATCCGTTTGAACTCGTAAGCTTCCGGCACACTCTTCTAGCCATCAAAAGATGTGTTTATGCTCAACACGTGGCGTCACACGGGGTCTTGGTCAACCTATAATCCTGCAATACAACACCAAAATACCAAGCGTAAACCCGACACGACACTCCGGTTACTAAACCGGTACAAAACCTATCATAATATGATATTTTATATAATAATTACTACTTACACATTTGGATGAAACTAAGCAATTAATGACTTGAATTGGTACAATAATGCTCAAACTGGTATCATAAATGGGGTAAAATGTCATAATAATGAGCGACAATTTGTCTCTCATCGGGCCTCCACGGGCTGATTAAAGGGAAAAACGTGCTCATAAAATTTCACATCTCGGGACATAAAAATCTCCTCAGTTTCAAGGTCATACAAAGTCCATCATTTCTTCGCAAAAGGATATCCCAAGAAAACACACTTATGACTACGACTGTCAAATTTATTAGAGTGGTGGTGGTCGAACCCTGGGGCACTTACGAAATTATATACCATAAAGGAAAGCTTCTTTCAGTCTCTTGAAATAATAGCAGTCATGATTCTGAGCCACTAAGTTATCTGATTAACCTCTACACTCATTCCGTAGGACAGAGAGTGGTGGCTACTTCGGTTAGGGTTTAACCGTTTTAATTATTATAAATTAAAGGTATGATTACAAACAACTTGTAATATTTATATAAAATAAAAATAAAGTTTTGCTGATGCCATGTAAAAGATATGTGGGTACCATAATATTTAATCTTTACCTATAAAGATGTTCTTTAAATAAGGGAATGATGTAAATTAAGATGACGATGCTGTCAACCTTTTTATTCCAAGAAGATTTCTTCAAAGTCATTCTCCACTTCCTTTATCTTTTTCTTCGTAGGTGGCTCCCATGTGCAGCAGCATCCTGCGACCTTCGACATGGGAGATTCTTAATTTCTTTGGGAAAGAAAAGGTGATTTCTTCCGCTCAATGAAACACTTTATCCCGACCTGATATAATGATGAGGTTATTCATGGTTAGTAAATGGTCTTTTAGGTAAGAGGAGGATCAAGACCTAGTGTCTACAAGGAGTCGTCATGTATTCACATCTATCTCCCGCACGGTAGCTGTAGGGATTGGATCATACGTTTCTTGATGCAATATATTATCCGGAAACCAACTGAGCTACACGTACGGGTATTCTAAATTTCTTAAACGCACCTTTCGCATTGTATCGAATCATTAAACCAATGACCAGGGGCGGATCTACCTTATACATATGGGGTCCACGGACCCCGTTAAAAATAAAAATACTGTACATTTTACCTATAAAAAAATATTTTGAATCCTGTGTGTTAAATATTTACGGACCCCCTCAAAAAAAAAATCTTGGTACGCCAGTGCCAATGACATGTATGTAAAAGATAAAATAATATTTATCTTTTTATACATACATCAATAGATTAATGGAGGATTAAATAAACAATGGTGGGGGACAAGAATTATCAACAGCTCTTCTGCTACAATTAATTAGATTAGATAAGATTACGATAGGAGTAAAAACGACCAACGGAGAAAAAGATAAAAGTAGCATTTTTTATTTTTTATTTTTATCTTTTCCATCTTTGTATTCAAAGTTTCAAACGGTGATGATATATGTAGGGAAACCAAACAATCGATCGGACTAATACGAACCAAACCAGAAAAACAAGAATCGTGATTTTTAATCGGATTATATATAATTAAAAACCAAATCATTCACTACAATTTGGTTCCATATTGAAAAAAATAAAAAGGTTCCAAAACAAACAAAAGATACCTAACAAAATTTATAGTAATAAATGACCAACAAATTAAATCTTCATCTTGATGGATTTGATGTTGACATATATTCATACAACCACTCTTGTTGTGATATACATCATTGGGTTTGGTGGATATTGATCGGATTGGGATCCTCTGCCGTGAAACAGCGTCTGCTGTGTCTGCCGTGACGTTAAACGGCGTCGTTTTGTCTCCAAACGACGCCACACGACGCCGCCCAAGTGTATCCGGCCTTGCCCTAATTTTCAGCTAGGACCAAAACGACGCCGTTTTGGCGTCAAACGACGCCGTTTTAGCATCACAGCAGCATCTGCCGTGAATGCCCTACGGCAGAGGATCCGGCCCCATATTGATCACCATAGATATGATCAAAACACTGTGGGCCTAGGGACTCAACGGCACAGAGGCACACAGTCTAAGCGGTAGTTCAGAGCCCAAAATTGTCATTTTTGGTGTTCCGACACGTTTTAAGATGCCCTAGGGCGGTTAGTAGGGCGGTTTAGCAATATGTCAAGGCGCAGTTACGAATTGTAGTGCATAGAACATAATACGATCCACCTTTTGATACTTTTAATTCAATTTTAGTTTTTCCGAGCAATTTCTTGTGATTCAATCTTTCAGTTCAAAGATTGGTTGCTTGTGCAATTCGTCTAACTAATTGCTAGTGAGGTACCGTACTTAATTTAATCATGCTTTTGTATTCCTTCGATGCTAGGTTAAACCTTCAATTAATCAAATCAAGTAGAAATAATTCAAACCCAGTCTATGTAGTATGGTGATCCATGTTTGTGCTTGCAGAACTAGATGCACGTTCTTTATTTGTCGTCTTAGCAGCAGGTCGTTCCATCGTCTAGCTAGACGGCAGATTAGAACTGCAACCGGTCCTTCCGATCTTTTAATTCTGATTGTCTATGTATAATTAATTCATGTGTTAAACCTGATCAACTTTATGCTATGCTTTAAAAATAAAATAAAAATCTTTTATCACAACTATTCTGAAGTAGCCGCAAGTTGAAGGAGTAGTTAGGACATTGATACCTAGATCACAAGGTAAAATTAGCACGTTCACGGTAGTTTTCTTAGCGAGATTTTCCACCATCATGTGGGCAACCCATAAATCGTTTTAATGCATGTCGGTTAATTAGATCTAGCCCGTTCACGTTAAACCGTTAATGCAAAATAGATGTTCCTCCGCCCGTTAATGGATTAGAACGCCTTTAAGGATTCATAACTATTAATTAACTAGAATTTTGTCGTTAAACTTAAAATCATATATATCACGTACATAGAAGATTTGGGAGCTTATAGATACGTGGTTCGGTTAGTTTGTTTGAATTGTTAGTTCGAATTACTTGATTTTGTCACCCAGTTCTCTGTTTTTTAGGGTTACATTTACTTTTAGTGACAATTTGGTCCAAGACCAACTTATATGTTTGCTAGGTATAGATACTTGGTTTGTTTATCGATGTTGCTCAATCCTTGTGGATACGACATTTGCTCGCCAAGATTATATTACGATTGATCTAATCATTTTGTTAGTACAAGTGCCGTGGGCGTGATCAAGTGTCACACTTGTTGTTTTGATGATGGTTTAGGAGATGATGGTTCAATATAAAAAATTGTAAAATCATTTCTTTGGCTTCACTTAAATAATCTATAGTATTGGTGTATTACATATTATACGTGTGTGTTAGTCCATGATAAGTTGTAATTTTAATGAATAATTTTATTTGTTTATGAAAACCTGAACCAAGTCAAATCAAATCATTCTAAACAAGTGCTTTTAGCCTAAAATTAAACTATGTTAGTTTGGTTTAAAAATCCGGAGACCATATAAAATGGTTCGGTTATATATACAAATTTAAAATAAAAAAAAAACACAGTAAAAAATGATTATGTTCACCTCTAGATATATGCACCGCGACATTACTCCCCGACAATGGCATCAAAACTTTGATGTCACGTTTAGCACATCTCAATTAAGGATTTCCTTGAAGATTCCCTTTTACCTGGAAAACTAGATGAACAACATCTAACCGACAGAGTACCGATCAGATGTAGTAGTATAGTTAGTGAAGTAGGATCAAATCCCAAGAGAGTAGTGGGGTCAAGTACCAAGTGATTTGTTCATCCTAGTTCAATCATGCATCTTCAAAACATTGAAGTGTTGGTGTGGTGGTGGACACCGCCACTACGTAGTCGGAGTGTATGCTATGCAAGAGTGGTTTAACAAAAAATAATGCAAAAATATTTGAACCTTCATTCCAAACAATGAGTGCTTTTGACCATCCTTCCTTTGGTGACCTTATTAAGTGGAATGATACAGTTCCTATCCTAAGCATGCAATATTTCATGACTAATAATGCTCATTGTTTCATTTGATATAAAATATGCACAAATTCATTTAATAAATATATACAAAAATTCAGAACGAAAGAAAAAAAATGAATAAGTTAAAGACGCCCCTAAGGGCAAGTTTTTAATTACTCGTTTTAATTTCAAGTCGACCGAATGACGTATCTCGGTCGACCGAGTGACATGTCTCGGCAGGCTGACCGAATGAAGGTCCGCGTAGGTACAAATTATGACTACTTCTTAACGTTTCTAATCTAAACACATGGGTTCGTAAATAGTCTACATCGCGAAATCAATACAAGAAAACTACTCCATAATAAAATAAATCGGATCTACGAATAAAGATTGCGAATTGAAAAGTCAAATGATATAAAAAAAACTAAAAACTTAATAAACTCAAGGTATTGTATATATTGTATCTTGTAGGTTGGTTGTCACTATTTTATTTACTACGTTTAGTTAGTCGTAGTATCAAAATTCAATATTCATATAAATATCAAATTTTCATCTCCAATCATAGATGATTTTAATATATCTATAAACCATATCTACAACCGTAAACATCAAAATTTAGTAGTATTATTGTTTTAGCTTGATTAAATTTATGAATTCTTTTAACATTATCACTACAATATAAAAACAAAATCATTATCAAATACAATAAAATATTATTATCGTATTTATTAATAAATTATTTGAAAAAAAAATATATACATGTTCTATATTGTTTGATCGAATACTAATTTCAAAAATATATAAATTTCAACTAGATTGAATCTCATTTACGCGCGTGGGGTGTACATGGGAAAGTATTAGCCAAGGGATCGAATTTGACCCAAACCGATACTTTTTCGGTTTGGTTTCTACAAACCAATCAAACACCTTATATAATTATATATATATAATATTATATTTTAAACCAATCCAACACTTTTTTGATATATGCGAGATATTAATACTTTCCCATAAACCGAAATTGGTTCAAAATTTTTTCCAAGATTCGGTTCGGTTTGGGGGATAAAATTACCCCATCCGACCACTAGGCAAAAAACCGAACCGAACCGCTTGCATTCTAAAGTTTTGACTTTGGCCTACCTCTGTTCCAAAACGCAAAGTCCATTTGAGATTTTTTTTCATGAAAGTTTGTTAAATTTGTTATTTGTCATTAATTTTGATAAAAAAAAAGTCTAAAATAACCTTAAACTGTTATTAATGCAAAGTAGTGAAAAATGAATGGATAATAATAAATAGCGGTAAAAGGAGAAAAATATAATAAATGATTCTTTAGTTATCTAAATACACTACATTATGTCATTATGCAACAAAACCGAAAAGCTAGATTGACTTATATTTTGGGACGGAGGTAGTATTTTATACTACCTACGGTCCAAAATATAAGTCACCGTTGACTTTGACACGCATATTAAGGAGGCGATAACTAATCGAATTTTTACACTATCATGACGAAATAACCCTTAGCCCTTGTTCGACTCAATTGCGAAACAATGGGTAATTTCGTTATGATAGTAAAAATTCGATTATTTCGCCCTCCTTATATCGTGTCCTATTATATTTTGAACGATCTCCTATCAAACAATAGTGGAAAATATATTATTCTTATCAACCCCGGCTCCACCACTATTACTCAACGATACAAGAGCGGCAACAAGTCCCGCATTTCCGGCTATCGTGGGTTCAGTGTAATTGTAGTTTCCTCGGACATCTGAAAACCCATCAAACTTATCGGGTCCTCTAACCACATGGCACCGTTAATCGATTATGTTTGGATCAGGCCTCGGGTTGTCACGCCATTTCATTCCATTCCGCCCGTGCATGAATACTTGATGCCGTCATTTGGTATGGAGGCTCCCCGATGGTGTACGTGCCTTGGAAACTTAGCTCCGTAACCCACCACATAGCTCAAGTTTAAATGATTTGTTCCCAATATGTACTTGATCTGCAACATTTAAATATATAATTAAGCAAGCTGAATAGTACTTCAAAAGTAATCAAATTATATAAGGTTCACGAATGAACAAATAGTACCTGAGAAGCTGCATTGGCGTTTTGGGCTAAATGTGGATCTGTTGCAAGTGCGAGATAGCTATCATCTCCTGTGGCATAGTATAGCCACGTAGCACCCCACACATGCTCATCCCAGAACCCAGTGGAGTTGTATGAAGCATCTTTATTGACTCCATACCATGAATATGGCTCTTGCTTCTCAGTATCCCGAGCAAAAGAAAATATGGTGATAAGAATATCTGAGTAGGCAACGTCAACCACAAAAACTATGGATGCCTCTGCTAATGCTGCCGCCTCCCCTCCTAGGTCGGGAGCGGAATATGCGGTATGAACTGGCCTTTCGTCGTAGTCCATGTCCTCTGGCCGCTCCCAACACGTTTCATCATTTGGAGTTCCAAATCCAGTGTCTCTGGAACCAACCTTGCCAAAAGAAATTAAAGACGATGTCATTTTAAATATTAATCGAACCAACCCCGTTTTTCTTACTTTAATCTCCATGTTTGTTTATCTTGTAATAGTGCAAATGTATTTAATTAAACGAGCCTAACATATATATACTACATTCTTACTTGACTATAAACTTTATCAATGCTTGAAGAGTTGGAATCAAAGGTTAAGAGTATGTAGTCGGTTCCCCATCTGATGAGATCCCGAACATTGTCATACTCTCCGCTGGAGTGGTAATTGTGCTCGTATTCAAGCACACTCCAGCTCAACATGGTCAAAGCAAACGACATCGGGAAATTGTATTTTAAGTTTATCCCCGAGTCGTTATATCCCCCGACCAAGCCACCTTTTTTATTGTCGACCCCATCCTTCAACCCCGAGTCGCCCCTCCATGGAATGCCATTATTCTTTGGCAATCTTCCAGCTGCACGCAAAACAAACAGATTAACTTAATTATCACTATATATACCAATTGATCAAATTCCATCTTAATTAGTGAAGAACATGCACATATATATATATTTATGTAAACGCACATTTTTTGGAACCGCGACGGATTTCATCTAAATAATGAAATCTGTCTTCACGAACTGCGTTGTTCTGCTGCGGGCGTTCTTCCTGGATTGTGTCAATGTTAAGCTGGATTGAGGCTCCCCTTCGATTTTCGGGATTCATCTTTTGTGTTCCTTCAATTCAAAGTGTGAGAGAGGAAGGGATGAGATCGATTGAGAGGTAATTAATTTGCAGAGCTAAGAGGAAGCAAAGGTGAAAACTTCACACTATATATATATATATGCTATATTTTCTTTTGCTTTTCCTTGTCACTGCAGCTAGCTAGCTAGCTGTTTGAGAGCACAGAGTATTGTTTTTTAGAGCTAAGCTGGGTGTTTCTGTGCTTTTGAGATGAAACATTTTTGCTAGATTTTATAACTAAAATCTTTCATCACTGTACGTTCAATAACAATTAAATAAAATAAAATAAAAATAAAAATAAATGTGACAGCCTAATATTTTTTTATTTATTAACATCTCAACCACATGCTTAACAACCCGCGGGCCAATACATACATTAACTCTTGTCATGATGATCACATAACTTTAGAAATCTTACAATTACAATGATGGGGCCAAAAGGGGAAAAAAGAAAGTTACGCTGAGAAACATATATAATCTTTTGTAAGAGTATATATATATAAAATAACAATGTTTGGGAAAAATTAAATAACCTTTGGGATAAATTTAATTTTATCGATCAATATTACATATCAATTTATTATCTTAACCGATGTGCATGAAAGACGATGAATATGAGTGGAAAACAATTTGATCCGTTAAAGGACGATCTCAAAAGGGTAATCTCTTGCTTTGGTTTATTGGGCGTAGTCCTCTTTACTTACGTTGACTTTTTTTTCACTGATATGCATCTAGTGGGAGAGGACGCATGCATGATATGCCAAAGTCATAGGGAGACGTTGCATAGATTGCGGGAAAATTAAGTCGATATGAAAAGGGGTGAATATTGCTAGCAGAAGGCTTTGGAGTGTCTTTTCACGAGTCAAGGGTAAGTACATGGGTGGATGATTGTCTCAAGGGGGAATTGTATGAGGAAGGAGATGTACATGTTGCATTGGACATTCCAATTTCGAGAGATCGTTTTGGGCGTGTGCACTGGCGTAATCAAAAGGTGCATCATACGGTTATCCGAAGACCAAATTAAGATGGTGTTTTATATCTCAAGTGATACAAAGAGTGAGAGAGTCGAGGATTATGTGGGCGGGCTACTAGCTAGTATTGACGTTTTGTTTGGATATGATTTTAAGTTATATGATTCCTTTTTATTATGTAATACAGTACAATTTTTTGCTCTTGCTGGCAGGCAATAATGTCATAGCACATCTACTAGATCCAGAGCAGTTTACCAAAGTTGTCCTTCTGATCAATGTATGACAGCTTTTCACGAGAGCACAACTACTCTGGATCTGGCGAATGTGGTTATGTGATACGAAGAGCGAGAGAATTGATGATTAGATATGTTGGCTAGCTAGTTTGGTGTTGCGTTCTTTTTGTTTGGATACGATTTTAAGTTAGATTATTCTTTATTCTTTGTAATAATGTACAATTTTTTCGCTCTTTGTTTGATTAATGAAGTTTCAGTTTTCAAAAAAGTATATATACTGGAACGGGTAAATCATTTCTTTAATGTGAAATCACAAATCTTACCAACCTGAGGAGTAATATCATTTTTTTTTCTTAGGTGAAAAGTAAATTATCTTAGCATGACATGTGTCATTATTATGTATGGACAAGTGTGTAGTGTGGTGTTTTATCTTTAACCCTTAGATTAATTTTTTGAGCTGTGTTAGTTTGATTATCTATTAATGAAGTATCAGTTTTCAAAAAAAAAGTAATGAATATCATTCCAATGAAAACCGTTTGCTCCACTGTATTACTTTAAGTTTAGGGGTCAATATCATTTCCTTTGGGGTTCGGTGTTTCTATATTTGATAAATGATTCGGTCATAACATAAACAATTTTATATCCTTAATTATGTGGTATGTTTTATTGACTAACATATATCATGGTTAATGAGTTGTAATTACAAAAAAAAATGTGGCTTAAGGTGTTTGATTGTAGCACTAATCTTCTGAATTTGAGCTCGTTGTTCAAATAATAAAAAGAAAATGTTGTTATTACCTTTTTTATACCTATGTTTTCAAAAAAGATATAATAATAATAATAATAATAATAATAATAACAACAACAACAACAACAACTAAGTTGTCATTGACGCTGAATTAATCTTGCCAAATTAATTAGAAGGTTGACAATATGGTTACATCAATCTTTGCAACTCTTGAGGAAAAGATTAAATATTATGGTACCAACTCTTAAATTATTATATGTTACGCATTTAATATATATAAATTTTATGAAACTTAATTTAGAGCTAAATCACATAATTAAATCATCAAGGTGTTCCCTTCAGGAAAAAAAAAATTACATCAAGGTGCTGGGTATGTGATTTGTGTGTAAGGTGTTATTCAAATCATCAAGGTGCTGGCATAAGTTTTATTAATACGTGTTCAAGAATTTATAATATCTATATTACATGACATATATAAAATATAATATTATTTCCAGAGTCTTTTTCTTTTTATGTAATACTATTGTGAAATGTAATTTTTATTTTTTATTTATTTGAGAGGGAAGTGAAATGTATTATTGGAACGAGACAAATTACATAGTAAAAGCATTTATTATTGACTGTATATAGTATACAATACATAAAAAAGAGTCCTTTCCTTTTTGAATTAAAATTTCTGTAAATGAGATATGTACCAACATTACAATCCAAAATTAATGTCTTCTATCTTTATTTATTCGAATCAACATGTACATTGGGACCACACTTTTATTATTATTATTATTTTGAGTTTGGGACCACACATTTAAGTATACCCTTCAAATGTGATTGATTATAAAATTGTTTTGTGCGTCATAAATAACAAAAATGATGGGTTGATATATATAAGTAATTAATTATCTAAATTGAACTAAGTTATGTTCCATCTTTTTTGAACTAAGATATTCACGGCTTAAGAAGTTATAAGAAATAACATTTCGTAATGCTAAATCTATGAATGATAGCGCCTTCACTAGATAATTGAGAAATGTTGAGGCTACTCCGTACCGCCGTTCAAAGAATACGTACAACCAATTACGGACATGCATGTAGTATGCATTTTGTTCGTCCTCCATCTCTTAATTTTTCTATTTGTTTTTTTAAATAAACGATGTTCATTTAACCGAAATTCTACGTCGTTTCTGTGTACAATCATCATCGAAACATAAAATGTTGAGGGCAGTATACCCCTATCATGTTGGTCACTATCTAATTAGGTTGTGATGGTCATTTAAAGTTTACGTAAACCTAATCTTTTGTTGAATGGTATGGTCAATCGATGTTGATGGGCTCTGTTTTGAAGACATGTGTGGCTCTGTTTTATTTAAATATTATTACATTCTTGATTTTTATCCATATATTTGAAATCGGTAAATTAAAATGTAAATATGATTTATGTATTACGACAAAAATAGTAACATATAAAACGTAAGATAATTAATACATGTTTGTCTTCTTCAGAACTAGCTTTATGATATATATATATATTGATTATTATGTACTACTTTTTTAGCTGAGTGAACGAATGCTGTTAACCGTATTTAAACTTGAAACTATTTAATGTACATGCATAAATATATATATATATATATATATATATATATATATATATATATATATATATATGATATTAGACACACCTCACACATGTATATATTGTGTAGAACCCTCTCGATCAATTGCATGGGAATTTATGTGAATGAAAGAAGGTTTAAATGTTACTCGTTTTTACACATTAAAGAAAATGATACGTTTACATCTTAAAATCTATATAACTATAATCGAATTAATGTAACTAATAATTAAATGAATAGTAGTACTATATATGGTAGATGTGTAGAAAGGAAAGTGACCACCCACCAGCAAGAACATGGGTAGATGAATGTATTTCCTGTAATGACAATGCGACCAAATTCGAGATTACAACTTTGATTGAAGTGAATAAGGAAATTTGATTTTCATGCCTCATCTTTTCACATAAATAAATATATTCATGCTTTCATGCTTAGTCACTATCAATTATTGATTGTTGAGACTTTGAGAGATAATATATATATTATATATATGCAGTTAACATAACCTTAATCAACTTTTATTATGAATAAAACACATAATTCAAGCGAGATTAGCGGTTGCATATGTGTTTTAATTGTATATATATAGGTGTTATTCATATGTTTGGTTGGTGTTTTGTAAAGCATTAGGGTGGAGGGGCTAATAGGGTGGGGGCGGTTTGGGGTTTTCATTTTGTAGTGTTATTTTTTTTTATTTTTTTTTTAATGATTATTGTTAATTTTTTTAATGTGATAAGTTAGGGTATAAACATTAGTGAATGTTGTTATCTATGATTAACGTCGGTCTTATAATGTGATAGTTAGGCCCAAATAAAAGTAACACCTAATTAATTAATCCTTACTAATCTTAAAACCATGGATCAACGATGTCAGATAGTGTGATTTGATATAGTCCTAACAATCTCTCGTCCACCTTGCTCAAACATGCTCTGTCAAGCTCATCACACAACTTTTCATTGCATGGTTATTGTCTTCAATGATAGAGCATGATCTATTGGAGGCTCTAATGAGATTTTTTGAGCCACCCTTGAAACCTTGTTTAATAGCCAGTCTGAGGCTAAGTAAAATGTTGGAGTATAAGTTTGTGATCGCCAAAGCTACCAAAAGAACATCATTTATGGCGGATTACTTAGCCCAGATGAAGTGTTATTAACGCAAATCGACTTATGTTGCTTGCTACCCCATTAGTAAAGGGGACCATTATTGTACCACAACAACTCTATCATTTAACACACTTACATGTGCATCACGGTAGAATCGACCATGTGAAAGTCAAATGTATTGGCAATGTGCAACCCTGTGAAAGTCGAATTAGGATCGACATTGCGGGAAGTCGCATATTGCCCATATATTCAACTTTCACACGGTCGACACTGTGAAAATGATATGGTGCACCGGCAGTCATGTGACAACAAGTAGATCGGTTGTGGTGCAAACAATAGACCCGTTGGTAAATCTAAACTTGTTTTGGCTTTATCGGAAGGATTGGACAGAGATTATGAGGCATACATAATTATTATCATAGTTAGGGCTGGATCTCTGACCTAGCAAGAAGTACAGTCACACCTGATAACTCGTGAGTCGTGAGAGGTTGATTTCCATTTATTCCAAGGACATTATGTTCCCCTTTTTAGCCCGACAGATAGCCACCGCCACCGCCACCGCCACCGCCCCCAGCCATGGAGTCGCAATAATTCTTTGTTGTATTAGATGACTAGGCAGGCCAATTTTCCAACTTGTTTAATTACAAAACAACGATTTGTTTACTGCATTGGTGCTTCATTAACAATAGAATTTAAGATAAAGTGGTGGGACTCTCTATTTGTAAGAAGGTTTTTCCCCGTATTATAAATTTTACCCTCTTATGAGATGAGTTTGTATCATATTCACAATGCACAATCATAAATGAAAGATAATACGTTTTCTCCAACTTCTTTGTTTCTCTATTCTTGTTTTTCTCATTAACCTCTCCCCACATTCGTGTGGGATCAGGGGTGGGGGGCCCTCACGATTAGGGTTTAACCGTTTTTTTAGAAATAAATACATATACAAAAAGAAATATGGTTTCTAATTTAGAAGAATTAAAATTTAATAATAAAACAAAAATCATACAACAAGATTACACCAACCACTTTTTGGTTAATAAAGTCAACACCTACTTGTTATTACAAATACTAAGTACATGATATTCATTCATTACTAGAAATTTAAATTTAAATTTAAATAAAAATAAATTAAAAACCCCGACTTTGGTATGATAGATAGATACATCAACATCCCTCACTAATGAACCCTATTCTAGGACAACCAGGTTGCAATAAACCAGGTAACCTGAAAGCCGGAAATTCTATTACGCGCCATCTTCATTGCATTAGACCGTTGGATACGTGACAGGTGTGTAACTCAGTCTTCTTGCACACTTCACGTGTCAACGGTTCTCTGCTTCAACGAAGACTCCATACAATAGATTTGATCTTTCCAGTAAAATCTATACAAGTCAATCTGATACACCTGAACCCCCAACCCGCACGTGTAATTTTGCTACAAATTACAGACTTCTTTCTGTCCTGTCCTATTAACTGTCTCTTCTGACATTGCTACTACAACTTGTGCAGGTAAACTAAGCTGTTTGTAATCATCAGTTGTTTGTAATAATATTCCATTAAATGATAGTACATAAAAGGGACACCTATAACATGGTGGTTATATAACCTACTTGCCTCAAGTCATTTCTTTACGCGTTGTTGCCACATACTCTGCAAATATGAAAAAACATGGATCAGGTATCATCATCAATGAAAAAAGCATTTATGTTGTCAATATCTAGTGTAAAGATGTAAACTATAGTTTAGTACCAGAGTTTCATCATCAGAATATTCTGCATTGTCGTTTGGACTGTGGGGACCCGATTTGTCGGGTTCTTTGTGCTCCCTATCCACCTCATCTGTGTCATTAGATACAGAAGCTGACTTTACTTCCTCATCACTAGCCACATCCTGCTGAGTTTCCTCATCAGAAGATGAAACCTCCTCTGCTTCAGATCTAAGAGCACCATGCGATGATCCGGTTTTTACTTTAGTCAATTCAACTTCTTCCTCTTGAACTTCCTCCGAAACACTATTCAAATCATCGGTACGATTTCTTTTTCTTGCTGAAATGGATCCTTCATCCTTTTCAGACAGTTCAGCATCTGAAGTTTGTTTTCCTTCTGATGATTATGAAAAACAGATGAAATTTATCATCAGAAATTCAATTGTTTCTTCATAAATCTCATTAAATACAGAATCAGATTTTGGATCATCAGCAGAGAGTGAGAAGACGAAAGAACGGATTTGACCTAAATCGGAATCATTTTCTGGAGGTTTCGTAGGTTCAGGGGCAAGAACATTACGGTTCCATCCACCATCCAAGGAAGCATCATACTGTGAGATTTTCTTCAGCCCAGATTTTGGAGATTTTCTTGGTGTTCTTTTCCTTTTCGCTTGACGTGATGATGAGCTACAAATATAGTTCATAAGCCAATAAAAAACAGTATTTCCTATTTACAAGAAGAAGAAATAAAAATAAAAATAAAAACCGTTTCCATGATTGAGTAGCTATGTCTTAACTCACAAGTCAATCAGTAATTTATTCCGAGGCGAAATGGCAGAAGAATTCCGGCTTTGGTCAACTTTTAATCTGCAAAAGTCCATCAAAGTATCAAACAAGTGTTATACTTAGCTTCACACAGCATCTCAAATCAATAAAGAAGATGAACCCAAACAATATTATATAATCACCACCATGACCAATCCGTTAACTCACAGAGCAAGGTCATTTGTAAGAATCGTATTGCTTTAGTACAGCCAATCATTTATCATTTTCATTTAAAAAAAGCCACCAAATTAAACATCATCTGTTCAGTACAAAAAATCTATGAGCTTTTCCAGCAGTCCTAACATTACTATAATCTTTTGTCCTACATCACGGACCATATTAAATACTCCCTCCGTTCCTAATTATATGTCGCATTTGAAGAAAAAGTAATTGACCAGGTTCATCCAAAAAATGACTAACCTTCAACTAAAAAGTGACCAAGTTCATCCAAAAAATAAAAGTTATTTTTTCTGTAAATGCGACATATAATTAGGAACGGAGGGAGTACACTCCAATTTTTTTGGATGGCTTCTTTAGCATATCCTAGGCGCTTCAAATGTGAAAATTTGAAACAGTATCATTTTTAAAGATGTTATTTGCTGAACAAATTTTAAATAATTAGAGTTTAGGCAAAAAGCAGCAATGTAAAAGTCCAACAAAAAGCCGTTACAATGGATATCAAGTATCAATTAAATTTTCCAAGAATAAAATGTACAAGCACAATCCACACTTACTCTGTTTTAGAGCGTGAAACCTTCAATGATTCGGAAGGCTGCAAAAAAACATGTACAGTAAGAGATCAAGCCAAAATAAGTTACCCCAGATGATTACTAAAATAAAAATAAAAATAAAAAAAAGACTGGTGCAAGGAAGGGCTGAATGTGCGCAGTCCATGAAATATTTGGGCCACTTTAGGCCTAGTGTAGGCATTATAATAGTTTGTTAAGGGGCAGATCCATGATTCTCACTCATGGCATCATGTCTTATCTTTTCTGGATAAGGATTCATGACATTATGTCATATGATGATAGTGATAAATTAGGATGTAAAATAAGATGTGAAGAAGTTCTAACACGACTTCCCCCTCCCCCCCCACACACACATGTGTAGACATGTAGCATAGTGGCGTCAATAATAACGGATTTTTCTTTTAATAGACGGGGACAATAAGGGTTGATTTCAGGATCTCATGCTCTAATACCATTATAAAATACCAACTCGCTTAAAAGCTTAAGTCGTTGAGGAGAACTGTAATTTGAGTGTGTATAATTTATGACACAGCTTTTTACCACTGCATAAAGCTCTCCTTCCCCTATTGAGTACTAACTTGTAAATGTAATGGAGAAAGAAATAAAACCTTTGCTGGCTTACTGCCTTCACCAATGATCTCCCACCGCTCTCTGTCTAATCGGAGTATTTCAACTTCTCCATCATCATACAACACCTACAGCATTGAAAAAGAAGAGGGCGGGTTTGGAGAAAAGACAACCAAAGCAAATTAACATCGCAATCTCAAACTGTTTTCTAAAATGTCACAACAACCCCCCCCCAACATATATGAAATTGGAAGGATAAGATCACGGATTACCACATGCTTCTCCTTCTGAGTGTCATAAGACTTTACAACCCCTTCATAAAACCTGTGAGGACATAAAATCAGGTCTTATTTTTTATGTAGTCACATTTATCACTTTCTTTTGAGGGAAATCGTAATATAGATTACAGCAAATATGTAACGGCGTTAGAGAAGTATTTGAATAACATAATGAGAAGTAGCAGAAAAAAGAAAAGATAATAAGCTTATCATCCCTAGCAGCCACTTAAGCATGGATTAATGAAATCCTTAAATAGCATGACACATAATAGCTAAAAGACAAAATTAGCTTTTATCATTAATAATCTCCATCCTATTAATTCAACATAAATTGATTAGGAAAATAATAATAGGATTAAACATGGAAAGTAGCCGATGAATGCTCGCTTCGTTTTATAAAGTGACAACTAGTTTGCAAAGTAATTATCATAGTGGGACAGAATGAGAAGGACACTTAAACAGAGTATTCAAGAAGACATAAAACATTCATAGAAACTCACGCTTTATCCTTTGGCCACCAGACCTTTATTCTGCACCCAATCAAACCTAAGGCGGGAGATTCGTGGCCCTTTGTTGTGCACTACAGAGGAAAGAACAGTATATTAAGTGAAGGGTGAAGGCAATCAAAGAATGTCAACTACATCTGTATGCTTATCATTCCATCGTGCACATAAGATATTAACAGCAACACAGTTGTACAATTTATCTGTTTGAATGAATAAACATGAATTCCTTAAAGATAAAAGCAATAACCACAACCAAAAATGTCAAACCACCAGGCAACAATTCTGCCATTAAAATTAGTTTTGTAACCAATACCAAAAAGAATGCGCACTTCGAATCTGATTGGAGTGAATTTTCACTAATACACAAAGAGAAAAATGCAAACCATGCTGTGAAAAAAAAAAAAAAAAAAAAAAAACTGATCGATTGCCATCTCCTTTAAAAGCTTAAGCCATCAGGAAGAAGTGTAATTAATACATGTATTTAACACGCGACATCAGGTGTGGGATTTCCAACACATGGACAAGACTAGGCGTGTTGTAACAAGTAGCAGCAATAATATTTTAACAAATGGGCAGTGGCTTGACCACAGGACTCGTGTTGATACCTTGATAATTACCATCTCATCTAAAAGTGTCAGTTGTCATGAAGAGATGTAAAATATACATGTATTTAACACAAACCTTTACGAGGCCTCCAATACTTCTACGCCTTTTTTTAGTCTTTGAGCCAGAATTATCAGTTGCAGGTGAACCGTCAGATGCCATGGAATTTCGGTGCTTCTGCATAACAACTTGCCAATGTTTTCAGCAAATAAAAAAGACCAGTGTACTTAAATAGACTGTAAATTTCCAGATGAAAGTTCACCTTATGACCATGCTTATCAAGCTTTGTAGCAGAAGATTTTTTATCACGTTCACTAGAAGTGCTTTCTTCATGTTTCGAAGTAAAGCCTGAATTCCTGGGAATGGATGATACCAGCAAGTTTGATTCTGCTGGTTCATTTGCTTTTTCGTGTAAAGATCTCTCATCTAAGCTGATATCGAACTTGCCACCTGACTCATTGGGTTTAGAGGCGGACAACACCTTCCTAGTACTATCCTTAGCAAGAGGAGATTTAGGGCTAGGGGCAGATAGTGATCTTTGGCGTTTTGGTACTGAAATACTGCTTTGTTCATCTTTCTTTCTTTTTCCTTTCTGAAGCTTATGATCCATTCTAGTTTCAGTTGGAACATATCCGTGACCATTGCTCGACTCATGCTTCGGAGAGCTACCTATATTGTCTGAATTTATTTCCCTAACCATTTTCAAGATGTCAAGATTGCTTTCAATCTTTTCTCCAGATTTTTCGGGCTCATTATTCACCTTTTTTCTTGCCTTGGCTGCTTTAGCTTTAAGGCGCTCCATGATTTTCGCTAAAGGCATCTCAGTGCCATCTGCGTCGCAGCCAATGAGATCATCATCTATCGCTTCTTGAGACACCTAGTGCGAACAGAGGAGAAAAAGAACATTTTCAGGAAGCAAAATGGAACAATAATACTACTACAAGTTAAAAGATTATTTCAAAGTGAAAGAATGAGATTGGCATAAGAATTAACTGAAAAAAATAAAAATAAAAAGTAAACTCACTGTTTCATTCTCTTCCATCTTTAGCGATTGAAAATAAGCTAATGCGCTTTCATCCACCAACCATGCTGGTGACTCACCTACCTGTATATTAAAATTAGGAGTTATCATTTAAGCATAAATTAGTAATCCCTGAAGAGACGGATATTGTGGGGGTTGATGATTTTCCAATGAAATGCTCATAAATAGTACTTAAGTCGACAAACACCGAAGTAAAACCACAAACTTGCTTGTTTCCTGTTTTCCTTTCTGGTGGATTATGAAATAAGGTCTTTAAAAGAGAAGATATATGGAATAACTAAAACCATGCATCATGAAGTTATCAGAAGAAATCTCCTGCATGCGTTATACATTTACTATCTTAAGAGACTTCTTTGATTACAAAGTGATGCAAAATTCCATCTCCCACATAACGGCTGTTATTAAATTACAAACACAATGCATACAGAAATATAGCAAAGCATGTCACAGACAAGTTGGACTTTCCACATAGGGAAAAACAAGGTTCATCGCTTAACTTATGAGGGAAAGAATTCCCTTGTAATGTAAATTTGAGCTGTCAGATGACTCAGATCCTCTGAAAATTTTATAGCACATAACCATTATCATCAACTCATATAGCATGTTATAATTGTTATTCTAGTTAAACTAAAAAGGGCACTCCGGCGCAAAGCATCTCGTCTATGCTAGGTTTGGGGAAGCATCTCGTCCATTAATCTAACTGGGGAAACGAGGTTCATGGGAAGCGAATCTCTGCTTTTTTGTCAATTTGAGATGTTAAAGCACTGAAAATTAGCAAAGAAAATAGCCAAAAGTAAAAAATCATCTAACATGTTCATTATAGCTCAACAACAAATAAAGAACCTCAAAGCAGCTAGGAGGTACACACTCGTCAAAAAACTTTCATATTTATAAGATCTTGTAACTAGATATATTTTTCTGACAAGTAGCTATGTTTTGAATATTAAAAAAATAACTTGAGCTCTAGATAATTTATCATCTTCTTTCAGAAACGATAAGCTAACCCCTAATTATTGCACAACAACCACATACTAGTGGATAAAACCGTCTCACGTCACTGCCAGGACTCTAACCTCGGAAAGAGTTCAGAGCGTAAGCATCCCACCAAATTAAGGAATGAAAAACATTCAGTCTAAACAAAAATGCAACACCACCAAACAAATACTTTATGTTCCATGAATATTTCAATGGCTCGGACATTTAAAATCAACTAAAATAGAGAGATCAATTTTATATTTTCAATGCATCCATTAGTCGCGTTACATTTCAACTATTCTCATTCATTGTCTCGCTAAAACTTAAAATAGCTACATCTCATAGAAATTAAACATTGTGAACACTATAGACATGTTCTCTTTATTCCTCCCCACCCCCTGCCCCAAAAATAACATCAGGCCCAGCCCTCTTAAGAGGATAAGAAGACGTAGGTTATATACCTGTGTTTCATCTCCTTCCTCCTTCTCATGTGGAACATACAATAGTGGAGGCAGGCATACTGATCCACTTAAATCGACAAGATCTTCTTTCAAGGCTAAACGCTTTATGATTGACAAGCCAAAGTCGCAGACAACATACAGATTCTGCAAAACATGACATGTTCCATAAGTTTGGAGTACAAATAAGTTGCCAAGTTAAGCAATACGCAGAAGATATTAATTTCATGGAGATCAAAATATTTAGTTCATAATGTGTTGTATCCTGCACTGAACACATACATTACCTCAAAATTTATTGAATTGCTTGGCTTCAGGTTTTTTCTCAACCAGTTTTCAAACAGGAAATAAGGTGTCATGCAGTATGTTTTTTTTATTGGGGCGGCAGGAGAAGGCCGGGGAGGGGGGGGGTGATACAAAGCGGAAGTGCTTTTGAGCTGGAAAAGAAAGAATGATATCAGAAACATGAAGGCACAACCTTGGATTTTGTATGATCTACATTGTCTCCAGAATGCTTGATACTCTGCAAGATAGAGACGATCGCCGAAAACTTTTCCTGGTCTTTGCCACCACTCTCATTTGTGTCATCATTTCCGTGCATCAGCATTGAGAGGAAAAGATATAGCTGCCTGAAAAAGGAAAGAGAGCTTGAAATAGCAACTGCAGGACAGCCTAATTAACTAGGATTTGAGTCAAACTATGTACATTAGCTGTTACATCAACAAAATAAATATCATTGGGTGTAAAAAACATGACATGTAGTAATTTAAGGCATACATGGGGGTGAAGATTGTGTAGGAAGTAAGGACCCAACTCTTACTTGCTTAAAGTAGCTGCTTTAGTAACCCCCCATGTTTGAATCGACAGTAAAATTCTTATCTTTCATCTCATCTTTCTAAGGTCTAAACTAGGAAATAATTTTGGGAACTGATACAGTTCATCCCATCCGTTTGATCTCATATCCCGACAAAAAACTATGATAAATTAAGGTCTCATATAAAGGCTTAAGCTATCAAGGAGAAGCATAATTTATACAGTTCAAAATGGTTACAAAATTCTGCCAAGAAAGCTTTGACAAATATCTCAATCTTCCACACTACCTCAATGGCATGATAGATGTGTAGAGTCAAAAAAAAAAGTCAAACGTACCTGTAAATAGCTTCAAATGATTTGATATCCTTACACTCAGACAGAGTGGGGAAAGATGATTGATGAGCTAGTGCATGTACCAAGTAAGGAAGAATGTATTCAGGATAAAGCGACACTGAATTTGGTTCATTTTGTCCAGAATATTGGCGTGTTTTCCCATGCTGACACATTTGGATAATATCATATACATTATTCTTGTCCTGCAATGCAAAAGCTAATGTCAGTCAAAAAAGAATCTAGTCCACCCAACTTTCAGCATTTCTCTGAATTCCTACAGTAGATGTGGAAAATGAAAGGAATGAGGGGCAGAGACATACAATACAATAATATACCTCTTCAAGTAACTGCTTCTGAGATCCAAGATGAAGAAAATATGCACAACAATACTTAGGGTCCAGAAGGAGATCCTTTATGTATTGATGAACTTTATTGAGGAAATGGCTCCTAACTTGAGGAAAAGCATCCTGTTCAAATAGAGGTGGTTGAGAATATCAACCCCATACATGATAAATGGCTTACGCAGCAGGGTCACAATACCAAAAGCTTGAGAAATTAAAATGAGGAATAATGGATTTTCACCTCTGAAATTCCCATTGTCATATAAAAGACATCTACAGGAATCTTATGATCCCAGTGCCTTGCCAAGCGAAGAATAGCTTTAGCCGCAGCAAGCTTCAAATGGGCCTTGTCCACAGAGCTGCCATATAAACCCTAACTTTATGCACACAGGAGTAATAAAGCAAAGTAGTAGTTATTTTGGTAAGGCACGCAATACCTCGAGTGAATATCATTAGAAAGTCTCCCAAAAGAAAGAAAGCTTTTGAGAGTTCCTATTAGTTTGTCAATTCCCAAACGGAGATGAGCATCTTTGATCGGTAAATAACTCTTCACCAAGGTTTTGATGCCAAAGATCTGCATGAGACATTTGATCTTTTGGTGAGCATTGATCTAGCGGTGTTGTACATAGCAGATGTTGCGGAACAAGCATATACAAAATACTAGAATATCAAAGTCTATTCAAAACTTGTCAAACAAATATGAGAAATTGTTAATACGTATGCCAAGGATAACGAAAACGCTAGACGACCTTAAGGGCACATTGTTCACTCCTTTCATCCCAATTGTCTTTGCCTTTAGTCTCTGATACCTGAGGTGAAGTATTTTTCAGATCACATTGTTAGAACACAAACATCCAAAAAACACTTAACACAAAGAATGTGCTGAGCTTAGACTGCATACATAGCTGAACTCTAAGATATTCTTCCTTATGAACCCTTCGATCTCACTTTCCCTCGTCTCAAACACTGACATAGTAGTTTGGGCTATACACCCAAGAGACTGCAGTACAGTAGGTAAATGTGACTTTTCCAGAAGCATATCGACCAATCTCTGCAAAATTGTTGAAAAACAACAGAACAGAAAGATAAACCGGAAGTTGTTCACAAAAACCCAATATCAAGTATTCTAAACAATTCAAGAAACAATGCAAAAAAACCTTGTATAGAACAGAAAGAGACAAAAGTCCATCATCCTGCGTAATGGAGGCCAGAGCATGCACAGCATGCTTTGCCTGTCTTCGGCTACCTTCTAAACAAATTCTTTCAAGCATAAGGTCCAAAGATCTGCGAAAGCAATACTTTCCGGTAAGAGAGATACATAGGACATGAAAGACATCAGGTGTTTGGCATGCAAACCTTGAAGAAACTCGCAACTGTTCTCGAATGGCTCCACCAGCCTTTGCTAGAACATGTAATACACTTTCCTTTATTATTTCATTGTCATCTTCAAGAAAACGTATCAAATCTTCTACAATACCACTCAGAAGCAGAGGGAAGAAACGGGCAATGAGCTGCATAATATGAGATTTAGTTGGGCAATAGACATTTTGATAAAATAAGATGAGTAAAAAAGCAACACCATCCACTCAAACACAAACAGAACAACATCAGTAGTATAAAAAGGAGGAATGTATTGCAAAAAGGAGAGAAAAAGAGGAAGGGAATATGCTGAAGTATCATGGAAAAACATTGGAATAGCATCAAACTGCTACAGCTAAACTAGAAAGACACAATATGTGATGACTTTGCAGATCGCCAGATTCGTTTAAGTTTTCAATATAGCCAAGAGCATCGCCAGGAAAGGTGATTGATTGACAATTGGTGTTGTTCGCTTTTATAAAGACTTGGGCAAAGCAATCTACAGGAGATGGTAAGTCACGTATACTGTGTATCATAGGCCACCACCTACACAGTTAACCTCTTTCTAAAAAAGAGAGAAGTTGGAGAAGATTCATATTCTTGAACATCAAGGGCTAAAACTTAGGCATTGTAACATCATTCTACTAAAGTGAACCAAATCCCTAGGCTAAACTGATAATTTTCCCATTCAAATTTCAAAGACGTCACTGGTACGATGAATTGTATTTTGTAATATGAGCAAATATCGTACCACAAGTATGCTCATGCAAGAGATAATTAGTTGAGAATTTCCGGTAGATTTCTGCAAGTCAGCCTCTAAAAGGATTTCTTTAACATGCTCTCTGTTGAAAAGTAAATTTGAGCATTTCACAGACAGAATATTCAGAAACTCATAGAGCCGATGCTTTTCGCCCAATATCCGAAGTAATTCATCCTGTGTGAAAAGAAAATTGATTGAGAACCTTGACACTCAAATAAGGGACAACCCTTCTATTCCAAACGTATCAAGAAATCAGTTTATTAAAAAAAAATATTAATGGGGAGAGAGGATCTGCTGGATCTATTTCCATACCCTAGAAGTTGAAGCATGTTCAATTGTGGTGTTCGGGTCCAGTAAAGTAGACAATATTTTCCAGATATTAGAATCTTCCAACTGATCCAGAATCTGAAAATTCTCATCTGCCTTTGAAGAATCAACGAAACACCGAGACATCAAGCGGAAGCAAGAAGATACTTTCTTTTGGATCTCCACAGCATCACCATTCTGCATAATATAAAAATCACCATTTACCGACATTTCTCATACCTTGATTGCTGTAAAAAATTAAGATGTCCAAACCTTAGAAATCTGCCTAAGTGAAAGATACTTCTGCATCTCTTGTCGAAATCTGAAATTGAGTAAATCTAGCCAAAATCAGCACTTAGATGATGAATTCAAACAGGCTTATTAACATTGGTGATATCAAGTTCAAGACTTGATAAAGAACCTTTGCTTCTGCTCCAGTGTCTTCTCTAGAGCCTTGACCTCTGCTTTGTCAAATCCCGAGAAAGATTTCACCCAATTTTTAACCATAGCCTTAGCAGGGAACCCAGTGGGGAACAAAGATGAACAAATAGTCAGTTCAACTACGTCGGCTCTGCAGAAAGAAAAATAAACGTGACTTCATGATACAAGTAACTGTAGCAGAAACACAAACACAATAACTAAGTCACATAAGTATGCAGCTACACTCGAGCCTATATTATGAGAGTTAGGCGTATACAAAAATATAATACTTTTCCTGGCATTGAAAGAGATTACTGTTCGCTGGAAGGTATCCAATTTGAGATTTTACTGACACAACAACAGCAAACAAGACTCCAGTTGCAATTTAGTAATTCCCCTTGCTTAGGAAATAGCAAAAGAATTGCAAGAACCACTTGTAACGGTTTCATGTGACACCAAAAACGCTCTATATAGCTATTTTGTTTTAACAACCATGTCAAGAAACTGAATAAGGTTACCCGAAATCTTCATCATAGAAGCATCCCAATATCTTGGCAGGTATCCAGTCATAATCATCGATCATCAACAATCCACTTGAGCAGTTCAAGCAATAATTCTTGTATATCTCATGGAGCCTTTCCATTGTATATTTTTTAACCATAAGCTGGAAATAACAAGAATAATTGAATGTGCTATGATAAATCTCATAGAGACAAAACAGAAAAAGACAATTGACTGCTAAAAAAATGCAAGATACTGAAAGCTATACATACAGATTTGTCTTGGAGACGTTCTGCCACAAGCCTGATGGTTTGAACTGGTACAGAGGATAGGACATGACATGCCGTGTCGCAAATGACAGCTACCACTTTTTTCCTTACATTTTCATCAGAATCCAGTAACCTATCACAGAGGGCAGCTGGAAGGCAGCGAAATATGTCATGGATAAAGAACAAATATCGATATATTACTTAACTTTTGCATTGATTACCGAGTATTTGAGAAGCCTCAGGCCTGTGAGGATCTGACAATAGGCAAGTATTGATATTTTCGATCACAGTCATCCGAACCTCTACTTCTTTGTCGGTGAGTCTCTTCAAATACTCCAGATACAAAAGTTGAAATGTTTCATGAGTAGAACTTTTAGGGAGGGCAAAAAGGTCGCCAACCAATTTGACTGCTTTTAGACGGTTGTTCAACTGATCTGTCTGTTGATTTAAGTCAGAAATTTGCAAAACGCGAGCATATTTAAAAGTACACATATCCACCTCAATATGAGAAGCAAGAAAAGTGTTTGCAATTCATTCATTTAATTACTCTGAGCAGTTGATAATATACACGTACAAAGTGCTGAATTCAGGCAGCAAGAGGACCATACATAAGTAAGTTGTGGTGATGTCAGGAACCTAGAGTGACGGATAGTAGTTAGTTGATGACATCAATTCTGTTAGTTAGTTAGTTAAGCCAGCTCCTGTATAAAGCTGAGCTCTTAGCTTGTAATCCTTAGTTTTGGATCATTAATAAAATCTGTGTTTCCTTTCTCCCTAATTCCTCTCCTCAATCCCCTAACTTCCCTAAAGAAAACCCTAGTTAAGCTAAGTGCTTAACAGGTGAGCAAAGAACAGACAAGGAGAACGAAAGGTAGGAGTTCAGATTGAATAATACTTAGCATACCAGCTTGCAAATGCTCAAGGACAATGGAAATGACTTCTCAGGTCATCAAAACAAACTGTTTTACGACAGTTCACCTTTATATAACAAAAGGCATAAAACAGGTATGTCGGATTAAAGGGAAATTCAGCTTACCAATAGCTCCCCTGTCAAATATGGGACAACTCCACTCAAAATCTGAGGAGCGCAACGATAAATATCATAGATAACTTCATAATGGTCGATATGCAACTTTAAGGATTTGCTTTCACCAGAGACTGATGGTGTAAGAAACTGCTTTAAGATAGTTTCAAGTAATGTATGACATCTCCCAATGACATTCATAGAAAGCCTCCTCACAGCTGCTGCCACATCCTAAAAGAATACCTAAGAGTCAATATAAAAAGTGGCCCAGGCCCCAGATAAAAGAGTAATTACACATTGTGCTCACTTTTCTATTGCGTCCCAAACTAGACAATAAAATAAGTACAAGATCCTCCGTGAGATCCTCACTCTCTTCTCCGCTTTCCTCCAAGAGAATAGCTAATACTGTTTCCATCGACGTCAAAACATTTTCAGGATGCTCATCCCTGCATACAAAGGGACTAAAAATTCAAAACTGACGTAAATTGAATGCATTCTCAAAAAATGCGGGTCACTCTAAGAAAAGTTCGAACCAATCATTTTTACAAACTCAATTTGTCATACACAAATATGAGAAATAACAGTGTTTTTTTTTAAGGATATGTAACTAACCTTACTACCGCCCAGAAGGTAAGGCATGGATGGCAGTATATTTTTGGGATAGATTTGTAGTACATTATAGTAATTCATAAGTAGAGTTCAAGCCCCCCCCGGACTCAAATCATTACAGTAACTGCTCCCATATCATTACAGTAGACTTTAATGGAGGAAAAACATGAAACTTGATGTGTGAATTATATGGAATATATGGGGAAAGAGAGAGGATATGGAAAATGGAAAATGGAAAATGGAAGGTGGCCAAATTACAAAAAGCTCAAATGCTTTCATCACACCATACCCAGTCGTTATTATCATCATTATCTTCCACAACAATTTCAGAAAAATGCTTGCCAGTATGTAAAAATAAGTAACTGATGATCTACAACATCTATCAATGTCTGTTTTACTAATGCCACATAATAATACCAACCGATAATCACATTGCATTCAACAAGAGACACTAAGATTTACAAGTCACCTATGAAATAGAAACGGTTGAATGTTTCTTTTTTTTCTAACTAAGAAACAAAGGAGCAGGATTACAGGAAGCGTTAGAAGAAGAATAAACGCCAGACTCACCTAGCAATGGTCAAGAAAGTAGTGAAAATCTCTTTTACGAGATCATCACAGTCAAGATCCAGCAGCACAACAAATGGTCTATATTTTGCCAAAGTTTCCAAAATGACAACACTTCTCCCAAAAAATGGACTGTTCAGGTCACTTAATCCATTGAATGTGCTAATGATCAATTCGAAAATGTCCTGTAGCATATCAAGGAGAAATCAACACACCAATGATATGCAATAGAAGCTCGCACAGAGCAATTTCTTGTATTTATGAATTTCACAGCGAAAATACCTTCAAGATATCATCAGGATAAGGAGCCTTTGGTGCAGTAATCCGCGTAATCTCGCAGATGCATGTTGCAACAAGAAGGTTGACCTCCCTATCTTGATGCTTTAGAAGTTCTGGTTTGACAACTGCATTTAGATAAGGTTGCATAGCATCCGATATCGATTTTGGAGGTGACTGCTGCACCTCTGAGAGACATGTCGCACCTTGCTGAAAAAAGAAAAAAGAAATCATTCGTTTGTTACAAGTCAGACAGGGAGTCAAATAGGGCAGGAAGTTTCCAATAGCATGGACAATTTGAAATCACACATGCCCAGAAATCTCGTAAGAGTGGATTGAACTCATTAAGATACATGTATACAGTCTTTCTGGCAGTTTTCCAGTTGAACGTTGTTCACAGTCTATTTGTAACAGAATATTTACCAATAAGCGTACCCCTCTTGATTAGGCCTACGAAAATGAGATTGAACTTTTCTAATTTGGATATACAATTGAGGTTAGAAACAGTTAAGATGCCAAATATCAGACCAGATATAGGAGAAAAGCATTGAAATCTTTCAGATTGACAGATTTTACCTAGAAATTTCAAGCATTAAAGCAAAAAAAAAAAAAATTCACCTTGCCTCTCTCATGTCAGCTATTCAGCAATGTTAAAAGAAACCCTAACTCAACCAAGTCAGCAGAAATTCATTCCCCGTAATTAGTCTCAAAAAAGGAAAAACAGTAAAATTATCAACAAATATAGAAAGAAAATGTAAAGAAAGCCAAATCAAGCAGAAATTTTTATCATAAAAAAACTAACAGGGGACAAAGAAAGACGGTTAAATACCAGTCGTCTCACACCAGAAAGAGCCCTAACTTTCAATTGCATGAAGAAGGTAATGGGAAAAAAACACGAATTGGGGGAATACCACAACACAAGCATGAATTCTAATAAAGAATCAAAATTAAAGAAAGAAACGAGCTCGTAATACAAATTCAACTCAACAAAACAAGATTAGGTGAAATCGACAGAGCATAAAACTAGTGAAGAAGAAAAAAAAAAAAGAACCTTTAGAAGCTTAATGAGCGAATCCTTGGTAAGGGGAGGAGGGTAAAGCTTGGATCCTAGGTCTTTGAGCTGCAGCTGAAGCTGAAGCTGAAGCTTGAGTTGAGCCATTCTTCAAAGTTGCTAGAATCATGCAAATCATGCATATGAATTTAGCATTAGTTGCATTCGTTCTTGCTTGGGTGAGCTAAATTCTTTCTGAGGGGTGTTCTTTCGAAGTCCCGACACTGAAACAGAGAAAAAAAAATAGTGATATTTCACCCAAGTAAAAAATACTATATATATTTATATTTTTTTGCGGAAAATGTAAAATTTATGATGTAATTGGTCCTTATATTATCTATAATGAAATGACTGATAACCACACGTGTATTTGAAAGTCTCGCCTTCACAACTTTGAGTTTTAGGGTTAATTCAGGAAAAGGACGAAACTGTGTGCACTGTTTTTTTTTCTCTTTTCCTTTTTTCAAAAAAGCATGTTCTCGTCTACAATATTATCTCATTGAATAAAAAAATTTCTGAAGAACATTGAATAAAAGTTAGATCATTATCATTGAATATAGGGTATTTTAGTAAATTCATATATGTTGCGTGTACATTTTCAAGTATTAAAATGTAATACACTGTGTTATGATGACAAACATTTATTTAATAATATTAACTAGTAAAAAGAAATTGGCGTTTCAAAAACTAAAATATAAAATACATTTTAACTAAAATATCATTCCAGCATCACAATTTTTTTTATACAACAAATTATGCACGACGACAATCACCCAACCGCACAATTCTACCCTAGTCTCTTTCTTATCTACTACACCAATCACCCAACCGCACCTCTAATTTTTTTTCGAGTAAAACGTCCAAATTTGGAAGAAGTGGGTCAAAAACGTCCAAATTTGTACGCATATCGCCCAATTCCATCGATACGCATTTAACCTTCTAAAATACACAAAAACCGTCCAAAATACACAAAAACCGTCCAAATGTGGACGGAACCGTCCAAATTCGGACGAAAACCGTACACCTTTCAAACCTTCATCAAATCGTCCAAATTTGGACGATGTAATCGAAACGCACCGTCCAAATTTGACGATTTGATGAAGGTTTGACGGTGTCGTCCACTTTCAAAGAACCTTATCAAGTTTTATTTACTTTTTTCACCTACTCTTTCACCAAATTTCTCTTTTCACCGTTTAACAGTACCCAAAAATCACCATTGTTGAGTTTGTGGTCCTTCAAACGAAATAAACAATAAAACAATCAATACCAAGTATTGTTTTTGCAAAGAAATGGGTAAAGATTCATTCACCTAAAGAATTATTTACTATTGAAAAAATTTATATATCGTGTTTGTTTTTATTGTTAATTGTTCACATGAATGTATTATGTTAAAAGCGCGTTTAATTAGCGTGTTTGTTTTTATTGTTACTTGTTTTTAATGAAAAAATTTATTTATCGTGTTTGTTTAAATTTGTGTTCAATTAGCGTTGTGTAGTATGTGCGGTATTTAGGGTAGAGAAATGATTAATTTTGATGTTATTTTTTGATAATGGAATTGATATTTTGATTATATACATTTTCACCGTTGTTGAAGCAAGCGTGCGTTTTTATTGGTTTGGTTATTAGTTGATTATGTTGGTGTTGTAGAGAAAGATGCCAAATCCGCCTTGAAAATATATGGTATCTCGTTTTACGGAATTTTGTAATAGTATGAGAACATTTTTTTAAATTAGCGTAACAGTTATGTTAATTAAAAAATTGATCCAAACGACACACTACTGTTGTTTGAAAAACCAAAAATCAATATCTCGCACTGAATTCTATGGTACGCCTCGGCCTGACGAGGTTCTTAGAATTGCATGCTTTCCCTAGGGTGTTTTCGATTCCTTCTGATCCGCTGTGTCATGCCTAATCTCCAGTGCTTTGTATCGGGGCTCCCGGTAGGTAGCTCGTAGAAAATTTCATTAGGTCCGCTCACGAGCATCTTTTCCCCGTCCTCGCCAGCTCGGTAATCCTCACCGGAAGTGAGGCACCCTTTAGATCGAAAATATAAGGTCCGTTCCGCCGGCTCCGTACGGCCTCTCGTTCTCCCTCGTCATCATCAAGTATTCTATGACGTGGTAAAAACCATAATTTATGCTTTCTTACCCCCCGACGTTACAACACAACAGAACACAACGATTATAGACCAAAAACAATAAACAGATCAATAGTATACGTGTACATATATGTATATATTTGCATATGTATATACATATGTATGTATGTATGTGTCTATATATGTGTATGTACTTGTATATACGGGTATATATATGTATATGCATGTGTGTTTAAGTGTATACATATGTGTCTATATACGTGTATACTTATGTACATAAATATGTACATATATATATGTAAATGTATGCATATATATGTATGAATACATACGTGTCTATATAAGTGTGTATTTATGTACCTATATATATATATGTACATAAATATGTGTGTGTATATGTGTATATATGTATGAATACATATGTGTCTATATATATATATATATATATATATATATATATATATATATATATATATATATATGTATATATATATATATATATATATATATATGTGTGTGTGTGTGTGTGTGTGTGTGTGTGTGTGTGTGTGTGTATATATTTGTGTAAATGTAAATGTATGTGGATATATGTATGAATACATATGTGTCTATATACGCGTGTGTGTGTATATATATATGTGTGTGTGTGTGTATATATATATATATATATATATATATATACACACACACACACACACACACCCCCCCTAATGTATAAATATTATTATTTCATATTCATTTCTTCACGTAAAACTAATGCAAAATTTTTATTCTTTCACAGATGACAACATTTTGTCTATTAGGTTTGCATTTGGCGGAGAGTGGAAATATGATGAAAGAAGCGACAGATGGTCTTATAGAAAAGGAACATTTTATATGATTCTTATAAGTAACGATACGACATTGGATGACGTCAAACGTAAAGTGTGTTCGAAAGTAGGAATTGATGTATCCAAAAATAGATTGGTAATGAAACTTTTGTATCCAAACCGCGAGGGACCGATTGATGTTTCGGATGACGAGACATGGATAGCATACCTTCGTGATGTGCGTAGACAAGAACCCGTAAACCGTGTGTTAACGCCGAACCGGTTATTGATGATGATGAGCCGGAAGACAAAGTTGGAAAACACATTTAACTTAAATGAAGAACCGATAGTTGATGAGGGATTGAAGATTTTACACCCGAACTTTATAATATTCGCAATCCCCGTGATGATGTTGTACAAACTCCACCAGCCTCACCCCCTCATGAAAATGTCATCCAAACGAATACATGTTTCGGTGATCAAGTAATTGATGTGTCGAGTGAACGTGGCTATGATTGGGGATTTATTGCAAATATCATTAGTCGCCATTGGACTTACCGTACAATGAACAACGTATGGGTCGGATGTGTGCATCTATGAATGAAGCCGGAACGTCTAGGCGTAATGTAGATCGACGACCCACACACAAGATGGGCGCTTATGCGAACTAGATGCAAGCACCGATGCAACCGGGCCCTACTATCGGCGGATCTTTCACGAGTTATCCGACCGCACCTTTGCAACAAACACCGACCGTGGTCACACATTTGGTATGGCAAGTGTCAATCGCAAGAGAGGTGCTCATTTCGGGTCCGGAATGGACCTTTCCCAAATTCCTCCATGTCCACGTGCCGAGACGTTTCGCACCGATAATCCGGATGTATTGTTCATCGGTAAAAGGTATAGAGACAAGGAGGATATGAAGGATAAAATGAGTTACCACGCACCGAGGCATGACTATATGTGGAAACTCGTCGTGTCGACCAGAAACGTTAAAACTACGATGTTATACTTCCGACCGATGCGAATGGAAGGTTGTCGGTAAGAGGGTTGTTGATTTGAATGTGGACGCAAGGGACGGACAACGTTGCATGATTTTTGAGATAACCGCGTACACCGAAACCCACACTTGTGGACTGAGCAACTAACCGACAATCACGTACAAAGCCAAGCCCGGACCTATAGGTCGTTTCGTAGGGATAGCCTCATAAAACTCGGCAAATGGATTCACGACAAAAGTTTTACAAGCCGAGGTGAAAAAAACGTTCAACATAGACCCGAATTATCAAAGGGCCTATCAATGTAGTACGTAAAGCATTGAACCGATCGGCGGAAACGTTGAAATGTCGTATTGTAAATTATACGCCTACTTTTACATGTTGGAGGTAGAGAATGAAGGAACCATTACGTACATTGTTCCCGATGCGCTTGGCAGTTCAAGTATTGTTTCATGGCATTAGGATCAAGTATTGAGGGGTTTAAGTACCGTCGGCCAATATTAGTTGTGGACGGTACACATCTTAAAACAAAGTGCGAGGGGACATTGTTAGTAGCGGTGGGTGTAGACGCGGGCGACCATATCTTTCCGTTAGCTTATGCGCCGTGACCGACGGAGAGAGCCTTCATGCTTGGACCTATTTCATGGTTAACTTGAAGTCGATAATCGGGGAACGTACGACTTGGTTTTCATTTCGGTACATGCAGGTCCAGGTATAATTGGAGCCGTTACACGAATATTTCCAAACGCTTACCATGGCTACCGCTACCACCACATTGTCATGAACCTGAATAAAAAATTTGGTAGCACGGGATATTGTCCATTCACCTTCTGGGAAGCAGCTTATACGTATTCAGAAACGCGCTTCCAAATATTATTCCAGAAGATAATAGACATGGATGTCGACCCAACCAAACCTGTATCGCATTACCTACAGGAGATTGGAGTCGATAAACGGGCCGCATCACAATTCCCGCACACGTTACTCAATCATGACAAGCAACTATGTTAAAGCTTCAACAATGTGATCGTGGATGCACGTAAGATGAGTATCGTGAATCTCTTTGATTACATCCGGGCATTGTGTCGGGCCGGTGGCATTGCGAGAGGAGAGAAAGCGCGGAATCTTGCCGCACCGTCTTAGCCCCCGAACCCGAAAAGTTCTTGAATGATGTTGCTCGTGCCGTAAAGAATTTCACACCGCATAGTATCGACCGAGACCAAGCATCAAGTCGGAGACATCGATTCTAGTGAGAAAGTGAATATGCATAAGAGAGAATGTTATTGCGGCGCTTCGTGGACTAAAGTTACCTTGCGTGCATGCTTGTGTCGCTATAAGTCACCGTTGTGAGAGTCCCTATGATTATTGTTCCCATTACTACGTAGCCGCCCGTTTACAACGTACATACGAAGGACGTGTTTTCCCGGCCTCGTGGAGGATGATTGGATTCTTCCCGACCGGATAAAAATAAACCTTCCCTCACCCGCCGGAGCCTAGAGCGAGGGAAGGAGGAGAAACAATCGTGATGGGAGCTAGGCGGGGCCGACCTAGACCTTGAGGATTCCTTCTCAAGGTGAGCCTACAGTGCTAGGACGAGCGTAATGCCAACAGAGAGTACAACTCCAGGTTCCGGTAGAATTGCTCGAATTGCGGTAACCCCGGACATGTAAGGAATAGATGTCCCGCTCGTGCGCTTGTTCCCAATTGAATAAACCTTTATTTAATTTTATAAGACATTATGATTGTAACATAAATTTTTTTTATTCTGTTTGCTTGCAATTGTTTTATCACATTGATTTTGACATTGTTATATCAATTTGAGGGTGAGTTGTAATTGTTACCTTACATAAGCTATTGTAATTTTTATATCACATTGTTATATCACGGAACGATTGAGCGAATGTGAAAGTAAACAAGGGTACAAAAACTCGCGAGATTAACCGTGTAATTTTTATATCACATTGTGCTTCTCATAGTATTTGCCTCTAACTCGTGTAATGAATGGTTATTTTATCCTTTGTATCTATCATTATTTATCGCCTAAAAAAGCCGCAAATTGAAAATAATAAATTTATTAAGATTATCAATATTAAGATTATCAAAATCCATTGAAAAAAGATTAGCACTAGCACTCAAATATTATGCATTACAATTGCGAGAAAAAAGATTACTCAACACGAAATATTATACAACAAATATATAGTCGTCATCATGACCGTATGAAACATCATCGTCGCATATTCCGGCACCCCGGCGGACCTAACGCACATAGCCGTGATGAGATAAAGGAAAAAATATATATCCATCGCCCGCGTTGTCATTTGCTATCCGTCGAATCCCGGAGAGAATATACTCTCCGACGTCAAAGTATGATGTAATGGATGCGTACGCAAGTGCATACAAATCAAATGAAGGTAGGGTGTAGTTCACCGTGCCATACATATTGGTGGCCAAGAACATAATGAAGAAAGGAAGAAATCGACCGCGCCATGACCAGGGTGAAGGGCGGGTACGCCTCACACGTTCCCACGTATGAGTCTCCCCAAACAAAACAAACCCATGTCACGCTCTAGTAATTCTGGAACATCAGGAAAAAGAAAGAAATCCAAACCCTGAGGATTTTCTGGAATGTCATACTCGTTGTTGATCCATGCATTATTTAAAACGACGGGAACGCCTCGAACAACGACGCACCTTTCATTGATCCGTGTGGTAGATAGACAAGCATAGAATTCACGCACAATAGACCGATTGACGTGTTGAAAGCTTATTGGCATCTGGGGGACACCATGCCAACCGTTATCTCGAAACAAGTTTGCAATCAAAGTAGGAAGACTATCTATGTTCAATCGCCTCTCCGGAACTACAAACTCTTGCCATCCAAGCTTAGTCACGTACTCACGCCTCTCCTCTTCTGTTCTAAAACGGCTTATGAGAGACTGCTCATCCAACGACAAATCAATTTCCTCGTTGGAAATGAACACAGGAGCACGTGGGTTAGCCATTGAAGGAACACTAGATGAGATAACGAGAGAGTAAAATAAATGAGAAATGGGAGAGATGAATGGTTGTTAGAGGATTTGTGAATATATAGATTTTTTTCCAAAAAGGTGGGACCCGCCGATAGTTCGACGGGACACGTCCAATATTTGGACGTATATATTCACACACTATCTTCGACGGAATCGTCCAATATTTGGACGGTGTCGTCCGATTTGGACGGTCATATATGAATAAGATATCTAACGTGTGGGGCCCCGTCTATTATTGCACTATACGTACGTGTACCGCCCGCCATAAAAGCATACGTCACAACAAATTTAAAAGGTGGGATCCGCCGATAATGACCACATTTGTCGGGCTGATGGGACACGTCCAATATTTGGACGTATATATTCACACACTATCTTCGACGGAATCGTCCAATATTTGGACGGCGTCGTCCGATTTGGACGTTCATATATGAACAAGATATCTAACGTGTGGGGCCCCGTCTATTATTGCACTATACCTATGTGTACCGCCCGTGAAATTGGAAAATCGTGCCCATTTAACCTCTCGACTTTGATTGATTGATTGAAAGTATAAACCGTCCGAATCCAAATCACTTACCAATATTTTGGACGGAATCCGTCTAAATTTGGACGGATTCCGTCGAATTTTTGGCCGAAATCCGTCTAAATTTGGACGGAAATTTGGACGGTCATAACTCACCACCATTTGACGTGCGGGGCCCCGTCTATAAAGTGACACTATACCTACGTGTCCCGCCTTATTGCAATAATCACAACCACTTGAAGTGTGGGACCCGCCGATAGTGACCACACATGTCATGTCTTATCCTTTGACATTGACTACACGTTCATTTCACTTTTTTCAAAAATTTCGTCGACACCATGACGATTCAACAAGAATATTGATTGATTGAAAGTATAAAACCGTCCGAATCCAAATACTTACCAATATTTGGACGGATTCCGTCGAATTTTTGGCCGAAATCCGTCTAAATTAGGACGGAAACTTGGACGGTCATAACTCACCACCATTTGACGGATTCAACAAGAACATTGATTGATTGAAAGTATAAAACCGTCCGAATCCACTCACTTACCAATATTTGGACGGCGACCACATATGACACGACCGGTGACATCATATTCAAATCCCGCCCCATTCTCCCTATATATACTATGAGACATCCCAAATAATCATACAAGAACGAACAATTAAAAGAACTTCGGTTATTTTTACTATACACTGAAGCAAATGGATTTTCCAAGTTTCTTTAAAGTTCTTGATGGCGGTTTCGCTACAAGTTTGGTATGTCATTATTAATTAACTTACATTTATATAACTTATATTATGATTGAACCAACATGATATGTTTCTTTTTTCATAGACGCTACCTCCAAAGATGGTATAATAAAGTGGAATGACACGACGGGGAACATAGATACGACCGTTCTCGAAGCCGATTAGTGGACACGGGAAGTGAGGATTGGAGCCGCGTACAATGGAACTCTTTGTTTCTTTGGGGAAGGTTGGGAGGAGTATGTGGCCGCTCATGACTTGAATGAGGGGGAGTTTATAGTGTTTGAACACATAGGGAATTTCATTTTCGACACTATTGTGCTGGATCACACTTCTTGTGAGAAGACTTTTTCTCGTTTCCGATGGTGAAGAAGATGATGCAGTGCAAGTCACCAAAATCCCCATTTTCGATGACGCCGGCAACCGGGCAATTTCACGTGGTTATGTGGTGAGAGATGGATTTGATGTCGTTTAGTTGTTTTCTTGTGTAGCTTTCTTCCTCATTGCAATTTTTAACAAGTATTTAAAATTGTTTGTGATTTGTAGAATATTCCAATGCCATTTGCTAGAACAAACGACATGTTGCGAAACAAGACGGCTGAACTACGAATTGCCACAGGGGGATCATGGCGTGCTAGAATTGTAGCTTCTATTTCAAACTATCAACAAGTTCGTTTAACCGGGTTGAATGATTTCATTACCGACAATGACCTAAATGTTGGAGATGAATGCACCTTTGAAGTCGTTGATGAACCTATAGAAAATCATGTCGTGTTTAATGTGGTGATTACTAGACATTGAAGAGCATTTATTAAGACGTCGTCCTATCCTATTTAAGCCAATGTATCATTACTCACTTTCTTTTTAAGTTTGTAAGCCTTGTATGAAAGCCAATGTATCATTACTCTTTCTTTTTATGTATGTAACATTGATTGATTGAAAGTATTGAAACCGTCCGAATTCACTGACTAACCAATATTTTGGACGGAATCCGTCTAAAGTTGGACGAATTCCGTCCAAAATTTGGACGGTCATAACTCACCACCATTTGACGTGCGGGTCCCCGTATATAGTGACACCGTACATACGTGTCCCGCCTAAATGCAATAATCACAACCACTTGAAGTGTGGGACCCGCCGATAGTGACCACGCATGTTATATATGTAGGACACATATGTACAAGGTCATGTCTTGTCTTCATACCGGACAACATGGTTATAACCTGACATTGACTACACTGTACAAATGCATATGGACGTATATATCCACACACTAACTTGGACGGAACCGTCCAATATTTGGACGGCGTCGTCCAATTTGGACGGTCATAGATGAACAAGATATCTAACATGCGGGGCCCCGTCTATTATTGCACTATACCGAATCTTCTAATTTGGACGGAATCGTCCAATTCGGACGGTCTTAACTCATGCGGGGGCCCAAGAATCGTCCAACCGTCCAAGTAGCCCGTCCAAGTTAAATGGAAACATTGATTGCTTGACAAGACAATACCATGACCTCGTAATTGATTCAATTTGGATTAAAATTTCCAATATTTACGCCAATATAACCCCCCCTCTATACCTTCTCCCTCTCTCATTAGTCCTCACGTTCTTCAAGTTCCTTTGCCTCGTAACTTCCCACCTTGTACCGAAATCACTCACATTTTAAAAACTCCGGTGAATATGTCCGACTCGATTCCCCTCCTTCGTACATTCGTATATACAATCCCGATAATCTAATTCTCCCGGCTTGGCATCCTCACCGGCCAGTGAGTCAGCCTAGTATACCTTATGTGTATGACGAGGATACGCTGCTATATCGGTTCACAACACAACACGAGCGTGTCAATTGGTCTACATATTTTCATGATATTGCTGTTGTTGCAGAGAGGAGGATGGAATGGGATACCCTACCTACCAGATGCAGAGATTCATACGAAGAAGATCATCGAGCGCCTCGCTAAGAGTCCCCCACCTACCTCCACTATGAATCGATCAATCGTTCGTGAATTCTACACTTTGGTGAGGTCTAAAATTGATGCGGCCATTCCAACTTCAGGGGTGTACACGCTACGTGGAGTAAATGTCTTCTTTTCATCCGATTGGATCAATCGCTACTATCGTATACCGTAACTCGAAGCAACCGAAATCTCGTACACCCAATTTTACGAATTCCGAATCGCCTCGAGTATCCCGACTATCCCGAAGAATGGCCGCGTGTTTACTTCGAATGGATTGGTAGTAGCGTGTATGGTACCGTACACACTTTTAATCCGAGCAATGCCTTAAAAGCTTTTTCGTTTGCCTTTTTAACGCGTGAAGTTGATTTTGGAAGTGATATCGTTCGTAGGATTGGTGAAATATCGCTTAACTTGCTTGGTGATGGTTATCCGTATTATCCATTTCTTATCACCGCTCTCGCAAGAGAATTTCACGTACTCGCAGTATGACAATGATGACATTGGTGAGGAAAGTATCCCAATCACCTTTTGTGACTTTCCGTGGTTTGTTTAGAGCGTACGCATGGTTTACCTTTTGTGACTTTCCTTGGTTTGTCTAGGCTTTGGCTCTTCTATGTCTTTGTTTCTAAAGTTTAATGTACTGTATTTATATATATTTATCTCTTTGTTTCTAAAGTAAATTCTTGATTTCGTAATCTACATGTCTTACTGAAACTTCTGGTCGATGATGAATGTAATAGATAAACGAGGAAGTGCATTTGCCTCATGTAATAGATAAACTTTTGAGTAAACCGTACTACTTGGAATGAGCTGAATATGAAGGCGTTGAGTGATAATATCAAGAGGTGTAAGTATGTGAAGCCTAGTCCGTCCCGTAATATAATATCAAGACTAGTGTCCCATTACACTAGTCTATCCCACAAAAATAAATCAACTGAATAAGAAACTAACATAAAAAACGAGCCGATATAAACATAAGTTAATATAAATATTACAACGACATAACTTGGTATAAAACAAACAAAATGTCATGCCATATACATCAAATTCACAAAAAATAACTACATATCTAAAGATCTATGCACCGATTAAACATCCGTACGTACATTTTATGTCTAAATAACATCATGTTTTCGTGTCCGATCGCTCAAACGTAAGGGAGTGCATCATATGCTCGATGAACTTGACCGTATACACCCCACAAATCACCCCCGCACGTATTGTAAATTTCGATTAATCGCTTGATAATAAGATAATGTACACTATATAGTATTATAAATACATTGACGTTAATAACACTTACGGGATTTTCATTTGTGGTACGTTCTCACCCTTAACTATTTTGACAGAACAGAGAGGTCGCCGCGGATCAAGCATTTTTGGGTGGTTACGTAGTCGATCATTCGTCTCAAGCACTCTCCTCAACACCACACCAAAGTGTTTCAAAGTTTCATGGATTTCTGGGTGCGATTCGTACTTTGTCCACGCCGTACAATCGAACACTAAGGCCTCGCCATTTTGGAATAGAAAATTGAATAAGCAGCCCCGTTGTCCGTGATATATGGCCCAGGGCATGTACACCACCGAGTTTACATCCCATTTTGACGCGATCTCCCTCATATCATCCGAAACCTCGACCGTCTCGTGCGTCCTTCCTTGGTCCTTCCCTCCAAGTGCGCAAAACTCGGGCGAGCCCGAGGAGATGACGGTCGAATCGGGATGAAAGGCATCCGGATATGCTTCCCGTTGACGGCGTATTAGTCCAGGTACCCATCCACATGCCGTCCGCATTCAAAAAATAAGGTACGTATGATGCAAATCAAACATATGAAAATTTCATAAATATGAATATGATTTCACAAGATACATACCACTCCATCTAGCTCTTTCGCATTTTCGTGGAGGCGAGCGAAATACCCTTTGTCCGCCTTTTCATCTATACTCGATCCTCCAACGTACCACCAGAATATATATACGGGTGGCGTCTCTTGTTCGTACCGCCGTTGAAACGCTTTTCCAAAGGTTGAGGGAATTTTTTCAATGGCGTCCATCCGTCACCGCCCGGAAG